>JAVJGG010000048.1:18257787-18277395 GCA_035590195.1 Aviceda cuculoides | reverse complement strand
CCTGGGGGCGGGGGCGGCGGCCGTGGTGGGGGGAGGCCGCCCTCGGGTGTGCGGCTGCTGAGGGGTGGATGGCAGGGCTCCTCGGCCTGTCGAGCCGGTGAAGGAGGAAGGGAGAGGGAGGGAGGGCTGGCCGGCCCCAGCGCCTGGGGAGAACGGGGCAAGTGGTAAACCCCGGGTGTCAGTTTCTTGATTATTGCGGGCTGGGGGGTACTTCGCCTCCCTCTGTTTTTTTCCCCGCTTCCCTGGCTCCTTTCTTCTCTCTTCCGTTTCGCCTTCCTCCCTCAGTGAGATGCTGCTGAGGAGGCTCCTTCTCATGTTTTAATCCCCTTTTTTGCAGAAGGAGAGGGGAAAGTGAGAAAAAGGAGAGAAGGCAGCGAGCACGGTGTTTAGGGCTTTTTGTTTTAATACTGGCAGGTACGGCTCTTCCAAGACATCCTTTTTAGGTACTGTCTTTCATCATCTGTAACAATAGTTAGCTGTAACACTATTTAAGTTTCCTGACGCGGTGGCCTTGTCCACTCGTGCCAGCAACTATTCTTTTAGGGAAGCTGAGGAGGGGAATACTCGGGGGGAAGAGCAATTTAATGTGTCCAAAGTGGTTTTTACTTACTGATTTTGTAGATGGCTAATACCGATGTTAGCATAATAAAGATGTGTATTTCTTTAGCTGTATTGAGTATTTGATGTTGATCCTGCAGACTTAGATTCTTATGTGGCTTTCCTTTTAACAGGAAAGAATTTGAAGCTATAGGCAGTGGCTCAGGCACTGAAAGGCAGAAATGGCATGTGAAGGTTTATTTGACCTGACTGGCAAATTATCTTAAGTTGACTCACTTAAGAAAAAGAAAAATCACTTGCTAGAACTCTACTTTGCTCTAGGAAATCTTACTGTATTCCAATAGCCTCCTTTGGAGCCCCATTAATATGTGGATCTTTAATGGGAAAAGCGGAAGGCTAGGTTTTCAAGCTGAAAGGAGAAACAGCTCTAAGCCATTACAGGACTTAGGAAAGAGAAAGCAATCCATTAGTTTCAGGCAACTAAGAGGAATAGTCAACTCGCAGAAATGATGTGTAATGGAATACAAAGAGTGCATGGCTGGATCACAACTACCTCTTGGTTAGGGCGCATAACTTCACAGCAAATGGACTGAACTACTCTTAAAATAAAAGTCTTGAGTATGAATTTTACAAAACTTTACAGTATAGTATGGAAATATGTTCCTATAAACTCTGTAGCTTTTCACATGGCTACTGTGGTTTTGTTTAATACATGCTTTTTGTGTGAAATGTTATCTTTTGAACTTTCAGGTATGAGTTAAATTATTTTTTTCAGTTGCCTAAAGGCAGACATATTTGGTGGCATATTTCATCTTGTGAAATAAATACATCTTCACTATATGTTTGTTGCAAGCTTTCTTTCTAGTTCTGAGAACAAATGAATGGATCTCCCATCTGTTTCTGAAACATTTCACATTTCTGGGCCTTCTGAACAAACAACTTGAATGTTTGGTGTTCTGAAGGATATCAGAAAGGTATCTTAAACTAACTGGTACAGAGCCAGAGTTTTGGTTGCTCGTCTTAATTAACATGCACAGTACCAGTTCATAATAATCTATAACATTAGTAGTCAGTCCTTAACTTTAGCATTAGCATAATTTTCTTGTGCTGTTGGACTAATCGGAGAAGTGAAATGGGCTGTATGTTTGAAGGTGGTGTTGAGAGGCAAGGATAACAATCGTTTTAAGAACTCCTGGGAATGCTTTGCTTTTTCTCAGCTTTCAATGTCTGGCTTCCACTTTTAAGCCTGTTCTGAGGGTGTAGCTTAAGAGCTTTGGATGAGCATAGCTGCTGCAATTGGTTTTATCTTCAGTTTGTTGAAGCTGTTGTCCAGCTTTTGCTGCTTCCAAGTAAGATTTTTCTGGTGACCTCTTTTTGGAAGCCAGCTTTCAAGGGTCTGTGGAAAGTATGTGATAGTCTGCTTCCAGTAGGAGTAGCCTAGTTGCTTTCAGTGTCCTGCACCTTTTCTTCTGGGCTTTTAAGGCTTATGTGTAGTGGTTTTTCTTCCCTATGTTCCCCTACCACTTCATTTGAAGCTGGTGTAGTTAATATAGGCAGGATGTATTTTAATTTTCCATCTCTGATAATAGTACCTAAGCTTCATAAACATTAGCTTACATTTGTCTAGCGCTAACTTTTTTTGCTACTAGCACAGAATTGTAAGATGGTCCCTAATCCTCAAAGGGTGGACTTAGTGGTCAAAGCAGACAGCATGTGGAAAATGAGAAGGAAAACCAGTATGCTGTGGTGAAGTGACTTGCATAAAACATCACAAAGCAGAATGCTGGCAATGAGGCCATAAATAGAGTAAGTTTAAGGCTCCCGACTTGCCCACCATCCAAGCTGTGGAAACATGATTTCCCTCCTACCTGAGAGGAAGATGATCTCTATTTGGGGAATACAGACACAAAAATTATTGGCATTGTCTGCTGCTGTTGCTAGCCAGTAGTGTCCTGGAACTGAAACTTGAACCTTACCTTTCTAAATTTTATTTCCTTTCATTGTCTCCCTTTTTTGTTGTCACCCCTGTCTCCAGACCTTCCTTCCAGCCTACTTCTTTTCAGGCTCATGGAACATTGTATAACCTAATTGAACACGTAACAGTGTGATACTATGTTTTTTTTCTGGATGCTTTCAGTTTTGGTAAAAGATCCCTTGTGTCAAATCGGCTTGCATGAACCTTTCTGAAGATGTCTTTAGTTATTCATGAAAACAAGTGCTAGGATCACAGCTCTTTTGTTCCTGAGTGGTTGGTTCTGATTCTTTTATTTTTAAAATAGTCATTGTCTTTATATTATGTTGGAGTAGTAGAGGTGAAGAGGCGGCTTTTCAAATGTGCATCTAACTTAGGTAACATAAAATCTTAGTCCCTTTCTCTTCACTTTGATTCCTTGATAGTGTTTAGGTCCCATATTAGGGCATCTCTACACATCACTGGTTCCATACACTTTCATCTACAGGTTTTCTACAGTTAACTTTCATTGATTCTCTCGGTTAATTCTTGCACTTAGATGTAAACAAAACTTGCACATCTTTGTCATAACTTGGAGCAGTTACGCAACACTGGATTTGTCTTGCTGTACTCCAGTGTTTCAAATGTTGTATCCAGACAGTTGTAACTCATGATTACTGAAGGAAAATGCATATATGCTTTTTCCCTAATACTACCATAATTTTTATATGTAGTTCTTAAAATACTGGCATGTACAATTCATAGGGTCATTCTTAGAAATAATCAAAAATTGGAGGAAAGCTAGTATAACGTATTTGGGAATTGACTGTATTATGAAAGTCCTGCTAACTCTGAATTGTCCAGACGCTTCTAGGAACATCACAAATATTTAAGGAAAGGATGTTATTTTATACAACCAGTAGTTTGATGAAATTATGATAAGGAGTTGCATATAATAGGCTTCAAGAGACTGAGTGTAGAAATGTGCTGTTTAATGACTGACCTCAAATATGTGCTAGTGAAAAAAGTATGGATGAACTGTGTTACTAGTGTAGGGCTGTGGCAGAGCTGGTGCTCTGCATGGGGTATTAAGTATTCCTCATTCTGCATCTGTGCAAAACCACTCAGGTGTTACTCAAAATACTCCAGATTTTAGTGTATGTAGTGTTGTTGTTTTTTTTTTTTTTTTCTTCACTATCTGTTACTATGATTAGTGGAGAATAGATTCTGTAGTTCATTGATCTTTTGTTCATTGATGAGTAAAATGATGAGAAAAGATGAATAGAATGCCTTTAACTTAAATGACAACTGTAACGAAATAACAAAGATTTCTCCTGTTTTGACAGATAAGCAGAGGTCTACAATGACAACAGAACAGCTCCTTTTCCACTCTGCTGTTGGTTAAATGTGTCTTTAATTATTCTGATGGGTTTTTTGCTGACAATGTATTGTGCTGTGCTGCTGATGAAAATCCAGCAAAACCAATAATTAGTTTTGAAATAGATGAGTTCCCTGATGGAAAGCTGGTGCTACCACAAAGGAGACCGAGGATAGTATTGTCCCTTTAGGCCACAGCCTGTGTTAGCGCTGGCTTATGCTGATCATGAGTCTGCATTCTTTTGAATTTCATAGTTGATTTATGGAATAAATAATTTGGTGGGGAGGCTGCTCTTTCAGTACTTCATTTGTAATAAATGTCTTAATAACGTGAATCTTGTGCAGTTTGGATTTTTATTGTAGAAAAGTGTGGCTTTTGGTTTTTGTGGTTTTTTTGTACTTGTGATATGGCAGTTTCATGATTGCTTCAGAGTAACTTGTGTGGATTAACTTTTGTGATAATGTGGCCACGTAACCTAATTATTTTACAGAGACCTTTTGATTGGGAGTTAGGGAGAATTTTGTAAAGGCTTGAAATGTGTGCATTGAGGAAAACGATCCTGCTTCAGCTAGATTTCAGATGTATGAAATGTAACACCCAAAGTTAAATAGTTAATTACTTAGTAGAATAAGCTGACTCAGTAGTTAAGTAGTACTAATTAATTAACTGTAATGCGACTACATGACTCATTCCCAAAATGCAGTGGTGGGCCCATTAAAACTATTTAATTTCGTGTATCCATAAAGGGATTGACTTACAGGTTTTTTTTTAAACTTTAGTGGCATTACACATACAATTTTGTTGTGTAAGGCTGCAGCCACTGAGTGGCTGCTGAGAAAACCCTTAGGAACCCCCTTGAAGAGGCTCTTCTGAGATGGAGGCTATTGAGACTTATTTTCTGTTATTTGGAAATCAGGTATGTTCTCTTGCAGACATCTCTTGCTCCCTGGTTTCAGGCTTCTCTGCAACTGTGGGGGTTTGTTGTTTGTATTTTTTGTTTTGAAAGGAAAAATTTCAATTCTGTAATTCAAAGCATCAGCCTTCAAGGGTGAATGGTAAGTGTTTGTTCAGTAAGCTTCATGTGCTATTTGCTGTACTGGGTTAAAGTGTGTTCTTTTTAAAAGGGAAAAAAAAAAGCTAAATGTTTGAGTTTGGTAATATGGTGTTTTTTATTTCAAGCTCCAGTTAGTTGTCTGTAGTATCTTCTTTTCCTGTCAGCTCATTTTCTGTTAGGTTTTCCAGGTCCAGCTCTGTCACTTGTTAGGTGTTTATGTCCTAGTGATATTTTAATAGTTGTCGTGTTGTATCTTTAAACCTTATTTCAGATTCAGGTATCTGTTTCCTCGGAGCGTGACAGGCATCTCATAGATTAGTCAGTCTCAGAAACTGATGCTGAACAACACAACATCCCCCCTGCCCCTTAGTCACTTGTCCTCTTGTTTTAGCTCTCATCTGTCACCCCACCCATGTCACAGGGATTGTCTTCACTGCAAAGTTTATCCAGGTTAGCAGAGCCATTGTATATTTTCTTTAAGGCAGCTCCAATTGTGTAAGTGCATCTGGGCTGCTACAGAGGGATGTATTTTTAGCGCTCTGCTCTGCCAGTTTACCTGCTGTTCCATTTTATTATGCTTGAACATTTTTTGGGGTTTGGGTGTTGAAGTCATTCAGTGGTATAAAATGCAACTATTTTTGCTTATTTATGGCTGTCTACAACTTCTGCTGCTGAGACATACGCTAGTGTTTGGGTCCTCAGTCATTATAGCTGTTGGCATTGATGCAGTACATTTTTCTGAAGCTAGTGGCTGTCGTGGCAGTTGCTCAGTGCTGATGAAAATTGGAAGATAGATCTTGATAGGCAAATTTAGAAGGCCTAGCAACACTGAAGCCAGAATTGAAAGATGTACTACATCTGAATTACTCTGATAGTCAGTCAACTGCTTTGGAGCAGAACCACAGCCAAAAGTGGTGGAAATATATTGCCCTGCAGATGTGAAGAGCATTTCAGGAAACAAGTTCCTGATTTAAAGCAATTATTTTCTGTACTATGTAGTGTAGTTTTTCTGCAAAGAGAAGGAATCTTTCTTTGCTGGTGGTTGTAAGATTATTTTACTTAATGGTAGTATAGTGTCATTGGCCAGTGTGATACATTTGAGAGAATAAACAGATTTTGTTTTATTTAAAAGAAACAAAACTATGGCTTACTGATTTCAGTGGTTAGTAGGTGTTCTTGAGGAGGCCAATAATATACTTAAGACAGAGGTGCTTGTGGGTACCTTCCTGCTTATCCACATGAATCTTCTCATCTATGCAAAAAGATTTGGAGATCAACCAACAGCAGGGAAAACTTCAGGTAAATGTGAGTTGTTGAGTCAAGTTAGAGAAATGTATTTGCTATGATGTACAAAATGACCTACAGTCAGGAGCAACAGATTAGCAATATTAAGAATCTTTCACTTAAAGTAATCACACTTGTGATTGTGTAATCCAACCTGACTCATTGACTCTCTGAGTTTTGAAAGAATGCAGTGTGTACAAATCTATATTAATTTATTGCTGTACTACTTGTGTACTGCTATCTTACCTGTACCTGTCTTTTATCATTCTGGTTCTGAATACTTAAGTGCAGTGTCTTTTTCCTATCCTAAAACTGTTGTTATTGCTCTTGATTCATACCCATCTTGGCATTGTACCAGCCAGGCAATGCAGTGAAAGGAATTGGTTTGTTTCACATGTTTAGGTAATTCAGGATACACTAAGTACGGAAAGAACTTCTTCTACAGAGTAATTACGTTGGAATGGTTTCCTTGGTTTGTGACCAACTTTCTCATGTCTCTGTGGTCATTTGATGCTGATGGCCTCTTTCCCAGCAGTGGCTGTATGCTGTGTTCCCTTTGTCTACTAGCCTCTAAACTCAAAGTCAAGATACTTGGACCCTGGAACCTTGAACACACGTTCTGTGGGCGATCTCATTCCCTTCTTTGAAAAGGGAACACAGCAGTTCTCAAACCTTGGTAAAATTCACCAGGAGAATCAGGTGACTGCAATGTTGAACCCTTAGTTTAACTTTTTCTTAACAGAAGGTTAATGAATTTTAAGATTAAGTGCTCATTGTACCACATGCCTTTTATAGTTCATATTATCTTTGAATTGTCCTTTCTGGTGGTAGCCTCTCAAGTGACTTTTTACAGATATGCTTTCAGTCATGTTACCAAAGATGCTGCACTTAATCAGCTTGCATAAAAACTCAGGTTAGCTATCAGTGTGAAGGGTCAGTGATCTTGCACTGATCTTGCACTCAAGTTTCAGTTCTGCTTGACTTAAAGATGAGTTGGGTCTTGTAATAAAAAGCTTGAAAGCTTGTCAGGTGTTTACAAAGATGTCATGTAACTTCTGTTGCAAAGATATGAAGCATGCTATGACACAGCAAGTGTCCCAGGGATTTTGGGAGAAGTGCTGACACTCATACTCTGCTGCATATATGTAGACTAATGTAATTCAAAAGCAATTGAGCCAAATCTTTTATTTGAATCCATATTAGAGAACTTCAGTAAAAAAGAAACTGGTTAGCGCTGATAACAGTTGCGGGATTTTAACCTACTGGTGCTGTTTTCTCAAAACCTCTTGTTAAATGATACTTTCATTTGAGGTCAGTTGGCATAGCAGAGCCAGCCTGTAGAAGGTTAAAGCCTGATGTAACATCTTCAGATGGGTCAATAGTCTATGTACTTGTAGTGGGATGTAAGTGAAATCTCTTATGCTTGTGTGTTTCTCTGTAGTTTCTTCCTTTATGTCTAAGATGGCAAGTATCTCTCAGCTCTAGGGAAGAGGTGTGGAACAGCATGAAACTAATGGGCATGTTTCTAGCAATCTTCGTGAGAGCTCAGTTTCCAATGTCAGGAGGTAAACCTGGAGAAGACAAATATGGGTGATTATGCTGGCTTTGATTGCCAGAGTTAACCTCAATGAAAATAACATGGTTACTGCCTTCCAAGGTAAAATACTAGAGTTTCTTGCACTAAAGTGGTGGCTCATCAGAGTTCTCCCAAGTATTATGGACTCAAGCATACAATGTCAGGGCATCCATATTGGACTGGCTGAGAACCAGGAATACCCGGGCCAGGCTAACAAGTATGTGTTCCAAAGAATTTAAGACTTGATAATGAGGATGTCGAGTCTCTTCACCATAGATGCCTGATGATGCTGCAGAATATTCATTGACATTTAAATATGTCAGATACATTTTTTTGGGACACACTTGGTTTCAGTTGTGAGGTGCCAATCCCAGTTAGTCTCATTGTGGATGCTTTAAGAATAATCTGCTTAATATGGCCCTTACACCAACCAGCAGCATTGACACGTTAAAATGTTTCAGAATCCAGCGCTTCAGGCAGCTGCTTTGGTGGGTAAATGGTAAATCGAACTGAAGCAAGCAGAGGCGTTATGTGAACACTGCACAGAGCTTCTGAAAAGATGATTCAGTCCAACATGGATGCTTTCTTAGCGGTTTTGTGTTTGCATACTGTATTATTAATATACCAGAGGTGCTGTGGGCTAGCTACTTCTAACACTATACATTCTGACAGTATGTGCTTTTCAGATCCTTCTGTAACCCAAGATCCTACCTATTTTTCTTTCATTTTCTTCTGACAGTAAGACTGCTTTTGCTAATAGCCTTGCCATGTGCTGAGGATGCTTTTTTAAATAGTCTTAACTGTTCTTTGATCCATTTTGGTGTTCTGAGATACATCAAAGTGCAGGGCTGAAAAGTTAGTGTCGCTGCTACTGAAGAGAGATGCTTTAAACAGATAATTTTTTTCAGAACAGATCTATCTGGTCTGGAATTTTGTATTTCAGACTTCAATAGCTAATTTACAGTCATAGCAGCAATAGAATGCTGTGTTTTTTCAGCTCAGAGTTGTCATCCTCAGTTGCTAAAGGTTACATTGCCCTTTAGTCTCGTGTGTAAGGCAGAGCGGTAGTAGGCCAGGATGTAACTACTGAAGATTGGTGAAGTGAAGGGCACCGCTTCTTGAGAGTAGGCATAATTTTTAGCTTTGGAATTTTGGAATTCAATATTACTTCACAATGTTCTTTGTGAACATAAGGGTAGAATATTAGTCGAATTTCTAACCAAAGCCACAGATAGCTTAATAGTGTTTTGATGATTTTTGTTCATTATATGCAGCTTTGGTTCTGTTGAATTATAGTAGGAAGCTGGAAAGGTGATACTAGGGGAAAGCTTGAAAGTGACTTTCTGGATTTTAGCATGCTTTTTCCAAACATGGTATATTGATCTGTTTATTGTAGTGAATATATCAAGTTTAGGCTTTGTGAGAATCAACACCACCTGACTTCATGGCACTGCATACATCTCCTGTCTTTACCAGCTCAGTTGATTTGGTTACTTGTTGGAAACAAGGAAGCTGAGGTCTGTCACAAATGAATTGCATCACTGAGGATTAAACATGACTTTTCTTTCTGCGAAATGGACAGACAAGGACCTATTGTGCATGCAGTTCAGAGTATGTGGAATGGGGAGCAGTCTGCTTCATTAGATTTTGAGTCCTATTTCTGGGCTTATTTAAGAAATGGGGGAGGGACGCGTGGTCAGCTTTGGTCAATGCTAGTTAATTTTCGTGCACCCATGAGACAAGACATGTTTTTTAAGATTCTCTCTTTGAATAATTCAAAGCTTTCTATGTGACAGAACTATGATTTACTTGAAACATGGGTAGGAGACGTGTTGCTATATTGTCAGTTATTTTTTTAATACAGAAATTAAGTAGCGTAAGTTTATAAAACCTGCATTTTAGTTTAGCCAGCTTTTGACCCAATAGATGAATTTCCTGGGTGTTTGCATGTAGTGACATCACTGTTTGGAGCAGACTTTTAATAGATCCACCTTGTGTCCAGCAGTTCCAAACTAATTCTTTTTTGCCCTCTTTTAGTTTTTTTTGATTCTAAGAGATAGGTGCATTTTTACTTTTAATGCAGAAGGGTTTTTTTCCCCACTTAATCCAGAACTCTCCTAACTTGTTGGATATGTCTGTCCAAGAGGATGGGAAAAATTCAGTACTCCGAGGAGAGGTCCTTCAGAGGAGTATTTCTGTAGTGCAGAATTTATTCTCAAAAACTTTTCCTTAGAATGGAAGCATATCAACATTGAATTTTCTGTTTCTATGTGAGGGTGCTGATTCTGCATGTTTGAGAGGTTTCAGTGGGAATTAACAAAACCAAATCATACTGGGAACTAAGCATGAGTTTTCAGAAATCCTATATTGGCTTTACCACAGTGTTGCTTTCCTCGAGAGGGCGGAAAAAACTTAAATCCTGTCTCTCAAGAGAAACCTCTTTTTAAAGTCGGAGCATACATACTGAGACTGTGTGGTGATAATGGATATTGGAAGTTTTTCTGGTGTTAACACAAGGTTAGAAGGGTTATAATAAGAGCTGCAGCTCTGAGAAACCTGTAGACTTAAGAAGACTAGATGAAGTGTGATGGTAAATGAAAATACCTGAGTAGGAACACTTAGAAAACGTGGAATAGATTTTCAAAAGCAACTTGTAAATATGAAGCTTGTAATTTATTACATGTTAATGGGAATGGGGTAGAATGCTTAAGATTCTTGGAGAAGAGATACATCGCAGGAGCCTGAAAGTGATTTTTTTAAAACGTTTTCTTGATGTTACAGCTGCAGGCACATGAGTGTTTTAATGATTAGGAGATGAGAGAGGGGAGTATCATGGTGATATGGAGAGACTGACTGTTCAGTTTGCTCAAACATGAGAATGAAGGGTGGTTATGTAAGACTGAGTGAAATTCAAACCAAAAGGAAGAGGTTCTTCACATGAGTGATTGTGGATCTGTGAAGCTCCTTGTCAGAGGAATTAATGGGTGTAAGAATTTTATGCAGGCTCAAAGGGAAGCCGAAGTACTTTGAACAAATCCATGAGAGCTACCAAATGGACAAATCACATAAGGCTCAGGAAAACACCTGGAAATAGTTGGGGGCTGAAGAATGCCAGTAATGAGAATAGGAAAAACACATTTGATTTGGGTTTTTTGTGTTTAGTATTAATGTGGATAAATAGGTGTTAGTTGGAGGAATTAAAATTTCTAATTATTCTTGTTTATCGTTATTTTTATTAGCAAAACCAAATAGGAAGCTGACATTCCTGTACCTGGCCAATGATGTCATACAGAACAGCAAAAGGAAAGGACCAGAATTTACGAAAGACTTTGCTCCAGTAATAGTGGAGGCTTTTACGTGCACTGTCGTTCATCATCCTTCATCAGACTGTATTTGAGGGGTATTTAGAGAAGTCCTCAGTTCATCTCTTCTGACCCAGCTAGTCCTTGTGCTATTTCTGTACTTGAAGTCTTGTTAATTTAATTTGTTCCATTTTATTTAGATCTTGGATAATCTTAATGCGGTTGGATGAAGTTACATAGTAAATTCATCTGCATTCAGTCCCTTTTGCCTTAGAAAGCTGTTAGCTATGCCTTAAATTAAGACTTGCTTTCAGTCTTTATAGCATTTATGTGCTACAGCAGTTTGATATGTTTCATTACTGGTGTTGCATGATTTGTTTTTCCCCAGCAGCCATTCATCTTGTTGCATGAGGATGCTAGAGTCTCGATACAGAATTATTTTCACATGGTACGCAGCTGTTGAAGCAACACAAACCTATTTGCAGTGTTTGCATAATAGGGTTACAGACCTACAGATTTGCGGGTTGAGCAAGCAAACAGAAAGGGGGGACTGGGTGTTGGTGGGGGTTTTTTTAATGTACTTGCTGAGACATCTTGAACTGGTCTTTGCTTTCTTTTCTTTAAAATGTGATTTTGTTTTCTGAGGTTGCTGGACTTCCAATGCTTTGGTATTGCTAAGGTATGCCAAGGTCCTTCTGTGAAGGATGATCATACAGCAGTGCTGTACTTTTCCCTAGTGCTGATTTTTGCTTTTTTGCCTTGTAACAGTGAGTCTGATGAGAGTTGTAAGAAACACCTTGGCCGAGTGCTCTCTATCTGGGAAGAAAGGTCTGTTTATGAAAATGATGTATTAGAACAACTTAGGCAAGCTTTGTGTAAGTATTTTGTGTGTGTGTGAAGATTGAGTCTCTTGTTTGAAATGTTATTTCCCTGACTCCTCTGTTTTGTTTTCATTTAGATGGAGACAGAAAGGGGAGGAAGCGTACATATGAGCAGATAAAAGTTGATGAAAGTAACTGTTCACCTCGAAGTTCTCCCACTGACCCTCCACAGGTAAAAGCATGTTTATAAAATTCTGTATTTGCATATGGTTTGATACCGAATTTTTCAGTTACTCTTGTTTTTGAATGGGCTCTGTTTTTCTTTTTAATGAGGTACCATTTGGGTGAGGGTGACTGTACCTGAAACTTTTCTTCACAGTACTTCAGGTTACAAGTGGACCATGCTCTAACTTTAGTCAGTTTGATGCTAAACCAAAATGTATGAACTATATATCCAGCTTTGTCCACATCAGGATTTCAGTATTAGTTTCTACAATGCTTTAAGTTCTCATTTGGTTTCCAGGGTGGTAACAAGTAACTTGTGTATTAAAATAAGATTGTTATCAATTTATCAATAAAATACTTCTCAATGTTGCAATCACTGGTTGAGAAAAGTTCTTGTCTACCTTGTGTTGTTATAGCTTCTATAATTCTTTTGGGTTTTTTGTTATGGTAAAGCCCCATCTCAGAAGGCTTTTTGTTGTGGCAAGGAATGACTGTCCCCAAATAATCACAATTTAGTATGTTTCTCTGTAACAGACATCTGGGCTTCTATGAACATCAGCCCTACTTCCAAAAGAAGTGCAGTGATCTGACGTGATAGTGAAGCAAAACTACAAGAAAAATAATTTTAAAAATGTATAGTAAAATAATCACTACTGTCAAAAATAAAAGATTTATCAGTAGTCCTATACCAAGAATTTAAATGAAAAATCTATTTTAGGAAGGTGACCTTTAAAACTAGGAACACTTCAATGTTGTTCTGAGAACTAATGGCTTGGTTTTGTTTTGTTTTCTGTCTGAGAGGGGATAGAATGTTGGTATAGTGCTGATATCATAAATGCTTTTAAAATTACCATCAAATTGATTCCATAAGCTTATTGTGAAATGCTGTTTTGTACTAGGATCTGTTTATTTAAACTGGTTATCAATCTTGCATGCTTTTTTCAGACCACAGATCTCATTAGAGCATTACAAGAACTAGAAAACGCTGCCTCTGGGGATGCAGCAGTTCATCAGAGAATAGCTTCTTTGCCTATAGAGGTCCAAGATGTGTCCCTGTTAGACCGAATAACAGGTGAGGGTTGGGGATCCAGTAACTGAAATGCTGTTCTGAGAACTTAACAGTATATAACGAAATCATGCTTTACTTGGTTTTCTCTGCTTGCTTTTTAGATAAGGAATCTGGAGAGCAGCTTTCCAAAATGGTAGATGATGCATGTATGTTGCTGGCGGATTACAATGGCAGGTTGGCAGCTGAAATAGATGATAGAAAACAGCTAACTCGAATGTTGTCGGACTTTCTCCGATGTCAAAAAGAATTCCTTGCAGAGAAGGAACATAAGCTGGAAGTGCGTAATGTTTTGTTTTAGTCCATTCTTCACTAGAGCTTGTTCTTGCAAATGTTTTTAGTTTGCCTAAACAACTTTTCTCTCCAAAGGTAAATATTTAATTACTGCTGTTAGGTCTTTGCTTCCAGCATATTATTAACAAGATTTCGTTTGGTTCTAATGTTCTAAATCTATTAAACCAGCTCAACATTAGGTAATTTTACAACTGTAATCACTTTAGTGTTTGTCTTTCCGTTTTTTAGCCTATTCAGTCCTCATTACATGTACAGACTTAGTTTCAGTAGCGCAGATAGAAAGTCTTATCCTAAATGGTACAAACTTAATTCTTCATAGAGTAAATTTTTTCTTGTTCTTTTTAATCATTGTTGTAAGTCTTAGTTGTGTATTACATTGTTTAATAATACCCTTTTAGCGAATACAATGATCTTTCTGGTAGTTGTAGGTTTGTGACGCCACTTAAAGGGTAAGAATTTAATTTCTGGTTTCAGCACAACTTCTTAACCTGACTCAAACATCCATTGGGCCCAGTAAAATGTAGTTTTAGCTTCTACAGCCTCTGTCATGGCTGGTTAGCAGCGCTAGCACTATTAGGACAGAGCAAATCATTAATAGAAGAAGGATGCAGAGTGAACAGCTCATTATGAGCAAATGATCCCCTAAGTTACTCCGTTCTTTGCTACTACCAGTCATCTGTTTTCCTTTCCTACTACGTAATACTATCAAGCCTCCTGTTGAACATCCGACGTATTCTAAATAGGTCCATAATTTCATGTCCATTGCTTCCCAAATACCTTGTCTCAGCTTTGAGACATGGGTTCCAGCGTTAACTTGATATTACAATAATAAAACTGAAGCTGCATTCTTTTGCAAGGGGAGATAGCTGAATGGTTGCAGTGCCCTGTAACTGCAGCATAAGCATACATGGTGCACAAAGTAATTGCTTTTCAGGTTTCATCACATAGGCCTGTCAAGAACATTTTCTTTACTCTGTGGCTTCTTTACCCTCTTATAACTTCAGAACTTGAGTTCAGATTTTGTGTCTTTGTTCAGGAAAATGCTGTTCACAATGTATCCGAAGTGATCATTCAGATCAGTTGTGTCATTCCTAGACTACTCTTATTTCTTGACTCCCTTCCTTTGCTGTATGCCTCACAGAAAAGCAATTGATGAAGGTTCTTCCTATCAACTTCACTGTGCTTATCCTGTGGGAAGAACATCAACAAAGTTCATGTAAGATAGGTGGTATGCACGGTAGTGCTGATTGCAGTAGCAGCTGATCCAGCTGCACAATGGAACTTGCAAGATTAAAGAGCAGGAAGCCTTAAGCTTTTCATCACCTGCCCTTAGCTCTGCAGCTCACCCATTACTTTTTATTTGAAAGAAAAAAAAAAAGTGTACAAGATACTGGGTACTTGAATCTAATACCCTTGAGGTGCTTTTTGAATTCCTCTTTATAAAAATACACAGATTTTTGCTTCTTGGATTCTCATTTTGACATAGCACTGGAAAAGGGCTTGTCAATTCTTTTGAGAACGTATTTCTTGAATTGTCTGGTCCCTGGGTTTTGCTGCTCAAGTTTAGTTTCTGGTGAAATTAATTTGCTCTAGACAAGCTTGTTTCCTTTGTTAGAATTCTGGCTACTGACATTTTTGAGTATGACATTGTCTCTGGGTTGTAACATATCAAGTCTTCATTTCTTTCTGAATTAGTATCACCAATCTGTGAGAATATTGCTGAGATCCTACCTTACTGATTTGTCAAACACCCAGGTATGGTAAGAAACAAGTGGTTGTATTGTTAGTGGAATCTAGAAATGTTACCTGCTGTTGACCTGGTTTAACAGTATTAGAATTTGAATTCCCAGAGAATTCTTGCAAACTCGAAACTCTAGATGGGAGCTTTAGACCTAAATTTGCAGATGTTTTATCTTCTGAAGAAAATTTACAGGTAAGTAACTTTGAATAACCAATCTTTCCATGAGTAGTTTTTTAAGAATAAGAGTTTCTCTAATAGTAATTTCTAAACAGAAGTGCATGATTCCCATCAAAATCAAGGTAATGTATGCATTAGATCTTGACAGGAAATTTTGACAACAGATAAGTAATAGGAGCTATTGTGTCTGCATCAAAATTTAACTGTACTGCTTAGTAGGTGACTTTCATTAAGTCTGCTCTGGGTAAGTAGTGTCATCTTTAACTCTTAAATTGTTTTCTTTAACATCTGTCTAGCTTCTGTTGCAGGTGGTGGACATGGACCTATCTTCTAATGATGTCACCATCCATTAGTACAGACATCCTGCTAAAAATAAATTTAAGAATCAAAATCTTGTATTGTCTGTTGTTTTTGAAAACTGAAGAGGAGGAATTCTGTAACTACTCATACCAAACCTCTGCTATTTTCATCTGTATTCTCACAAACATTACTGAGTTTATGCCTGAGATGGATAAGTATTTATCCAGTGTCATTCCATTTTCTTGAAGATTAAAACTTTCACATGTTTATTCCTAAAACCCACAAGTCCTTTTGGTTAAATCGTTCAGAGTTCCAAATGCAGAAGTTTGGGTGTCACTTGCATTGAAGCTGCCATTACCAAAAGGAAAGAGCTGTGAAAACAAGACTTTTTCAGACTTTCGCTTTTTAACTTACACTCTAGCTGTTGGGTTTACATGAACATCAGAAATGAGAAGTGATGGATGTAGAACTTGTCCTTCACAAGCACAATAAAAAACTTTCACTTTATTAATGTACATCTATTTTACATTTGATGTAGGTAACAAAGATGTATTTTATAATTGCTCTTATGGCCCTTTAGAGCCCACCTCAAATTTGGGATCATCCTAAAGAGTATTTTCCCTTCACTTTTGTAAGTTTTAAAGTAGTATAAATATTTGAGGTTCAGTGTACTGTAGCTGTATCTGGAAACTTGTGTAGGATTTATAGGTAGATGTGATTCTGTCCATTAGAGAAAATGGAAATATTTGCAGAAAGATCTTTGTAGGAACCCTTTTTTCTCAGAACTTGGAGGACTAATATAATTACTGTTTTCTTCCACTTTGACTGACTCTTTCCTCTCTGCTTCTTCCTTCTGTCCCCCTCCTACCTCCCTGCCCATCCCCTAGTTTTTGAACAGAAATGTTGGTTGATCTGTTGGTCTCACTGAAGGCTGATAAAAAGAGCTTTTTACGTTATTCAGTAACAGAGAACTCTGTATACATAAATTAATATCCAGGTGTGCTCATCTCCTTTTGATAAAGACTGTCCTGTAGACATTCCAGAATTAACATGACCTTAAAAATACAGGGATGACATGAAGAAGAGAAATACTTCTTTTTATATTGCTTTGCTTTTGCCTCATCCACAGTCTCCTTGATTACACTGTAAATAGACTCTTACAATGTTTCAAATAAAGCCTTTGATAGTTCAGATTTTTACACGACTTGTTAACAAGTGTGGGCAGGGGATCATACGACCTTTTTCTAGAAAAACAAGACAGCCTCCTCTCGCCTTCATTTTGATGTTATGGAAAAACATAGCATTGCTACACTTAGCATATACTAGGTGATCCAGTTTCTTACATAGTGTTTGTATCAACTTACCACTTTAAATTAGGGAACATCTTGCCACTAAATCCAAATTTTTATGAAGTAAATGCTACTCTGGGAGGCCTGCTGTGTTTCAGCAGCTTGCATTTAATTAAGACACTGTTATTGATGGTGTTGCCGTCTTGTGTTCCTTATTTTCTACAGCTGTATAAACAATATTCATATCCTTACACTCACACATCTGGTTATAATTGTTTGTGGTTTCTTAGCATGTTGAGAGAATATTATATGTTTCATGCACTTTTATTTCATGATTGAGCTTTGTAGCTAGATATATATAGCTTGACTTGCCTTCTTAAAGGGTTTAATTTTGCCATGGGATTTTATGGGTAAACAGCAAGCAGTTAGTCATCCTAGTCTGTAGTGCTGGAGTCAAAGGTGCTTTTTTTGTTTCGTTTTTTCTCCCCTTCTGTTCAGTTCCAGCTTAATGGCTTCAAATGCAGACAAAAAAGTTAAGCTAAGAATTTAGAGATGGCAGTGGTATAACAGGCCTCTTGTGTTTAGGTTTTGTTTTTCAGTGTGAGACTGGGTTGATACCATCATCGACTGTTTCCCTCCACTATGGCCTCTGTGTTGTTACAGGGTGTAGTGCTTTCCTTGCTGTTTTTTTTTTTTTCTTTAGACCCCTTATACTTACCTGGTACCTTTTTGTATGCTAGCTTCTTTCTTTCAGTGACAGGTGAACTTAGGGTAGTACATTGTCATGCTTCATACTTCTCAAGTCAACTTAATAATTGGGATTCCGATCTTCATAATCTTGCAGCTGAGCAGCTAAAGTATTTTGCTGAGCTTTGGTTGAGGAAGATGCATTTGTAGCTTGAATCTTACACTGCTTTTTGTTATGGGGTGGAGTTTGCAGCCTTGTAGGTGATCTACAACTGCTTGAATGTGGCAGCACCACAGTAACTCAAGTTAATCTTGAGTTAGAACTGAGCTGTGCTGTACCTGCTGCTAACAGTGCAATGATTACAGAACTGGTAGCTGGGAAATATCAGGAAGTGGGCAGTATGGTTCATCTGTACTCATCAGGACTATTTTGAGTATTTAAGATCTGATGCATGCTTGGCAGCAGAAGACTCCCTGTAAGTAGTGATACCAGACAGACCATGTTGTGTGGTCTCTTTGACATTATGAACCATCGCATTCGTTTCTCTTCAGGATTACAGCTTCAGAAATTGAAGCTGGGTTGACAGTGCTTCCCATTCAGGGAGTATATGACTTCTACTGAAAGAGGTGCTTGAATTGGCCCAGATAGTCTTGGGCTAGGGGAGCATGACTGTGGATCTCTTTTTATAATAAAAAAGGGAGGAAAGCCTTTGCCAGAACTACTTTCTTCTGTGGGCCAATTTCAAGTAACTTTGTTTTTTCAGAGGAATGTATGTAGCACTTAATCATCAGGAGGGCAACGTAGGCTAGGGATCTCTAATGGACAGATTCTTTTCATTCTAGTTCTCCCCGTCCTACCCTGTATGAAATCGAATATGATTCAGAAACAGGCCCCTATGCTTAGAGATTTGTATAGATCGATTCGAAGTCCTTGCTCATAGGTTGGCTTTGAATGACCTTTTGAGATGCTTTGTGCAGTGTAAATAAAGTTGAGTTGCATAGTACAAGTCCTTTAGTGAATATAATCACTGGGGGTTTTGTGTTTCTTTTGAAAAAAAAAAAAAAAGGCAAAAAAAACCCAAAGCAAAAAAAACCACCCCAAAAAACCCAAAACAAAACCAACCAAACAAAAAACCCCAACCAACTAAACTTCAGTAAGCTTCAGTAGTTTGAATTATCTACCTGAAGATGACTGGAGGAAATAAAGCAATCACTGCAATACTCATTTTTCCTTAAGGTTTATTAGGTTCGAAGTTAAAGAATGTGAGGGGATGTTTAAAATGAGACGCAGGTTGCATTTCTGATCTGCAATAGAAGTAGAGTTGCTAAGCATGCTTATAGGTTGCTAACCTATCTTTTAAATGTGGTTGTTCTTTTGTTTCCATGAGCATTTTTTTCAGTGGCCGGAGATACAGTTGTAAAGGTTACGTTTTGTAGAAGTGATCTGCTGGACTAGAGTGGAGAACAGCAGCCCTTATGTCAAACACGGCAAAGCAAAGTCAAGTGGTCAGTGCATTTAGTTCCTCTGTGCTGTACCCACTTTATGAGAATAATGCTTATTTGCCCTATTTCTTACAACAAGCTCTGCGTACTTGAGCAGTAAATATCCCTTTTTTATATTGTGACTTCACGACTGCAGCCTCAGATACTATGGTGCATAGTTTCTCAGTTTTTACCTGAAAGAGTATGAGACTTCAGAGCTCTATGTTGTCATTCAGAGTAACAGAAGCACTTAAAAGACTTCCACTTCTTAAATTGAATTACCAGATATTTGAGTATAAATCCTGGCTTTTCTAACAGATTGGGCAGGTTGTACTTTGCTGATCCTAGTACAATAAGGATAACCTTTTGCTTCAGTTCATCATGTTTTAAAGCATTGCTTGTCACATTGAAGATGCTCTGTTT
>JAVJGG010000048.1:18223966-18257754 GCA_035590195.1 Aviceda cuculoides | reverse complement strand
TTCTGTATTTATAAAACTTTACCGATTTCACCCTTATTTGTTAAGAGTGGGGTTTTTTAACCTTAACTCTGCAGCTCACCCGTTACTTTTTATTTGAAAGAAAAAAAAAAAGTGTACAAGATACTGGGTACTTTAATCTAATACCCTTGAGGTACCTTTTGAATTCCTCTTTATAAAAATACCAAGAGAAGATACTGGTCTTATCTAGGTAGAACTTGCTGCTGGTTTTGAGACGTTTAGACAGTATGTTCCTGGCTGTTGAAAGCCAAAAACTTGATACTGTTAACCAAAATGAATGGATCTATTTGTGTCATCCTCAGAAGAACAAGTTTTGCAGGTATGTAATGGATTCGGTTTTTGTGCAAACAAACATCTGAGATGATGGGAAATTGAAAAGGGAATAATCGGTGCTGTATCTAGAACTTCTCAAGTTTTTGAAGGACAGCTGTAGATCGGCAAGTGACTTCATCTGGTGCTTTCTGCAGCAGATATTCCCTTTGATCAGATGTTTGCTGGAAGAAAAAAAAAAAACCTGGATAGAAGAGATGGATGTAAGAACTAGATGTAAGAAATATTGCAACTAGCGCCTATTTATGTCAATAGTAGCAATGTAGTTTTTCAAGTTAAGACTACACCTTTTCTACAAGCCTTAATTTCCCACAGTAATATTGACTCTCAAATTCTGATGTTTGTGTTGCTAGACCTACTAAATTTTAAGAACATATTTTTTTTTAATCTGTACTGTGAATACAAAGTCAGCAGAACTATAAAACCTGCTTATATCACTCCTGCAACTAGAAGCTTTTGGAATTGGTATTTGTTGAAGCAACTGTAAACTCTAAATAGAAAGATAAGATGCCACTGGAATGACAGGTAGTAACTACACAGACTAAACCTAGGGCTTTCTCACTCAGTTTGAGAGTTACAAAGGAAATGTTTGTAATCTAGTTTCAAAAAAGAAAATGTTATGGATGGAAAGGAAGAGGGAAGGGAAGCTATCAGAAAGCTCTGCTCCACAATTTGAGATGACTTGTGTAAACAAACTGAATAGAAATCTGTTGCTTTAGCTGCTGTCTTCTGGTAGTTTCATTTAACAGGAAAATAAGCCCATGTGTATTTGAAGATAATTGTGTTTGACTCATGCTGTGCTTCTTAGTGTTTTCTTTAAATTGTGTCCTAATTGAAGCCTATGTCATTAGGCTGATACTCCAAAGTTACACTTGGAAAATTTTTCTGCCATCGTTAAGATCTATAAACTTTCTTATAATTTTTTTGATCTAATGAGCTTCTATATGAAGTTAAAAGGAAGCACCACACTCAAGTTACTCTTTGTTGTGACCTATACTGGTAGATTTTTTTGCTGAATTTCTGATGATGATTTGGCTGATTGGTTGGAAGGGCTGACAAGAAGTGCTTCTAGGAATCTGACAGAAGAAAAGAGAAATGGCTAGAGCATCAGCTTGCTTTTTCTCTCAGCCTTGCTGAAACAACGCAAAGCAGATTTCATTCTCTCAGTTACAAACTTGATGTTTCCTCTTCAAACCAGCATAGTGTTAGAAAAAGTGATTTTGTAAAATCTGATGCAGAATGTAGCAGCACTCATGCATTTGTGGACAGGGCTGATACCTTCTTGAAGAATTCGAATGTGGACAGCGAGGAAACAGTCTACAAGTGGACAACAACTAGCTGTTCATGAGACAGCATTTAAAGAAAATCTGCATCCCGTGTAGTCACTGTAGATCTTGGGCAGGGTGCTCATATTTACCTGTGTCCTCACAGATACATAGGAAAATAATTCATCAGCTTCTGTAGTAGTCTGAGGCGGCAAATATTTCGGAGCCCATTAATGAAATAATAAATTACCCTTTGTTATTGTATTTTAATGTCAGCATAGGCAAAAGTAAAGTTCTTACTGGAATAAATGTTAACTGGCGCAAACTAATTACTATAGGTGATACCTTTATGACAAAAACCTGTTTGTCTTTTTAAAAAAATTGCATTGGGAGTGAAATAGTCTTGCTTTAGAATACATTAACATTCTGTGGTATGTAAGGACAGTGCACTTTGCTTGGGTTTTTTTGAAACCCAGAGCTTGAATTGAAATTAATCAAAGCCCATCAGTTATGGGTAAAATATCTCTGAAAATAAGAACGTTGAAGAATTCATATGAATCTTGCATGACTGAGATAAGGATCATTTTTAGTTAGTTTTAATAATTCTGTTGTCAAAATGATTTGAGTTCATGTGAATCAAAATGAATGAGTTCATAGTTGAGCTTCTTTAATCAGGCACCAAAACTATTTTGTTTCCCTAGTTTAAATTCATGATGATCTTAGGTAGTGGTACTAGTAAACTAGTCACAAGGTTTATTGTGACCATTTCAGACTTTTTTTTATGGTCTGTATGCTCTTTTCAAGTAGCTACTAATGATCTGAAGGACACCTTCAAGTTTTCTGTTAATTATATATTCTCCATCTGCAGTTCTTAATAAAGGTACAAGTAAGTAGACAAACATTAGCCAACAGGTAGAGTTTTAACACATCATGGTAGTGAGGTCTTTTTGTTTGACCAGTAGCTCTCTAATGTGTGGTTTTTGGTTTGTTTTTTTTTTTTTTTTTTAAGTAACATATGCTAATTGCTTAAGTGGCAGATCATGGAAGTTAGTAAATTCCATATCTTTTCAGCTAAGGCTAAATGTAGAGGGCAGAAATACTGTTCAGTAGGACTCAATGAAACTGAATTTTATAAATAAAAACATCACACACCAATGTCTAAGTATAGTAAACCTGGGGAATTTTACTTAAAAAAAAAATGCAGACATTTTATAAAATCAGCTACTTCTGGTTCTTAAAAAGAGCTCAAAGAATCCACTTCATGGAGCAGTAGGCCAAGAGCCCCAGCTGAGACAAGATGAAAACTCTTAGGGAAAATAATGCTTTTCATAGCTGGGCTGTTGCTGAAGAACCCAGTTCTCGAAAAACTCTTTATCTTTCTGTTAAAGCACGCAGGTGAAATGCAGAATTTTGAATATTTCCTTTCTGCTAGTATCAACTGTAGTTTAGTTAATGCTGGCCTGATTCTGAAAATTAATCTCCAAGAATAACGATAGCCGTTCTCCCTGGAGAAGCCGACCTGGAAGGCTTTCCTCCGTCCCGAAACACACAACGTGTGTGCTCCGAATCAAAATGCCGAGGGGGAGTGGGAGGGAGAGCGCTGCAGGGCTTTCGCAGGGTGCGGCAGCTACCTGGTAGGAGTGTTTATTCTTGCCTTGATTGGAATTGGAAGCTGAGATTTATGGTCATGTATATGTTTATACACACAGAGTTTTGGGTTTTTTTTTTTCCTAGCACCTTATTTCAAAATATGTTGTCTTAGAAGCTGCATTATTTTCTTCATACCTAGATTTCCCTGGTTGAGTGGGGTATGGGACAGGTGTCTGCAGGGGAGGGGAGAACAACTTGGAAGCTGTGAATGGTTGAGGGCAATGTGAAAACACCAGCTCTAATTATTGACTGTCTCTTGCAGCTGTATGCATTAGTTATTCTGGGGGGTGTAATGGAACAGTAAGAGAGCAATTGGGAGAGCTATTTCAGCAGCAGTAAGGAAACAATATATTTCATATCTGTTGTGCTTGCTGAGAATTAGTTTCTTAGCTGGGGAGAAATGGAAGGAGCTCTTTGTCACAGGAGTGCTCACCATTGACCTGATAAGGGTGTAACGTTGTCCTTACGCTTGCCTTAAAATTTAATTATAGACCAAAGGAATGGCCAGAGTACACTTACTTCTGCATTCAGGCTGATACGGTTATGAAGTTTTTCAGTTCTGCCAGAAGTAAGAGTACTGGATTAGTCTACTTCGGAGTTGTTGGTGAAGTTTTTGCACTGCCAAAATCTGGAATGCTGTGGGTTAAAAATGATGGAAATTGGGAGAAATAGAATGCAGGGAGACAACTTGGGATGATGTATAAATCCTGTAAATGAACTCCATGATGTTTCGTTCTACTAATATAGTATGAAGATGCATCTCTGAGATAAAAAGTGTGTTAAGTTGACTTGATTACAGAGGGCAAAACATTTTTCTAACACTTCTCAGCTACTGCTGGCAGTGATTGGCGGAAGAGGAGGGAGTAAATTGCTCTTGTAGAAGGCTTACAGGTATTGTGCTAGTCTGATTTCCTAGGAGACTTGACTGTTGCAGTCACGCTTCCAGTTCTCAATTATCCTTTCATTTGACAGCGATACAATCTTAATAATTCAGTTCCTTAAAAGTTTGCTAAAATTAGGTTTGTGAATAAGGGTAGAAGAGAGGCCCAAAGGAATGCTTCAGTAGCTCTTCTCCCCTCAGTCTGCTGTCTGGTCAGTCCGCGGAGCATGGAACCAGCCCTAACCTCCCCTGCCCTTTGCCACACCAGTAGTTGGGCACTGTAGAAGACATCGAGGGATATTGGGATGGGGAGGAGAGAGCTGGAGGGGGCACACTGCGTGGGAGTTAGTGTGGGATGGAGAATTAGGCTAGCTGGGATGGAGTTTAGCTGTTTCTTTACAAGAATCAAATAGCATCGCCATTCACTGAACATCCTTTTACCACTGTGCTGCCTGATCTTGAATAAACGGTACTATTGAGGGTGTAAAACACTTGCATGTGATAATAGGATCGAAACAGTATTTCTCTGAAAGTATTAGTCTGAAGAGCCAGTGTTTTGAGCTGTTCTCTCCAACATCACTAGCTGCTTGATTTTCTTGCCTGATTCACTGCTAGGTTAAATTCTTGTTTCTTTTTCACAAAAGCACCTTTCTGTTTAATTTTCTTCACCTGTGAAATTGACCTCACAGCAGGTTCTAAATTCTCAGTGGTTTGGTAATTTAGAAATTTATTATGAATTCAAATTGATTAAAAAAATCCCTTTTGCACAGTTATTAAATAAAGTACACTGCTCCATCAAAGAAATGGAGAAAAATCTGCTGTCATAACTTTTTCAAATTGAAGAAGAGCTTCAGTGTTTGAAATGGGATGTTACATATTTAAATGGGGATATTGGGAACACTTTGTTGTCTAAGCATCAAAAAGGAGTTTTAGTTACTTGCTTTTCCACACTTTTACACTACCAAATTTAGAAAAGACCACTTTTTTAAAGTGAATGAGAATGGTATTTTTGAAGGGCATAGGCAGGAGAGGAATGTGCTATCACTTTTTAGGCAGAAAGTTTAGTGAATGAAAGGGACAAATAGGTTTTACATTTTTGTTAGTGGACAAAATAAGGAGGAGATAAATTACTGTTAACAGCGTTATCTGGCCCCAGCTTTACCTCCCTGAATCAGACTGGTTTCTCGGTACAAGAGATCAGTTCTCTCTCCGTGGCTGGGTTTGTTTGCCACAGCATACGCACATGCATCATTTGTAAGTGGGGGTGAGGGAGGTAGCTGAGTAGGAAGAATGCCACGTGCTTTTTAAAATAACTGTAGAAGTTACGGTAGCTTTGCACCAGAGGGCTGGAATATTAATCAGTATTTTGTCATTTAGCACAAGTCCTGAAGTATTTGATGCTATTCTGCAAGTCTTTGATTTAAGTGTAGGCCAGTGTTAACTCATAGGTAGAAATCACTGTAAAATTAAAATTAAGCCTTTGATCTTCCTGCAAGTTAAATGTTTCTCTCTGTGTTTTGGGGTTGGGGTTTTTTTTTGGGTTCCCCTCTCCCCTTGCATCCAAACCAGACTTTTGTATGCTGCTCCATCTTTGAGGCCCTGTAAATCAGATGTGGAGATTAAGTTCTGCAGTCAGCGTGTGCAACAGTTTTAAAGCTCTGCTGCATGCAGAGTCCGGGGGTAGGAAATGTGTAGTGGCTGCTCTGTTAGTTATTACGTTGCAAGAGGGGGAGAGTCAAGTTTTGAAAGACACAGAATTGAAAGTTCGAGATAAGCCTTTGAGCTTTGAGTTCCACCATTCAAAAGATTTTTGTTTTGAAGTCACTTCTGAAAATAGCACATTAATGACTTGTCAAAAATAGCAATAAAACAATGTGAAGAAGCAAGATTTACATCTGACTGTGGTCCTAGAGGTCAAGTAGGTAATTATTTTGCTCTAGTTCCTCAAATGTTAGGTTCTCATTACCCCTTTCCATTCCTAATTATGGATTTCTTTTCATCCTGTTTCTCTTCAGTCAATAGCATTCAGATAAGGTTCATTTTACTCCAGCCCAAATACTCATTCATCAGACAGCAAAGGAGGTAGAGGGACAACATTGTTTGTTCCAGAGTTGTGCCTGTAAACAGGTTCTTAGATTTTATGTGGAGCACTGAGCTCCTTGCAGCTTCTTTAAAAACAAGCCTCAGATCTGTCCTGATCTCAATAAATGTGAGCCCTTTCATCATGAAGACGGTAGAAAGCAGAAGGCTGAGCAGACGGTATATCTCACCCAAGTGTTACACTTGGCAGTGTTTCAAACACAAAAAGTTTTAACGTAATTTATTTCCAGGTTGCTAGTCACTACCAGAGTAGGAAGAATGATTCTGCAAGGGCAGTAGATAGGAAATCAGTTGCTTCCTGTGTCACATCCTAACCCACTATTTGTAATCTGACCCATTGCTTTATTTCTTCTTTTCTGCACTATCGCTTACTCTACTTTCTCCTCAAACCATGGTCACTAAGAACACACTGAGAATGTTGCATTCATATAGAATCTCCTTCCGCCTCGTCTTTGCTATCCTACACATCAAGACTCAGCGGTGACACTGAAGCTGAATCTGGTGCTATTCATTGCCTAAGACCAGAGTATCAAGGTGAAACCTGGTTAAGTTCTAGATGTATTCTAGAAACATCATAAAATCTCCCATTTTAAGTTATGTGTTTTCTGATGGAGGTAGTTGACAGCCATCATCCACAGGGAACTGTGGTCAAAAGGTGGTGGCTCTTTTTATAAGGTCAGTATATTTGATAGATGGAGTGAGCTGTGCCATCATCTTACCAGATTTATCCTAGAGTATTTGGCCTCCCAGATACTGATAATCATTTGGCATCCAGAAAAATCAGGCATTGAGTTAAACTGATCCTTGATCGGTAGCTTTCAGTCGTATCTTTTCAGTCTTTCCCTCATCTGTGATTCCATAATAACCAATGTAAGTGACAGATACTGCATTGGTGTCAGTAAATCATGTTTTCCTCTTTCCCCATTTTCTGCCTTCTGCCCTAGGAAATCTTTGTGGTGGTGGTGGGTTTTGTAGCTGCTGTTGTTTTTTAAACCAGTGGTACTTTAAACAACCTTTAGTTTTAAACAATTTAGATGAGGAAGCTGTACCACTGCAGTTAGTATTGCATACACTGACTGTTTAGCAAAACAATTTAGCATGCCATCTTGAAAGCTGGGCATTTCTTGTGTTTGCCATCACAGGTCATGTAGTGAATTGAGTGCCACTCCCATCATTTAGCATAGGATGATATTAGAGGCAACCTCTGTAGAGAGAATTAAATTCTGTCTATGTATATGCCTATTAATTTGCTCTTTTGGCCATAGCACAATGACTGAGCTTAGCTATGGCATTATCTGAAGATATGGAATGGAAAGTCCCTATTTATGATATTCTTATCTGTGGAAGAAATCAGGTGTTCTTGCTCAGCAATGTTATCTCAAAGCCTTTTTATCCTAAGGCTGAAAGGTGGTGGAATAAAGCAGAAACAGTGATGCAGGTACAAACCCAAAGCAGCAAGTACAGTCGCTATGTGCTGGTTTGGTTCTGGGGAATCTGCATGAACTTTTTCAGACATGTTCCTCTCAAGAACTAATAATTCCTGGTTTTCTGGATTTCTTCTTGTGTAATAGTGCTGTCTTAGAACGCAGATAGCAGCAAGAAACATAACATGACTAGGCTATCCTCCAGAAAGTAGTCTTTAAACCACTACTCCTTTGGTTTCCTGGCTAGCTTCTCACCTGTAATTTATACGGGTTGTCAATGTGTTCTCTTGCTGCAGTACCTGTAAGTGAAAGTCATCCTAATACCACTGAAAATGTAATGGGCTGTGTCTTCTGCAGCCGTTTCGTACCCATGTTCTCAGCATTTCTAGAAAGACGCACCCTGAAACTTCTTTTTTTTTTTTTTTTTATTACCTCCTGGCTGATTAGTGTTTTCTGCCTTATGCGGAGAGAAGAAACCAGGCTGGTTTTGTGGAACATCGAGATCTTCCTTTATTCCCAACCCACACTTCAGTAGAGCTGTTACACCTAGTGCTAATCCTTGAGTCCTAGAGGGGTGCTGCTTTATTACTGGGCTAATCAGTGTTGTTGAGATTGGACTCCAAAGGATCATGCAACTGCTTTCAAGCCAGGTAGTTGAAAATTGTTGTTTTGGTTTATATGCCAAACATAAAATAATTATTAGCATTTTTTTCCCCAAATCTTACGGTTCAAGATGGAGAAACGTTCTGTCACTGTGCTGACCAGGAGCATCTCATTTATTCCATTCGTGTCCTCTGTGCTGTATGTATGCATGTACAACTTGGCAAATATCCTAGCCCCAAATCCTTGAAGCCATGCTGGATAGCAGCCACTGTAGTCAGTGGAAAATTAATGTTCTTTTCATGCAACTTGATCAGCAGAATTGTATACACTTAGTAGCAGCTGTAGGCTTCAACTTTATGCTTCTGTTAAACAGCAATAATTCTTGGGCTTCTGAGGGTTATTCCATATGTGGGCTGTAGAATAATCTTGATCACTTGAACTTGAGTTTTAGAGTTGCCCGTAAGTATTCATTGTCTTCTGGTGTCTGAATGGCTCACATCTCCAAAGAGCAAGGGAGTTTACAGAAGCTACTCTTAAAAATACCAGAAGTAATAAAGACCGTGATGTATAATCTAGGTTTTAGCTATCTTCAGTTATAAAATGCTGAGCACAAACTCCAGATTTGCATTGATAAAGGCTTAGCATTTAAATATGTATTTGTTAATTTCAGAAATCCTAGTTGTATTACGTAATTTAAGATTTAGAGCAGTTTTATTTTCTGCATGTGAGGCAGCGCCCAAGTTTCAGTAGGAGAAAGTTGCTGGAAAATACTGAATTTCATTAGAGCTGCAATAAAAACAAAGCTGTCAGGGAAAAATGTAAACGCACAGACGAGCTGTTGTGAGGGAGAGCAGGCAGGCTTTCCGTGCCTTAGTGGGAGGGGGAGACACCGTACAGTTCTGACAGCTCTGCGAGGTCCGAACTTGCATGAAAACAAATTTCTGCAGGAGACGATAGGTTCTACGCAGCCCGCAAAATGTTTAATGGCAGAAAGGCTTTCTCTTACGCTGCTGCATACAGAGTTATTTGTTAAAGCAGATTGCCCACTTTTTCATTGCACACGTGTGTTTAACAGTACTTTTTCTTCCAATATTTGACTACCTAGGATACTTTTATGGTACATCACACAGCTTTCGCCATGTCGCGCAATGAGCTTTCTCCTCCGGAGCCCAGTTGATCTGGCGTAGCGAAATAACGCCCCACGTAGCTGCGGAGTTCAACCTACAGCTGAGCGACTGTTGGGAGGGATTTTTTGCTGCTTTTACTCGGCCCCATTGTCTTGACTCTTCTCGATAACGTAGCTGCGAGCAAGCCGCTTTCCCTGAACCGTGGCAAAAGCGTGGTTTTGTGGTTCGTTCTTTTTAGCTGTGAAAGGGGGGGGCAGTTGTGCCCTCAGCAGTTACTTGCTCTCTCGGCCGAGGCTCCTCTCGCTGTGTCCTTGCAGTATCCAGGACCTGCTGGAGCTGGCTGGGAGTCGCTCAGGGACTTGTTTGGGCTGCTAAGCCCCTTCAGCTTGCAGTGCCTGGCTAGCTTGATTTTTTTTTTTTTTTTTTTCACTCGCAGGTGGGTCTGCAGGTTGGTAGTAGAGAAATTACTTTTTTTTTTTTTTTAATACGGCAAGACCTTTAAAAAAAAAAATTAAAAAATTTGAATGCATAGTGACTTTTACGGTCACTCTTTAAGACAGTATCTTCAGTTTGGATGCAAGTCTCTTTTATTATGAGTCATGGTTTAATCAGCCCTGTATCTCATAGCAGGCTGGAAACATACACCCAGAGGGCCTTTATGTTGTTCTTCATAAACACTTACTCCGATACTGGTTATGTTCAGCAGACCAGAAATCTTAAAACATGTCTTGGCAGGCTGGTTTTGCTGTGCCAGCCAGTCGATCCAGCTCTTGCCTGAAGTTCAGCTGCAGGTTCAGACCTACTGGTTTTGTTTCCCTTGATGGAAGTCACAGTTGTCAGATGCTAGGTGTAGGGGTTTTTTTGTTTTTTTTCTCTCAAACTTCATGTTTATGAGAGATCTGGAAGTACGAGCTTATGGACAGACCAGTCTTAAGTTTACTGAACAAGTAGGGAAGAGATGGATAATTATTTTTAAAAAATTCTTAAATTGTCCTACAAGCCACATATATTCAATTTGTATTCTATTCAGTTTGCCACAATGGTAAGCCCTTTTCTGCAGCAAGAGTAGTCTCCATTGCTACTTCAGGTCTTGTTTTCTCAGGGAATTTGAAGCAGCTCTCCAGTGAAATGAGACAGATGTAATTATTTTGCAATTTGGACATCAAATCTTATAAAACCCACATAGTTTTCTGCTTTCCTCAGGTACTGTAAGGAAAAAGAACATTTTAAAAGATTTTGGGTTCTTATTTTAGTGTGTACAAATGGCAGGAGAGCCCGAGTTTTTCTCTGGAACCTTTGATACAAATTTAAAACAGTATCAAGTTTGTGAGAGTGGATTTTGTGTGAATAAGGGAGAAATTTGGAGTGTCTGTCGTACAAAAAAAACCCCCAAGGTGATGTACCCAGTGAAAGTGTACCCAAGTGTCTTGCATACTGACATGCAAGAAGCACATGGAAAAACAGGGAATTTGAGTGGTTTACTACTTTGTATAATTCCATTTTTTTCAACACTGTGGACACCCAAATAACTAGTTTAGGAAATACAGTAAAGGAACTGATGAAGAAGAGTAACTGTGTTTAGATATTTTATTTCTGCCTACTGGATAGTCAGACATCTCAGTCGTTAGAATCTTTATCAGGAATATCTGAAATGCTGTACTTTGCAAACAATGATTCTTCCCTGTGTTCCCCTCGATTCCAAAATTACACATTTATTAAAAAATGGATGAAAATTGAAAGAACAAAAGAATTTTTTACATTATTTGCATTTTTCCTCTGTAACACTTCTACTGAATTACTTGTGATTTCATTTGTAAATACCTTAGTAATAAATTACTATAACAACATTTAACTTACTATGTTGTCCTGATGACCTGATCTTCCAAGGTCACTTCATCCACAACTGGATAGAAATACAGACCTACAAAACAGAAAACCCCACAGGTACTCTTAGAGCTTCTATATAAACCAGAATAATAATTTTAAAGACTTTTTTAGGAAACACAGGTGGCTTGAATGGATGAAAGATGCTTTAAAAAGCTAAGACATTTTAGAAATGATTGCTAACCTCTGATACGTTTTCTTTTATCAGTAGATCACAGAAGGGTGTGCATTAGTGGGGTTATTGCAAGGTGTAGGCTTTGGGGAGGAAAATAGTTCATAATGGGAAAGAAAACTTCAGGGAAAACACTGTAAATGGCTTTCCATGTTCTTTTTAATGCTCTTTACTTGTTCTGCTTTCTCTCTAGACTTTTTCTTCTCTGGTTGCTCGTAATTTCTGCTCTGACAACCTCTTTTTACCCCCTTCTATTATAAAATAAAACTAGCTATTTGAGCGATTCAGAATAGGGTAAATAATGTAAAAAATGGGCAGGTGTGCCAAATTTGCTGCCTGAAGTTGGTTGTTTGATAAGAGATGTTTACATTGTGAATTTTTGTTGTAATTGTTCTGTGCTCTCTACTGGTATCACTTCCCTTATGCAAAACTTTCTCATCATAGTATTTTAATACTAAAGCTTGAGGATATGCACTGTTTTTTAAAAGATGGAACTTGTATCTATGTGCATTGTTAGGAAATCAAGATTCTGCTCCTTTCTTGTTGGCTGTAGAAGGGGTGTGGTTGGTTGCTTGCTTCATACGTGGTAGTTTTCAGTGGAGATATTCCCACAGGACCTGTGAGGGGCAGTTTTAAGGAGTAAGTCAGAATATCTACTGCTGCTGTGTAGTTCTCCCATTCCGACTTTACCTTTCTTGCTCTCCCATCCCTATTGCTGAACACTGCATTTGAAGTATCCATTTCACACTCCCGAAAGGAGAGAAAAACAAAATCACCATGCAGCACATCAACAGTTTGTCTTTTACACAGATAATTATTCTCATGTAAACTATAGTTGCAGTTCCCAAGTGACGCTGAGCACTTTCAACTACCATTAAAGCAAATCAGGCTTGTGAATGCATATCCTTGAGCTGTAACTAAATCCTCTTTTTTAGAACCCATGTCTCTAAAATAGATGTTTCAACCTACTTAACGAAATTGTGAGAATGACTTGACAAGTGTAATATGAAACTGTCTAGCTGATGAAATTTATTAGTGTGTACGCACATTGGATGACCCCCTGGCATTTCTTAGCTTATTTTGAGAACCATTCTTTAAAAATCTCTTTAAGAAATAGCCACATGTTTTTCAGGTAAGACTGTTCTGGAATTGTAAGGTGGTTGTCCTTCACAGCTGTTTCTTCAGGTTGGATAGGAGTCATTTATGAACTGGGAAAATAAAAATTTAAAAAAACCAAAGAACCAAACAATTAGTTTGAAGAACTTATTGAAAATGTCCAAGACCAGTTTTGCACAGATAGACCTGCACTGATCGATTACTTAAGTGAACAAGCTCAGCAGCCTGGGCTCATCCATAGCAGAAAGTTGAGGTCCTCTATCTGTATTTCTTTTATTTATTTCACTTGAAATATAGCTTATACCCAATCTCTGGTCAATAAAACACTTCTGATTCAAACACTTCTCATTCATTTTCTTTCTTGCTCACAGTTTAACACTGAGCGGCTCTACACTGCAGTTGCAAAAGCTATATATATTAGCCTGCTTTAAACTCTCTGCTGCCTAGACTGCTACTAGCACTTAGCCTTGCTACAATAGAACTAGGTCTCACGTTTCTACTTTATGTAGATCTGTCTTTGACGAAAGAGAAGGATCTGAAACAGTTGTCTCTTGGCTAGCTATAGATAAATCCCCTACCTAGTGACCTGCAGTGTTATCTTCATTCTCAGATTCACTTTTCATCTTCAAAATAGTTCCATGTAGTCTTGGCTTTACTGCATTTTCATGCTTTCAGATGTCCGTTTGTCTCTGTTAAATGATGAACATCAAAGTCCACGTTTTTGTGGTTCGACACCCACAGCATTAGCTTCAGAAAGATGAATTGCACATGTGGAATCTGAAGTTGGAACTGAGACTGTTGTAATGACCTGCAGGCGAGGGTTGTGTGAAAGGAGGAATGCGAGTCTGATGTACACAGTTCTTACAGTTCAGCTGTTAGGTACAGTTAGTACTTGAGCCTGAAGACTTTACACAACTGTTTTTAAATGCATTGCCAAAGGTGTGGGTTTTTTCTATAGACCATCAAAATTTTTCATTCGTAGATTCCTTCAAAATTGAACCCTGATATCCATTAATTTGGATTTCCTTCATATCATTTGTGAATAGGTGGAACTTTAAGAAGCTATCACTAAGCCTGCAGCCATTTAATTTTTTTTACTATTTTCAAAACTGTTCTGCTTTATCCCTTGTAAGTGTGTCTGTATAGAGTATCAACTTGAATTGCTCATAATTGTTCTGAAGTGCCTGATTGCTTGTCATCAGAAGTTCTCCAAAACTTCATTCTATCAGGCAAGATTTGAAAATTAAGAATTTCATGTAATTTAAACATCTCTTGGAAGTGTGTAGCTTTTAGTTTATTATAATGGCTAAATTTTCAACCAGATAAAAATGCTGTATCAGATAATAAAACACAAGGAGACCAAATTTAACCTCAAGCAGGCATCTTTCATTCCAGCTGCTGCTGCTCATATGTGCCATCCTGAAATGCTTTAAATTAAATCATTGTGCCATAGAGATTCTCTAATTAAATCAATGTCTTTAAATAGTAATTTATTTTATACATTAATATTCATCACTCTGGAACCTCTATGATTGAATGGAGGTAAATATATACTAAGTAAGCCTAGTAATAGTCCTGGTAATTAAGCTTCTAAGTCCCTGTTTTCTTTAACTTTCCCAAACATTGACCAACTTTTTGCCAACACAATCTTCAAGAATAAAGCTGAGGACAAGTTTGTAATAAAATAATCTTAAAAGATTACCTTTTCTTTGAGATGGCATAATTCATGTTCTTTCTGAAAGTGTTATGGAATGAAAATCAACCTGAATTTAACGAAGTTACTAGCCTTTGGAAAAGTCTTACTTTTGTTAGGCTCATCAGAGGTTTCTTAAAATTTTACTAACTTCCATGAAGAGCTTCTCCGCCAGGGAGTTTTCCAGCTTGGGCTAAAGAAGATTTCTTCTGCAATTGCAGCTGTGTACAGTTGTTCTCCGGGCTGACCGTGGGCCAAGCACCTGACATGAGAGCAGAGAAATTTTTCCATGGGTGGGTTGTCCACGGCTTCCATGAGTCTAAGTAATCGGAAGGTGGAAGGCGATGGGCTTGAATGCAAAACTTGGACAAGTTCCCATGGAACTTGGCACCAGAGGCTGCAGAGATTAAGAAGGGATCCAGGACTAGACATTAGAGTAAAGAACGGAATAGGAGATCCGCTGGCTGAGATGGAAGGGGGTGACCGGCCACAAAAGAAAAATGGGAGGAACTGGAATTCCTGTGGAGTAAGAGAATGGAAGCAAAAACTGGTATGAGGCGATAGAGAGATCTGATGGAGATGTTACATAGGCAGAGAACAGGGACAGGCTCAGTATAGGAGTGGGGAAAAATAGCTTGTACTGGAACCAGATGCAGCCGGAACTATAGACAAAGTGATAAGTGCAGACCAGGATCGGAGTGAGAGGAATTCAGATATGGAGCCAGAAAGGAAGGAAATGGGAACGGTTAGGCAAAAACCAGTTGTGAGTGTGTGTATAGCATGTGAACACAGGCATGACAGGAGTCTGAGAGGCATGGAACAGCCTTGCTGGACAAAGAGGTTGGTTCTAGGAGCAGCGTTCAAGGAATGGAGATGGAGTCCAGGAGTCAAGTCTGGGGTGAACAAGATTTGAGACCCTGCTTTAGGCTGGAAGGAGCTGGACAAAGAAATTGCATTTTCAGGGAAAGGGAAGAGTAGTTTGTGACCACTGTGAAGGACTTCACATTTCTTCAGATGGGAAGTGTCCTGGTAAAATGCTTTATTCCTATTTACTACAGCTGCACTCAGGAATTTATGATTTGAAGGTCTGCAGTGTATTCCTGTCTGTACCACAGCATAACAGTTGATGGTAGACAATCTCACTTAATCAAACTTTCCCCAGATGGTCACTAATTTAGTTTGTGGGTTTCAGACTTCTGAGTTCCTTCCTTCCTGTTGATTCATTTGCAGACAAGCTGAGGAGTCTTAATATTTTAACTAAATGCTTCAACATAAATTTTCTAAATTAAGTTCTTGGTAATTTTAAATACTAAGAAAAATGGGATACTCAGAGGATCCATTTCATTTTGATCTCTCAGCTCAAAGAAGTTTTCTGAAGGATAAATTGTGTTTTGGAATGGTGCAGTATGGCATTAGAAAACCTATGAAAGCATTAGTAAATCTGTGTACAGACTAACGCGTACAGTAAGTAATGCATGGGGCAATGCATAGAACAATAAGGATTAAACAAAGCAGTTACTAGGTAGGTGCTCATTGTTTCAGTGCTATTCAGTTTGCTCTAAATGTGGAAAGGCCTAATGGAAAACTGCTAGATGATAACATACTTGAAAGTTGAAGCTTTCTGCCAAAAATCTGTTTTCTAATAAACGGGCAAAATGTGTAATGGAAGGTTAGCCAAGTCAGTCCTTTCCGAAGCTTGTCATAACTGTCCTTGGTTTTTCAACCTCGTGTTTGTGTGCGAAGCATATAGATGTGTTCAGACTCTGTTCAGGGTCTTAAATGAAAGTTATTTCAGGGTTTTGTTCATCCTTAACACTGTTAAATAGGTTGAGCCTTTAATCATACTGGTGAAAAACGTAAGCCGTGCCAAATTTTTAAAGGCAGCACAAAATTTAACCCTGCTGATCTGTTTTCCAGAGTCCTAGTGAGGCTTATCTGACTCCTTCGAGCGTGGTTGTCAGTCTTCCTTGCAGAAAGATACCCAGACTGGGTGAGGCATTAAATTTTAACAAGGTGGAGTCGTGCACACACAGACACATACTGTGTTTCTGAACTTCAAAACCTAGATATCAGGGTATCGCATGCCGTCTGCCTTCATCTGAGCCTTGGGCGATTTCTCGTGGTTTCTGTACTGTTGGACGCAGTGCGCGAGAAGCCTTTGCTGTGTGACACAGCTCCGACATCTGCACCTGAAACCAGAAGGTCGGAACGGACCTAGAAAGTCAGATACCTCAGTTTTAAATACCATATAGATACAGGCCATGGATGCTGCAGTACACACATGCCCTCAACACCTTAAAAGCCTTTAAGCCTTTTGGGTTTTGTTTTTCTGTATTGAGAGTATTGATTTCCACCTTACATTTCTTTCTGTAGCCAACAAGGGTGCAGATTAAATATTTGTGTTTTCTGCAAACCTTTTATTCTTGCTTTGGAATCAGACCTTGTTTCTTTCACTTTGCTATACATTTTCTGCCATGCAGTATTTTGATGCATGCCATAGCCTTAGCGATCACTTGAGGGTTTAAATCATGTTAATGTTGTAAAAGGAAAGCATATCCATGAAGTTCCAAGTTGTTTTGGCTGTAGCATCTCTCTACAGTGATTGCAGGAACTTTATATTAAGATCTATTTCAGTTGGAAGGGAAAATATTCTATGCAGTACAGAGTCTGTTTGGCCTGCCCACATTTTTATTATTCATGGTGATTGTAGTGTCTAATCAAAAATTATTTGGCTTGTTTGCCTGGTACTTATTTGATAGAGAATTACTATTAATCTGAGTGTGGAATCCATATGTTGTTAGCGTCGCTTTCACAAAATATCCATATTCAACACTGTCAAGTAATGGAAACTGTGGTAATCAGTGGGATTCTAATGAGCAAAATAAGTTCTTCTAATTATCTCATAAACCTACTTTTATGACTGGAAGTACAAAAAATTATTGCTTGAAAGTAGTGTTATCTTAGACTGCTGAAGAAATTGAAGAGACTTAATTCTGTACATCAGGTTGCTCATATAGCCCAAGAGTAAGGTTCTCCATAGGTAGCAAGCAATGCAGATTAGCTCACTGTAGCAAAAGAAGACATCGTACTTCTGCCTGGCCTTGACTGTTTGAAGTAAATAGCTTGAATCTTGCCTCATTTACACAGGGGTAATTTGAAGTATATCTTAAAATCAACATAATGAAAATGAAATTTAAATTCTCCATGAGGATTTCTGGAGTTAGAAGTGTCAACAATATGGGTAAATTGATACTCGGTTGTACAGTATACAGCATTTCTAATGGAGCAGCAATATCAGAAATAACACCAAGATACCCCATTCCCGCTCCTCTGCTTTAATTAAGTCACGCTCTCAACATAGACATTGAGAAGAAAGGTTGTAGGTACATGTGCGTGCTTGTATGATAAAATAATAAAGGCTGTACATATGACGAGTATTGTTGATAATGAGTACTTGATATTTGTATTCCAACACTCCAGGACTACCTAGGTAATGCCAGGACTATATTAGCAGCCTTAAAAATACATAAGCAAACCCTTTCAGAAGTGACTAGTGATTTTAAATAGAATCAAACTGCGAAAAGCAGCCCGTCTGAAAGTACCTCAAAACTGCTAAAACTCCTGTACTTGAAAATCAACCCTCTTTTGAACTTGCTCACCAGTCATGAAAATGGGACATTTCCAGTGATTTCTGGCATGATTTTGGGAGTGTCATGGAAAATGAGCTGCTCTGGATAAGGTGAATAATATTTCTACTTGTGAGGGAGGATTGTCATGGACATGTAACCTGTAGTCACAGATCTCACATATGCTTTGGATTACCAAAATTGTATTAAAATCGCATTCTGTAGCTTATACTGCATCAATAATGTAAGGAATTAGAAAACCTTATGTATTTTTTAATTTAGTTTTATAATAAAAACCTTGAGCAAGCTTTCTCAGAGGTCTCTACTTTCTGAGAAGGCACAAGGAACAAGTTTTAACTCCCTGAGAGCATGCATTACGCTAAAGGTATTGGCAAGAGGAAGACTGTATTATATGGGAAACTGAATTTATGAGAACACTTTCCTTAGCGAGAAAAAGAAACCTACTGTCAGTAATATTGATCAAGCTGATATTCACTAGGCAACAAGTCCCAGGCAAAATGCGTATGGAAAATGCTGGATGTCAGAGATGTGATGTTACTATGGAAATGATTTATTATCAGCTGAAGGGAATTTTAATGGAGTCAAGCAACTGGCAATCTAATTTAAGGCACATTTCAGGTTTTGGAGTAAAGCCTTGTGAGAATACAGCTGCTACGTGTGATCTGTGCGTATTTGCCTAGCTTCACACTTGGAGCTTATGAAGGGATCCTGATTTGCTGCTTCACATTCTCCGCTGACAGAGAATGAACTGCCAGGATTCAGCTGACTCAAACATGATTTACAAGAATTAACCGCTCAAATTATTTTATAGTTAATTTCTTTTACTAATTTTGGACCTTTTGGGGTGTTTTGATTCTGCTTACAGTTCTAATCCTCCTCTTCGGTACGGCAGTACGTCTTTCACAACGGAGGCCAGGTCTCCTGGCTTCAAGTTTGCTCAAAGCCCTTGTTGCCCAATGCTCAATCTCCAGCCATCCTGCTTCTGAAAAAGTGATTCTGGTCACCTCGTGTTCTGTGTATTACCAAATTGTTTGTTTTACTAAACAATGAAACCTGTCTCTTCCTCTGATATTAAAATCTATTCTATTAAATAGATTTTATTTAATCTATTTATTCTATTAAAATCTAATAATAGCCAGGAGTGTATCTCTGCAATATGGACTAAAATAGATAGTGAAAAGGGCAAGAAGTATTCTGTTACTGGCTTTTTACATGCTGGCAAAGGACTATGACTCTTGCACAGGATCAGCTCAATGACTTGCAGTTTTAAGACTTTTTGGGTCATCTGTATCATAAAAGGACCGCTGCTTTGCCCTCGGTACTGTCACCAAGTGTTTACAGTTCTGCTGAGTAGGCATCTGTAGTATTTTTGTTGTGTTTAGTATCTCATAAGACTCTGAACAGTATGTAATACTGTTTAAAATATAAATGATATCAAGGAATCAAGGAATTGATGATCCTAATTCAGGGACATTTTTTCTTTCTTTCCATGTAATGATTTAATTATTTTTTTTTTAGCTGTGCATTACCAGCTCATCAGGAATTTAAGATTTTTTGTGGTTCTCTTGCTGCCCTTGGTAAGAAGGCCACACTGCTGCTAGTAGTCGCAAACTTTGTTTCTATGTGTGTTGGACCTTGTCCAATAATCCTGATCGCGCCCCAAGTATTTAATATTTGCACTACTGTATTGGGTTCTACTACCAAAAGGTCTTTTCATTGACCTTCCTTTTTACTCCAGCTATTAACAGTGTAGAAGAATGTTTAAAATTATGTTTAGACCTTGTAAATAGCAGTATTGTTATCTTTTATAGATATTTGCACAGTGTTTTTATACTCGCTAGAACTTTCAAGTGTTTATATTTGGCACTTTTACAGGATGATGTAGATTTTTTCCCCCGCTATTATGTAGAATCATGAGATCTTGGTTATCCATAGGCTGATTATTCAAGTTGTACGTTAACTATTTCCTGTTATTTCCAGTCATTCCCAGGCTGCAGCAAAACCTGCAGCTGCACTAGAAAGCATCTGAATTTGTTGTATCAGGAATTACAGTATATTTTCATGAAGCGCCACTTTGCCTGCTGATGCTTGGTCTCTTCTGCTCTCCAAAGAAATGTGTTTCCAAGTTTATGAAGTGTAAATATTCCTGTAAATTGTACCCTAATCCTCCTACGTTTTGGAGTAACTGTTTTCATTTTATACAAGCTGGTATTCTTCTCCATTATGTCTCGTATTCTTAACAGGTGAACACTAACTATATTCTAGTGCATGGGTCTACAGCGTTAAAGACTTTATCTTGTATAATGTTGTTTCCTGTGAAAAGTTCTTCATAATCATTAAATGTATGAATTATGAGTGGTTTGACCTGTATTCCAACACTATGTGAAATCCTAAGTCCCCAGTTCTAAAAGTTTCTGAAAACTCAGAGCTCAATCCATGAATGTACTGATGCAATATGGTTTTTATTATAAAAGTTAATACAAAATACTTATTGGTCAGCTTGGTGGGGCTGATCACCAGGCCTGGTTGGGTGGTATGTGGTTGGTTTTTATTCTTTCATCAGTATGAGCTGAAAGTAACTTCTTTGACATCAGCAAGTTTATCCTCTCGTACTCCGTGAGTGACAGCAGAGTATGTGTTTCAATTATCCTTAATACAGTTTCTAAGAATAATCCCATTCTACTAGTTGCATGAAGAAGCGTGTGTAGCTGTGTTAACTGGGATTGTCTTCCTTGTTTAGCATTTATGTACTTAACCATTCAAAGCAAAATAATCCCATGGCCATGCTTCTGAAGTCAGATGCTGAGAAAACGCTAGAGCTGATGTCTGTCCCTCCAAAACACCCAGTTCTCTGGGTTCTCGCCTGTTAAAGGATGTTTAGTCATCTGACTTGCAGATGGAGTACTTTATTTGGAAAACATCAAGTGCAGTAAGTTGTAGAGGTGGTATTAGCAAAAGAGCCTCATGTTGAATTCTTCTGCATTACAGGAGTACAAACGCAAGCTAGCCAGAGTGTCCCAAGTACGGAAAGAACTCAGGTCACGCATCCAGAACCTGCCTGATCTCTCTCGACTTCCCAATGTCACAGGCAGCCACGTACACTTACCGTTTGCAGGAGACATCTACAGCGATGATTGATTACAAGAACATCCTTCCATAACCTCTACTTTTCTGTGAAATGAGGGGTAGGTCAGAATAATTGGTACACTTGTAGTATTATTTTTGTATATTGTTGGAGAGTGTCAGTAAAAAAACTAATAATTTATAAAAAATGGTTTAAAAGTTGATTTGTTTACTATTTTATTGGCGAGTGAACATAAGGGTACATTTATAAAAGTGGCATCTGTGTCTATTACATTGAAGAATGGATAATTATCTTATCTTTTGTAAAGATTTTAGTTGGGTGCCCTCAAAAAAACATGCTAAGGTTTTTCTTATGTACCCTATATTTAAGGTAGATCAACATATAATCAACGCATACTTCTAACTCGAGACATTTCAGTTGCTAGTGAGGGAGTGAAATGCAGAAATCACAAGCTTATGTTTGCGAGAAGGATGATGCAATTCAATGCAAAGTTAAAAGTGATCTTACTGTCCATTACATTTAAATTACCCACTCCCAAAACAAATCAGGTAGGTTTTTTGAAGTAAACGTTAGTCACCAATTTTGTATCGGAAAACATAAATCATGTTACACTGAGCAGATCTTTAAATGACTCAAAATATTGCAATATTTTAGTATCACTTAAAAGTCAGTGTAAGAAACTATATACAATCGACCCATTTAATTATGTTTCAAAATTGTAACCTTCTTTTTACAGCTGCTTAGCTTCTAAATTGAGGGACCATTCATTTGTACTCTAATCCCTTTCTGGAACATCCGTCTCCATCTAAAAAGGTTAATCCCAGAAATGTGAAGCCATTTTACAGCTTTAATTAAATCGAAAGGTCATTCGCTAAACTGTCCCAATTGTTAAATGCCCATTATTAAAGTTTGACAATGCTACGTACCATCCATACACGCAGCAACACGATGATATAGCCATCCCGTACATCCACTGAGAAACCCTGGAGGCCAGCGTGGGCTTCCAGCCCCGCACCTCCACCCGCTCCAGCAAACATTTCTAGATCTCGATCGTCTTTTCTCACAGAACAGGAGGAGACAGTTCAGGCCTGTGTTTAAGTCAAACAGTGGAAAATTATTGCCGACTGTCCGTTTTTTTAAAAAGTCCTTTGCATGGTACAAATATGGTACTTGTCTACAGGTAGCTGAATTTGTGAAAAGTCCTTGTTACCATACTATGCACCAGCTTTTAAGTTCACTTGAAAACTTAAAGATACAGGCAGGCATCTAGCAAATTGCCAGAAAGTTGAGGCTTTTCAGTCAATTGGAATTAGGCACGTAATTGTTGAAAGAGGTATATAAAAAATGCCTACCTGTGCCCTTGGCATTTAGATGACCTTAAAAACCTGAGCTGCAAGTGTTTGAGTTGGATAGATCATCGGAGTATTTAATGATTGCATTTTGTTCATGGGTTTGCACTTGTCAGGCATTGTTTTCCATCAGTTAAGTTCCCAGTTTACAAGTTTAATTCTCCTTATCATATGAAAGCAAGTTTTCTTAGAAAAATCTATTCTTCCTTTTCAAAAACCACAACAACTCAAAATAGTCCTGAGTGAAACTGTTGAAGATAGTGATCTGTCACTTGTTATTGACTTCTACAGGGATAATCACTAGAATACTTGTTGGATGTGAATGCAGAATAATCTTTCTCTTTAAAATAGATACACTTGGATAGAAGCACCTCAGTCCAATTATCTTTTCTCATGGAAGTTGCCATGAATTAGACCTCAGTTAAGTCAGGAAGAAACTCCAAAAGATAAAAATACAAGCTGTTGACATAGCATTCGGTAGCATGCAATGTAGAATACTAATTTCATCAAAAAATCTGACATAGGAATGCTGAAAATAGTTCATCAGAGCTCGCTAGCTGTCCAAAGATTTGTTAAGTTTTGAGTGGCAGTTTTCCACTCCATAGGAAAAAGGAGCTAACTGTAATGAATCCAGAGGAGTGTTTCTTTAGTTTGAGTCTAATATGCAAAATTAAATAACACTTATTGGCATCTTTTCAGTGTAGATTCTTGATAAGAAAATGAATGTTCAGGTACGGTTTTAATGTTTTGAATATTTCTGTTCTAGTACACTAAATTCAGCGCATAAATTCTTACATACGTGTATGTGCATTACAGTTGCAGTTAAAGCTCAGTCTTGCTAAAGAATAGCAACAAATTTGTGTTAAATGTTAAAAAAGCTTAATCTATTAAGAATTATAAAACAAATCGTAAAACAAGAAGGATAAATAGTGAGTTCACGGTTGAATCCCATCCGTGGAAAACTTAATTTGTACCCAGAGGGGGTAATAAGTGCAGTGGCATGGCTTATTTAGGGTGCATTGAAGGATCTAAGTCTTGGATACTCAAAACCACAGGGAATTAAGCCTAAACAGACTTTTTCTACCTTAATTAAAAATAGTTATAATAATAATAAAGTTGAATGCTGAATTTCCTTGATCTCTCAAGAGTATTAAAAAAGACATGACACTTACTTCACTAGGCTTGTTTTTCCTATTCATAACTCTTAGTGATATTGTTGCTTATCTACAGATAATGTAGAGCTGATAAGGAGGAAAAAACTCAACTTCCTGATGTATATAGGTTTTAATTTTGAGAGAGTGCTATTTTCTGGATATATTTTTCTTTATTTTACTGTGAAATTGTTTACTTCAAGGAATACTTCATAGCTGGGGTTTTGGAAATGATCCCTCAACATTTGTTTGGAAAAGAGGACTTGCGGAAGGTAAAGGTCACTCTTATAGCAAGTGTCATATATTAGTGGCTGAATGGTACATTGTTTGTTATTTATATGGGAAAGGCATCAGACATCAACTAGTTAGAAGATTTATATTGTAACTGTAATAGTATAAGCAGGAGATTACATGGTATGACACAAATGCAGCCCTGTAGTATCAAAAAATACCTCCAAATTCTCAGGTTCCAAAGCTTAACATACGTACTTTTGACTTCTCAGGAAGAAAAGAGACGGGGTAGGGAAAGGAAGGGTGCCTAGGAGCTGAAAGGGAGAACACACCTGGGTGGAAATGAAAAGCAAAACAAATGCCACCTTTTGTCAAAGCAGAAATAGCAGTGTGAAACTGGGCAGCACAATGTTTTAGCTGTAGATGGGATTATACAGTAGAACTGCTTTGGGGGGTTACCACCCTGGGAAGGAAAAACGTGTGGGTGTACCCTGCCCGCCGTCTCTTCTAGCGTGGTCTGACTCTACTCAAACCAGAACACCGACCCTACAAAAGGCACAATTATAAAATGTCTGAACATTTTTCATCTAATAATGAAAGCATAACAATTAGATTATTTGCGTCACTATATTGCACTTTTATTGAGCATTCTCCAAAAAAAGCAACGAGATTCCTGCAGCTCTTTGCCGCGTGAGAATGCTTACCTTGGAGGTCACTGGGACTGCTTGTATATTCTACTGTTTGCAGGCTCAAGCTGTGTTTCTGCAGAATGTTTTGAAAGATATCAGGAATATTACCCCACTTTTGTGGTTTTAAAAATAAATGTGAAGCCCTTAGTTATAAAAATTACCATTCTTAGAAATTGTGTTTCATTACTCCTTTTGAAAATTGAACTACAGCCTGCAGTAACATTAGCTTGTCTGTTTCACTCTGTTAATGTTTGTATTAATATATTAAAACACCTCAGTTAGGTAATCCCTAGCAACACAATCCAAACTACATGCTTATTATGTATTTTATCTGAGTAGTCTTCTGAATGTTGAACTGAGAGCTTTCATTATGATAAAATTACATTCCTGTTTCCCTGAAGTTTAAAAAGACAATGTGTTAGGACTTCCATAGACTAATAACTGCTCTCACAAGCCCGTGGGAACTCGGTCTGGTAACTTCAGTGGTGACCCAAAATACATACCTAGGATGCAGTATGTGCAGATGACCATGGAAGACGTGGAAATCATACATAGGCTTGGTTGGCCCTCTGCAGAAGAGTTGGCTTTCAACCTTTTGAAGCGTAAGTAAATAGATTAATAGGTGGGGGTTTTTTTTAAGTGGAAAAATTAGTGAACTAGAAAACCAGCACGTCTAAAATTTGACGGTTACATTTATAAATATTTAGGGCCAGTTCTGCTCATTACTCATGCATATAATCACAGTGACTATTGCTGCAAGTAAGGAAAGCAGACTCAAATGTAGTGTCTGAAGTGGAATTTTTTTTTTTTAATGAATGACCAATTTTGTCTCAGATCCTATTTCAGTGTGTCATTTATCTTGATTAAGTAGTAAATCTCTTCCATCTCGTTATTTAGAAATCTAATTCTGATTTCAGCTTTACAATATTTAAAGTATCCTACTAAGCATGATGTTTTTTGTGGGAATTTGCAAAAGTTCAATAGCATTCATTACTTGTTTGCAACAGAAATAGACTCATTTGTTAAAAGCTAACAAGAAAAGTTTGAAATGTAAAGATGTTTCATTATTGTGCTTTTCTGACAGAACGTGTAATCCTTGTGTAATTTATGTCCTCAGAATAACACCTGTATGTATGCTCTTTCATATTTAATAGAATAAAACATTGTTGTAAAAACATCTTTGAAATCATGGTTTATTGCTTGCCTACTCGATCTCTTGGTGTGAAATGGCTTTAATGATGTAAACTGCTCGCTATACTTAGGAGTCAACCAAAATCTCACAGTGATGCTGGGGAAATGGTCGATACTAATTTTGAAGTTTATTACTCTCTGTATTTGTATTTTGTGTGACAGTTTTCAGTGAGGAAGCAGTGCATTAAGAAGTCTGAGGTCACAGCTCTAGAACCGTAAGTTTCTTAAAAAGAAATACTGTTCACAGACCATCTAGTTTGGTCGAAGTTTGTCTTTCTTCAGAGATGGGGCTGGGTGTGAGGGAACCAGCTGTGATATGCCAGCTTGAGGTTCCCAATACTCAAAAATGGGAAAATGGCTCAAACTGATGTTTCAAAATAAAACATGCTTTAGTTGAGCTGGTTATATGAAGACACACTTTGTAATATTTTCAATATACGGTATAATGCTATTACTGTCAGTGATATACATACCATTGCCTAAGTAGAATTTGTATGAGCCGGGAAATAACTCTCACTCTATAATTAAACGCCTGTACGCAGGGGTGTATGCTAACAGAACCTTCTTGGTCTTGCTTTACAAAGTCTGGGTGAAATTCTGACCTCACTGAACTCAGTGAGGCTGTTTCCTCTCTCTAGAGTCATTCTTCCAACAGAAACCAGTACTGCTGCATGGCAGAGGTCCGGCGGGGAGGCTCAGCAATAGTCTGTTGCAGCCAGCAATTAACCTCCAGCGTTTCATCAGGTACAGGAACGTGATACATTCTGAAGGGAAGAGTACATCAGGTGCGTGTATAGAGATGTGTGTGTGTGTGTATATTTATATGTATACATATATATGCACCTGATGTGTGTATCCATGTCTATACCTATATACATCATAGATACAGATATGTATAAACATATATACGTGTGTGTGTCTATATATATGTATGTTTTTCGAAACTTTGATTCTGTGAAAGTCCAGTAACAGAAAAAGACTGTATTAGAGGCTTAGGAGTAACATAAAAGCACTTCAGATGATAGATAGAAAACGCCAACATTATTTCTGCTCGGCATTTTGAAGCACACTCGTAAAACAAGGAATGGCACATACTGGGGTTTTTTTTCTTTTTTTCCACAGTTAAGCCTGATAGCTTGCAACAGCGATCCCTTACACCATCACATCTGGACACGTCTGACAACTCTGGTAATTACAAAGAAAAAGATGGTGTTTGGAGCACAACGAGACTCTGTCTACATTAGCAAACAGCACGTTGCAATAGTAGGGGACCTGGAGAGCAGAGTACCTAAAGCTCAGCGCCTGCCAACCACGCTACACCTTTTGGAGATGCACACTTCTGACTAGCTCTCCTGTGATCCTGTGGGTAGACTGCCCACGAGCGTTCGCAGCACACCGGTTCACGTCTTCTATCCATTATCTCTAGTTTTATCAAAGAGGAATGCGAGTCGTACTCCCAAGGCCACTCGGTATTGCATTAAACACACCGTAAACAGGGACAATTGGGAGCTCTGCTTCAAAAACACACTCTTGATTTGATCTAACAAACACATTACTGTTGGTGCACCTTCAAACAGCAGATGCCCATGCTGGTTTCAAGTAAGCCTCATAGGCAGCACAGCAGTAGAGTACCTAATATGTGTACTTTTATATTAAAAAATTATTGCAAAACTTATTTTTTCAAATTCTTTTGTATAATGCACATTTTCCATCAACAAGATTGAAGTATTTTTCCACAGGACTGGATCATAAATAACAGCAACAACAGGTGAATTAATGCCAATTCTACATTGGAAAAGGCGTAACTCCAAGGTCCGTATTTTGATCAAAGAATGACAGTTAAATTGATCTTACACATACCTAAAGAACAAACAGCAGCGAACCTTTCAAATTTATTGTGCAAGTGCACAGCACATATAGATATAAAAAGGTTACATGCCAATCTTTGAGACTGTAAGTAGAATTTGCAACTATTCTGCCCTGCCCCAGAAAGTCTGCCAACTTACCTGCTGGTCCTATTTCTTAAGTGGCGTTCATTGAGTGTGAATACACTTAAAGGAAACTATTCATTAGAATACACACACACACAACAAAAGGAAAATACAGACCTTTAAACGCAAGAATTTAAATGTTTTTAACAGGCTGATTCTCTTTTCAGAGGGCAACCCTGAAGCACAATTTGCAGAACCGTCACTGCAGGCTGTACACAGGGCAGGCCGTGAACTTCGTACTGAACGGTGACTTTCTGCTGTCCTTTCTCACCTCCGTGCCAACTTGAAGGTGTAAAATCTGACAGCGGAGACCGCTTTAACCTCGACAATTGTCTATTCACATCAAAACACTTCGGTGCAACAAGTTCACTACTATCCAGAGCAAACCTGGTTTTCGATATTGAAGACCAGGAAGGAAGCAACTCTTGACACCTGATAAAACCGAAAGACATTTAAGAAAGAGGTTCTCTCCTTAGTCATTTCTGAATGAGACAAAAGTGACCCATTTTGGTAGCACCAGAGCAACTGGAAAGGAAGCATCCTCTATTTTTTATGACTGTGCCACTCTCGTGGCAGTAACAGATCAGGGTGCTGATAGCAGTCTAGCATGGAGCTGTCAGCTGGTACTGAGAGCATCCCACATTAAAGCACAGTTTTACAAGGTTCTGCGTTATCCTGAGACCAGTATCGTCCACAGTCCAAATCACAGAGAACATTCTTAAGAAAAAGAAGAAACTTAATCTGGTGATACACGGTTTTCTCTCTCTTTGTACATGAGTGCTGTCTTAAAGATTAAGTTATTTTGGAACCTTTGTAAGGCTGTGTTAAAGGCTGTGCTTAAACGTCAACACTACATTACAGCCTTGAACATACCGTACCTGCAGAAGTGCCAGTGAAAGTGTCTTAGTTTTACTCAAAATATGCAAAGCAGGGATGAGATCTTTTAAATTATGTTGTGATGCATTATCTTAAAAATAGCGGGAGAATGAGATGGAGCAAACCAACCTCCCCACCCCCAAACTGCTTTCACGTCTGCCAACCTATCTGCTGGTCCTGCTGGACCCACTGGGATCCAGTACTGTCAGCTTCCTCAAAGGATAGATCCTGGCTTTTAATTACTGGGCTACTACAGACTGCAAAACATGTTCAAGATTCCCAAGCATATTAGACTGGCTATTTTCTCATCTCTCCCTTGCAGACAAACAGTCCCCTTAGAGCTTCCTTCTAAAAAATATAGTCTATGCTTTCACAGGGTACACGCTGTTAGCTTGAGTTTTAAAGAAACCGCTTTGTTAATTTACTAAAACTGGAACAATACTTATTGCTCTAATCTTTATTACTTTGAATTAATGTGCAACTAAAGTAAAGTCAAGAAGGTTTTCAAATCTGCCTTCTGGGTTTTCTCTTTTTCTTCTAGGTTAAGCATCCGTTTTAGCTTAGAAAAGTGAAATCTGGAGTTTCGGGGAGTCCTCGAAGCAGAGCTGGTTGTCGCCTGTCCAGATACACGTGTTCTGAAAAACAAAAGACTCAAATGTCTCAAAGGCGGGGAATGAGAATTAACATAAAGTAACTATGAAAGTGCACGTGTATAATTTGAGTGAAAAATTTTGAATGTAAATACTGTATTTTCATGTGAAAGGGAGCAGTCAGATGTAAAACTTTGTTATGAAAATTTTAAGGCAGACATTTCACATTAATGACAAAAACATAATGGGGCATTCTTTGCCCATAGTCGCTTTTCATTAGAACCCTGGATTTTATAGGCTGGAAAGTTAAAATTGATCTCCTCAATCAGAGCACTGAAGAAAAATACATAGTTATCAATTGAAAGTTTAAGCAGCGACTGATCTGAAATCAGTACATGACACCCTTTCCCAACAAGACGTAATACAGTCTACTTAGCAAAGTGCCTCTTTAAATAGGAGAGAAACAGGTACCTGGGAAGTGATGAGGGACTGTTCCCTTTAGATCCCAACCTACTGCAGCTTACAGGTGTCACTTTGTTTGCAGACGGAATTTTTACATCTGGTGTCTTCAGGCTAGATTTAATACTCGGAGTGCCAGAATTTTGTGTCTTGGTAGCCAGAAAATCCCTGCTTTTACCATAATGTCTTGTAGTTTTGTTGCATGAGTTGCAAGTAACCAGCTATGGAGAGAAGAAAGAAAATATCAACCATTCTTTCAGTCTTTCCACCATTATGTTATAAAGCCACTGTAAGAATTATCCAAACTATTCTCCGAATATCATGACAGAAATATTTCCTTAAGTGAAACACAAGATATTAAAAAGCAACACATACTTTACACCTAGTATTTTTATTCAGGCTTCTTAAGCCAAACACATCCTCTGGGTTTATCTAGAAATTACTCCAATCCCCTAGCAACTAATTTCAGGAGACCTGTAATTCTGAATGCAACGTTGTACAGTGAAATATGGAAAACAACCCTGTCAAAACAGAAAGATGAAACAGCACCTGAACTGGATATATGCTATCTTCAGTATACATTAGGGGTATTTGTATTTTGTTAACAAACATGACATATAGCGTGATCTAAATTCATTAGCATATTCTATCCCTGATGGAGTTACATTACACACTTTCCAGTGAGTCTTGAGATAAAGTATTTAAATTACCAAACTCTCAAAAATAGTCATCCATAACTAATAACAGCAGGTCTCAACAAAGAAGAGGCTTTCTGTTAGTGCAAAAATACTTATTACAATACAGAGGAGGTTCTAAACGAAGGGCACTTTCTCTTCTCTCTGTTTACTTCTGGGCTCCAGGGAACTTTCAGCAGCACAGTATGCTGCAGAGGTGCATCAGAACTGATACTGTCAGAGAGTCACAGAGACCGTCAGATATTCCTAATATCCCTTACTGCCATGGCAACCACTCTTATTAAGAGACAGGAGAGTAATATAGCCAGACAACTCTTTGAGGCACACAATTACACTGACTGAAAAACACAGTTACGTGATGTTTCGGGTTAAAAACATAGTCAAAAGAATGTCACAAACATGTCTTAAGCAGTTTTGAAAACATCTATACTAAATCATTCTTCATTTCAAAGTGTGTAAATTTACCTAAATTCAGATTGCTTAGAATTACATTCAGAAATGCCAAAACGAAACATTTTCAGTTAAGTGTTTTGACTGTCTCTAGACATTATTTTGTCAGCCTAACAAACTAAAAAAAGAGAAAGATCATTAACTTATACAGCTCAGGTATTGATGTATTTTTAGTTCTTCTAAATGACATTCAGATGGGAAAAAAAACCCCAAAACGGCATCACACGACAACTTAGCACTCCACAGAATATAGAGGTGAACACCTTACAATGCAGGAATTAGAGGATTAAGCATTGCACTGCATAGCTAATTTCCATTCCCTGAATTGCATATGCAGTTAACTCCAAAAATTTTAAAAGCCCTAAAATAGTTTCTATGTTATATGCCTTTTCCTGGCAGAAGCATTCACAAATCAAGTTCTGCTTGCTAAGAAAGGTATCAGAGGCACCACCTGTCACACTGTTGCTTGGTTTAATTTTCAACCGCGCTCAACTTTTCATTTTCACAGGTCTCAGGTATTAGATTATAGGCATCTACATTGCTAATTTTGAAAGCTGTCAGTTGCTGACTGTATTTTAAATACTTAAGACCAGAAATACTTAAATCATAATCCACAGCACAAATGCAAACAGAACCGAGCAGAAAACAAGTGCAGCAAACTGTAATTACATCCCAAGATTAGAATATTACCCAGTTTAAACTGAACCTATTTAAAACTGAATTTTAAACTACTCATATGAATGCTCAGTGCGTCCTACAAACCTCTCCAGCTACAGAATAAATCTAAGAGCCCATAGTTCCGTAGGACACTGTTCATCAGTTGTCTGAAGAGACAGTTCTTAATGTACACTAAACGTTTGTGATGCCAGAAAAATAAAGCAACGATTCCAGCTTCTCAGATGCCCTTTCTGCTGCTCAGCTATGATGTACAATTTGGAGAGTAACAGCAAAGGTGCCTTTCTGGAGTCCCTGACCAGTCCCTATTTTGCCCTGACCACCGAGAGCCTCTGTGATACATCCTCAGTTTAATTTTGTATTATTGACTCTTTAATAATTTTTGCTTTCGCAGATTTTACTCCCCAGAGCAGCAGACTCTCATCTGAGAAAATGCCAAGTGTGCCAGCAACTGCTGGGCACAACAGGGTGCTGTTTCATTTATCAAAACATCCATTCACATAACTTGTTTTAATAGTACTGCATGCCTTAGCAACACTAGATTAAATGTATACTACTATTCTTCAAATAATAGTAATTACTATAAAAAATAGTAATTAAACCTTACATTCCTGAGTAATTTTAGGAAAAAGAACTGAAGACTGAAGAGCAACATTAACTTGTTTAAATTACCTATGTGGTTTGGTTTTGAAAGACTTCCTATAAACAGTAATATTCAGACAAATGTAGAAAACTCCATTCTCACAGAAGGTAGCAAGAATCTGATGTAGCCATGAGAGTCTACCAAAATAAATGAAGTAAAGCTCGTTAAGTTGAGCAAATATGTTTTTACACAACTGATAAAACTGAAAAAAAACCTGACAACCTGTCAGTCACTCAAGCCCTTCTTCAGACCTGAAACAAAGGCAGTAAATGCCAAGCTACACGTACCAGTGAAACCAGCCTGACTTCAGCCAATGACATGTTGTTCTTCTTAGGTATGTTTTGGGGTATTCTTAGCAATGGATTTCTAAAGATTCTGACAGATTTTAGGATCTACGCGGCTGTATTAAGGCTCCACATCTAGCAGAGTTACCTGGTCCTAGTTCTGCCACACTCATAGTAAAAAAGGAACAGGCAAAAATCTGCCACTGCTGCCATTTTTTGCAAAGCTATGCAAACGATACAGTAGCTGACAGTGGAAATGCCAGAGCTTCCTGGTGGGAAGAAATAACTTAATTTTCAGCAAGATCTTAGACATCTGCAGCATCTACCCAGACGGCTGCTAAAGAGATCACAAGGAGGGCTGAGCTGTTAGTGTACCTTCTCTGACATGTGGAGTTGGGGTTTTTTTGAGGGGGGAAGCTTACTGTTCTTGTTGCAGTGCTCACGATCTCTCTATTGTGGAAGGTAGATTTAAAAAATGTTGGTTGTGAACAGAAGTTATCCCAAAAGAAAGGAAGAGTTACATGCTCATGAAATAAAAAAAAAAAGTGTTGGTGTGAGCTCCTTTTCTAAGAGAAAGATTTCCATACCTTCTTTATGCCACTGAAAGGTTTCAGGGAAAATATCAGGTATTTGGCAATTCCAAGTAAAAATCCTTACCAGAACACTTCTTGACTCCCTGTACTTCTTCAAAAGCTTCGTCTGTTTCATATTAAGTTTACGGTTCTTCGCCTCTCGTTTAAGAGCTCCCTCTATCTGTGGAGTCACTTTCATCTTTGGCTTGAGACGCACCCGGTAGCTATCAGGAACCAGGAACTGGAAGCAGTAAGAACATATCCTTTCTAATCCAAGTTCATTATCTACAGGTTAACGAAGGTAAGAGAGTAGAACTTACATTAAATGATTATGTTTTACAGGCAAGCATTAAAATGGTATGTTTCTATTTTAACATTACCTAGGTAGATACGTTTCTAGTTTGTTTCAGATACAACTAGAACCCAAGAGTAAGCCGAGCACCAGCATGCGCTCAGCTGAGCACAATTCACGCCAAGTTTATTCACAGCACAGGTTTAACGCAGTATCTAACTGTGAATTTTCCCCAAAAACCGCAATTCCTTCCTAAAAATCTTTAGCGACGGAGGCTCACGATCCTGCAAGGAGCTCCACGCAGGCGCGCTCTTTCGCCAGACGGGCGACACCGAAGCCTCGTAAAGCTCTTGGCCCATTTTAAGCGCAAAAAGAGGACGGCTCCTCAGCCAGAGCCAGATGCGAGCATCTCTCTAACCCCCCCGAGCAAACCCCCGGACCCTGCTGCCTCGCGGGTACACTGCTTGTTCCCGCAGCCCCGAGGCGCGCCCTGCCAGAGTTTTGCGGGGGCGGCGCGGGGAGGAAGGAGAAAACGGAGGGGAAAAAAAAGGGGAAAAACCTGCGTTTTTTGGACCACGCTCCTGCCCAGGCAACCCCTAAGCGCTGCTCTTCCCCCCAGGCCCCCCCGGTACCCCCGCCTGCTCCCGGGCCGCCTC
>JAVJGG010000048.1:18212512-18223332 GCA_035590195.1 Aviceda cuculoides | reverse complement strand
GGTGGGGGGGTGGGGGGGTGGGAGTTGGAATAGATGTCTCTGTCAAGAGTTGTCACGTGAAAAATTTCAACCGGCAGCTCCAGAATGCCGCCTGACGTTCAAAAGTGCTGAACTTCAGCTATCTCCCGCTCCTATTTAGATGCCTTTTCACGAATTTTGGCAGCTACGTGCTTTGCGTTATCGCTCTGCTCCTATTAAAAAGAAAAAAAACCCCACAAACCAACCCCCTCAGCTTTTCAACGTTTGATGTGCGTTTTATTAATTCCCTCGGCCCCATTCATTTGCTAGACATTCTTCTTCTTTGATCTATTGGTAATGGTGTTCATTTGGGAGAGGTATTCATCTGAGCAGGCTTCAATATTCTATCAAGGAATTTGAATAAATATAATTATTTCTTATTTTCTAACACAGAGTAGCCGAGGGCTTTGGAAGTAGAAAAGCATGGGAAAAATTGAATTTCTGGGCTTCCTTTAATAGGAGAGCTTTACAGTGCAGTCAATCAATCTGGGCTTGTTAATGAAATGTTCATAATAGCTACAATTAGGGCCTCTGCTGGCTTTATTTTTTAATTAAAATAAATTTTTCAACGGACCTTTCAATATCACATATTTTGTTGCCAAGTTGCTGGTTTTGTTGATGGTAGTTTTTGTGTGAACTCTACCTTTCCTGAGTGGAAGAGCAGGGATGTCACATAGTATCTATTTAAAACGCAACCAGTGTTCATCAGTCAACAGATTTTTAGCAAATGAAATAGTCCCATTTATTAATAGCGGAGGGGTAAAAAAAAAAAAGGAAAGCATTTTTTTGAACACAACAAAGCAAAAATAACTTCAACACTTTTTCGGGGGGGGTGAGCCGGTTTTTATCATTTTTAACCACATTTGCCCCCTAGGGGACTTGGCTGCAGAGGAGGAACGGTGAGCCAAGAGAGTGCCATGTTCTTTCCCAGCCTCTGCCTAGCAAAAGAAAATGTGCTGGGGATTTTTCTGTTGTCTGGAGCTGGGACCTGACTCCTCCCTGCCCCTGGAGCGGTGCAGGTGGGCCAGAGCGCTTGCACCAGCACCTTGGGGTAACTTTTGTTTTTGTGAGAACAAGTGCCTGAGTGACTCGGTTAACAAGCACTGTACTGTAGTAATTAAGCAGTGACTAATACAACGCGAAGGATTCATTTTTATTTCTCTCCTTCCCCCCCACCCTGCGCTTATACTCTTTTTATTCCTGCTTTTTTTCCCCGCCAGTCTCTTCCAGTCTGTCTGAAATGCTTATCCATTTTTTTTCTTCTGCTCCTGTAACTACACTGGGCCATTCCCTTTTTTAGGTCAGTTCGCTGGTTTCTCTTTGCATTATAGATCATCTTTGCCCCAAAAGCAGCGCAAACAGCACCTCCCGCTGCCATTCATGTAACATTCACATGCCATAGCATGTGTTTTGTCCCAGTACCTGTCTCATGAGGCAGAAACTATGTTTCTCATGTTAGGAGTGGTGCTGAATGTGCTAAACAAATAAAACTCTAGAGACAAAGGGAAAATGACGAAGAAACCATGGCCTTCAATTCACGGCTCTCTACGAGCCCCTTTCTGCAGAACTCCCATCAAAAGTCAGTATTTCTGTGCATCCAGTGCTGGCAGGACCAGACCCTTAAAAATCAGATAACCATCAGCTCCCTGGTAGAGTATTTATGGCACCGGTGGGGTGAATTCACTCGCATTTCAAGGCAGAATGCATTCGTCTCTACTTTTTCCTGGCTTTTGTTCACCAAAAAAAAAACCACATTAGCAGACCCATGTTACTAACTGCTTCCTGCTTCTGTTGTTTAGTGTTTTGTTGCTACCACGGCTGGCCAACAAGCTGTAAATCTTGCCTGGTGTTTTGTAACAAAGGGAAAAATAGAATGATTTGTGTTGACTTTTGGTCATCGTGTATCATTATTGATTTGAGGGAGGGCGGTGGAGGAGAGCCTACTGTGTATCTGTTGCTTGCCGATTCTCCAGGAAGGCTGTGTTAGCTAGCAGTCAGTAGAGGGCAATAGAGAAATACAGTTTGTGATACCTAAAGGATTTGAAGCACTGATTATGTGTTTACAGAAAAGAAAAAGAAGAAAAGAAGAGCCAGGAGGATAGGTTGTTCAGTTTACTACTGGAGACCTGACTGTGACAGACCACCAAGAAAACAAAATTTTCAAAGAGAGCGAAGACGACCTTCTGCAGCATCTGCGAGTCTCTCCTTTTTTCTTCAGTTACGTAGGATAACTTAGCCAGAACTTATTGATGACTGCATGTTCAGTGGACTCGGGAATGGACGGGGAGATGTGGGAAGGCACTCTGTGGAAGGAACAGAAGAGGAGGCATTTCAAAGATCCTGCAGGTGACTGAGGTGAGCAAACTCACAGCTTCTCTTTCAGGTGAGATAATAGGTGTTCAGTCAGCTGTATAAAAGTCATGAGCAAACTGAGTGATTGAAATCATATGAAAATTTTGCTTTTCCAGGCATGCTGGTGCAAGACTAATTTTATCTTCGGAAAAAAAAAGGATAGCGATGCTACAAAGATAAGCATTTCTAAGCATACGTTGTTTTGGAGACATGCTAAAACTGGTTACTTGTTTTATGTGTGATATTTTATATTAGAACTGTTTGAAACATTCTTGTCATTTTACAAGGTTTATGTGCTTTAGTTCCTAGACTCTAGTTTAGAGAGAGATATATAAAGAAGATGTGACTATTGTCGTTCCTTTTAGAGGGGATTTTTGCTGAGCTTTTGGACAAATGTGACTTGGAGGTTTGGAGAAATTTGCTGAGAGATTTTGGATGCATGGTGGGAATGCCCTCAGATTCTTCAAAGGCTTTATTATCAGAAAGATACTGAGAAGTGATGACAAAGAATATAGCAATAACAAAAGGAGTTAAGCCACAGAAATCAAGGGGCTGACAGAGGGTTGGGAAAGCAGAAGAAAACCAAGAGACTAAGTTAGGAAATAAGCATATGAAACACTTTTCTATTGCCAAGATCTCAGCTGGTGTCACCATAACACTTAGAAAATATCCCCAGGATGCTGGGAACCATTAAAGCAGTACAGATTATCAGAGGATAAACTTCCACTTCAGCTGCCACTGGTACCAGAAGTGACCAATAAGAAACGTTTGGGAAATGAAAGATGAAGAATTGAAGCATTGACATTCTGGGGATATCACAGAGCAAGTGCAAGGGTATCTAGAGGTCAGTCAGACAGTACCCATCTGAAACAAGGCAGGCTGATAAATAAAAGGAATAAATCATTTTCTAAAAAATACCATCAGCTTTGAAAAGCTAATTAACGGAAAAGTTATCTAGTGTTCCTCCCGAGCCTGGATTTATTTTTTAAGTCGTATGATAGGTAAGGCTGCAGTACATGATTTATTTGTGCTTTGAGTGCCAAAGTATGTAAAAGATTAATATGACGATTGTTTGTTTATACATTGTTTAGAACACAGCTTCCTTGCAGTATGTACCTGAGGGAAGTGAAAGATAACATATATAAAGCATGTCACTGTTTTCCATGGGTTGGCAACATCCCTCTGGCAGGGAAGAGGCTCAATGAGTATCAGAATCCCCCTGATCTTGACAGCCACAAGTTCCAGTTCCAGTCTCCAATTTTTTCTTCCTTTCATTCCATTTCCAGTGCTCTAGATTTTCTTGTATACCTGCAAATCCATTCTCTCGAAAGACAATAGGAATTAAAGATTGTATTGAACAAAAACCTCACAGAGAAACATACCTGCAATTTAAGGAAATCCATACTTGTGTACCAACTCTTCTTTAAAGCGGTCTGTGGTAGAAACTATTAGTTCTTTCTCTAAAATGTGAAGCTCTAGGGCAATAGACATGCTCTTATAGCTGATACCTATTTTCAGTGAAATTAGCATGATTGCTTGCTGGTGTTTGCTGAAGAGTTTTCTCACGGATCATATCTGTACAAATATAATCAAAAGGATTTTTGTAGTGGCGAGCCACACAGGTCAGCAGCTGGGGCTGAGAAATAGCAGGGAGCTACTGCTTGTTCAAGTCCAGGCTTTGCTTTGCCTCTGTGTGACTTTGTGGTACGTTAGGCCTTTTTATGGTCAGCTTATGAAGTGGCCAGCCTGGCATCCTGCCCACGCTAAGGGCTAGGGTTTGAATGGCAGGCTGCAGATGTACAAGGAGGCCCTCCTCACGTAGAAGTTATGGGAAAGGCCGTCATCTGGTTGCAGTGTCCTTCAGTACATAGACAAATATACTCCTATGCCTGTTCTGGATATGAGTCCTTGTCACCTTGAGCCATAAGAAACTGTTCCGCCATTTTCACTCACAAAAAAGTTGCCGAAAAATGTTGAAATCTCGAGCGGAAATTCCACCTGTGAAAAAGACGCTGCTAATTAATGTGTTAATTGTCATGTAAACCTCTTTGCTTAATGAGATGTGAAATAGCCCCTACTGTTAGGAATATCAATGGGCACAGGAGTTTGTCCCAAGCCCTCAGGGTCACTTACTGCTGTGCTGCAGCACAACCCAGGGCTGCTATTTCAGCCCCTTGTCAAAATAGGAACATTTTACTTTCTGATGAGTCATCTGGGTTTCACTCAGATCTCGTAAGATTCCCCCACCCTGTTCTTCTCTGCTGCATAGTCCAGGCCCTGCCCTAGGGGCCTTGCTTTCCCAGCCGAAAGATGGGGTGGAACCCTCTTCAGCAGCTGTCGGCTCTGTTCCTTAATTAACTTGGAGGGGACTGCAGATGAATGATATGGAGCATTTTCTCTGTCACTGGAGCTGAACGTGCAGCATTCCTAGCCTTTTCTGGCTTGGAGTGTGGCAGAGCAGTGCTGGCAACCGAGTCGGAGTTTGCCACACGCTGTGCTAAACGTTACCTGCATCAAGACACGAAGGGAACTAGGTCAACCAAAGGAGGCAGCTGTAGGTATTTTCCATATTGGTCATATTTACTTATGAACAACACAGAAGAGCTATATGTTTCAGGAAAACATTTCTTGCCTTTTTTTTTTTTTTTCTTCTTTCTGGTGCAAAAAGGGGGTAGGGGAAGTCTTCATTTTTTATTTCTTTTTGCTTTAAATAATTTTCTTTTCCTTTTAATTCTGAGTGACCTGTTCTAAGGTGGCACTGGGTTGAGCATGAGGCTGGACTAAATGACCTCTAGAGGTTTCCAACCTTACCCTGTAATTTTCAACACTCATGCTGTTATTTTGGATTCTTCGCGACTCCAAATTACCTGGGAGAGAAAAAAAACCCACAACTATTTTAAGATAATTTTCTCCCCCCCCCCCCCCCCCAAGTTATTATTTTAATTCATTTGAAAATGGACCAGAGAGAATAAAAGTAGGTACTTCCAATAAATAACTGTGTCATGGAATAGTTCTTTGCAGTCGTTGGTTTCTGGATTTTGTGCTCCTGGCTTTTGTCATAAAACGCTTTGTCTACCACGTTTAGGCTGCTTGATAGAATTGCTATTATGCGGAAATTTAGTCAGCTGAGGGCTAAACTGTTTGTGGGCTCTACTCCCTGCTGCAGTGGAAACATAGCTTCTCACACCTGTTTATAGTATTCAAAGTTGGTCTCATGTCTGAGAAGCTGGCATCATTGCTGATTATTCCAGTTTTATGCTTGGTGAGTCAGATGGCAAGTAGGGGCAGAATATTTACTGCTAAACTATGTGAAATAGTATGAACTTGAAAGATTCACATCAGTTTTTCAGTAATCAATTTTGGCTAAATGCATTCAAAATTAAACTGTCCAGCTGACATCCTCAATTCATCACCCTTGCCGAGACTGAGATCTTCAAAGCAATTTACAACAGCTAAACAAACATACCTTCCATTACCTTCGATTATAAAGCTTGATAAAGTGCTCAGAAGATCTGAATCTTTAGAGATGACAGTGCTGGATATAATTGAGATACAAGAGAGGTAACAGAATCAGATGGATGCTTAGAGTGAACTTTAAGCCGGAGTTCCAGAGTCAAATATGGGTGGGTGGTGCCATGCTCCTTATCTGTTTCCAAACTGCTGCTGAGGCTCAGTGGTAGCACAGCATATTGTACCCGCATTGGGAAGAGAGCACTTGAGTCTTCGTTGCTGGTAACGTGGCATTGTCCCCAAAACTTATTCCTCTTTTAAAGGAAAAACTGGAATGGAGAGGATATAACTACTCTGTAAGTCTGAAACAGCTACAGCAGAGAGGAAAAACTCCACATGATGGTAATTTAATTAGACTGCAGTATTATTGCCTTGACTAGTGATGGAAAACAGGAAACTTCTTCAGTGAGGGTTGTATTATAGCTGCATAATTCCCCAAAACTGAAAGGAGCTAGCCTTTCTAAAGTTGGCCTGCATGTAAGGCCCTCTGCTTTCCTGTGCTCCTCAGATTTTGTACAAAAACCAAAACAGCAAGGAGCAGATGATTCAACAGAATGTTTTTTTCTAAAATCCCAGAGGTTTCTGCTTAAGCATCCCAAGCCAGAAAAAGCTCAAAGTAGTTACATGCACATATGTTCAACAAACATCATCAGAGTTGTCATTAACTTGCTACTTACTTGAAGCGTGGGGAGGGGCTGATGCAATCTCCAGACTTTTTCCAAAAGGCCCATAGCCATATGTTTTCATGTATTTTTTTCATTATTATTTGATAATGCTAACAGTAGTGTTCATGTATGCTCTGCATCAGTCTCAGGAAAGGTCATTTTGGCCCTCAGTGAGGAAAAGACTTGTTTTCCCTCTTCAGAAAAGTCATTTTAAAGTGGCCAGGCTGATGGCATGGCAGACATAACAACGTTTGTCAATTCATAATCGGTTTGTGCAAATGAAAATTATTTTTTTCCTTACTGTGTCCTTAAGCAGTGTTTTCCTGATGAAAATATTTGTGGTTTGGGTTTTTTTGTTAATCTCACCTCTTCTCCTAAGCCAGTCTGAGGTCTCTGCATCCCTTAGCAGCGTTTGGAAAAAAAGATCTGGTTATTATAAGAGCATGGGTGAAAGATAGGACAGTGGAAGGCCCGAAGGAGTAAAGGTCCAGATAGAGATGTACTGGCAGGTCTGCGACGAGCTTGTCACAGTGCCTGTTGGCTCTCTGCTTCTGTTTCATTTGCTCTGCTGGGTAATCATTTGCTTGAGTGCTCAGGTACCATGGTGATGGACACACTACCAGTGCCACAGACGCAGCATGCTGCATATTCATTAGCACATTATTTTTGAAAGGAAACCCAAAATAAATACAACTTTTGAAAATCCTCAGCATAGCTAACATTGCCGTTTACTTTCCTCTCTAACAATACGAATTAGCATGGTAGGATATAGACTTCTTCCTCACATTTTAGGTTTTTCGTTCTGCTGTTGATATCCACAGCTTTCTCATGAAAACATAAGTGGTTTGAAAGGCTTCAGACTTCTTCCATATGTTGAGTATAGCACATTTGTGCATTGGCCTTTCTGTGCAGCTATTGAGATGTTTGTTCCATTGTCATCAATATTAAAATCAGGGAAAGGGCCTTGGAATAAGAGCCAAATGCGTCTTTGGTCTATTAAGCCCAACAGTTTGCTAGTGTGACCTTTGTGAAACTAGGGGTATAAAGTGCAACTTTGAAAATCCTGGCCAGCAGCTCTCTGCTGGAATGCCAGTTGGCAAGCTATTCTTCGTTCTTCTCCAAATACGAAGCCTTCTGACTGAATAGCTCCAATGCAGCATCTCTTCTGCAGTGTCACGTTGAGGTCTGATCCTCACACAGACCTCTGTTGCTGTTGTTACTTTTTATAGTGCAGTGCTATTTATATCTCTGTTTGAATATTTATGGTGGCCACCACTGGAAAGTTAGCACTGAGCAATAGTTTCCCACAGAGGGCATTACTGTGCTAGCATCCCTCCAAGATAACTGCACAGAATATAGAAACAAATGTTACCTGTTTATCATGAGTACCTTACTAGTTTGCTCCTTGTTTTGGTATCTTGAATTGCTTCACAACACTGCTCTCTGAACACTGGTGCCTGGAGCAGATTGAACAAGCATACTGGCAGTCTATGAACCCCCAGCACATGACGTGCCCAGGAGGCAAACTAAACCACAGAGGGAATTCAGATAGAGCTAGATGTAAGGTATGCATCCACTGGAGCTGGATAATTGTTCCTCAAACTCCACTGATCATAAAAGCTTGCTTTAACTTTTGTTGCAGCCCTCAGGAAATGGAAAAGACATCCTTTCCCTCTCACATTTCCCTGATGTGTTAAAAAAGTACCAAATATTTTCTTCAGGCCTATCTTCTCTGACGGCACTTAGCTCACCAATTGGTGTGGGCCGAGTTCCATTGATATATGGCAAAAGCATGCAAAAAGCTCAAAACTCAGACAGTGATGCAGGGATGCTGTTTATGTCTCCTTGGCACAAGGTAGGAAGGGCCTGTGATGCACTGATGGACAGAAGTTGGAGACACTTACAAGCAGTGTGAAGGCAAAGCAACACTATTTGAATCTCCTGTATTACTGATACCAAAAAAAAAAAAAGTATAGTAAAGACACTAAATATGGCAATCCTGTTAACATTTCTGAGCAAAGGGTGAGTGAGATTTGTGGGTCAGGACAGTGGTCTCCTCCCTAGCCTGCTTCCTGTAAGATCTGAGCTGATGTTGCAGGGGTGGTGGGAGAGAAGCCAGGATTTACCTTTAAGGATTTAATTTGGAAGGCATTGGAAGTGGGATCCCCTCATCTCTATCCTTCTGCAGTATGGGACTTTCCACCTTGGCACCATCTGGTCCTTGAACTCTCTGGGATCCACAGAACTTTGTAAAACATGCAGGATATTTCACTGGGGAGAAAGAACAGCCCTTGAGGAAAGTGGAAAATGAACGCTGCTTGCTTCCTGTGCCTCTCCTGACTCCAGGAGCCAGTGCAGGTAGAGTCACAACCCTCTCCCAGGTGGAAGTTGGGCCAGGCTGCACAGGAAAGCACAAAACAGGGTGCAGGATAGTATTGTGGGGTGTGAAAGTAATAATACCTTAACAATCTTGGCGCTTGTAGTACGATTGCAAAACTGGGCTGTGGCATCAGAATGTAGACTACTACTATTGAGATGGCAAACATCTACAGTGCAGAATCTGTGAGTTGTCCTGTAAAATGCTTTTGTTGCTGTGATGTTGCCAGTCATGCAGGCAGCCCTTCCTCCCAACCCTTTGCTCTTTTTCATTAATCAGCAGTAATTTCTTTGGTGTTCCTTTGCATTGAATCTGAGGGGTATTCATGGTATTCACAGGTATGGTTCAATTAACTGCCTCATCGTTCCCTTCCCAAGGGTGTTCCATTTTTGAGAACCACCCTAGGAACATGTGCGAGTTGAGCATGGATAGAGGCATCTCCTGCCAGCAGATCTGTGCACTTGTTTTTTTTGCATGGACTATTGTCTGGAACTTGGCAAGCCTTTGGAATCTTTCCTGGATGAGCAGTTCTGGATTATTCACCAATTTTTTGTGAGCTGAAGTGAAAATAAACATGAGCTTGGGACTCTGAGCTCAAACTCAAACCCAGGATTTCCCAAAGTAAGCCCAGAACTGAGAGTTTTAATGTGGCCCTTTATGGATTACGATCCAGTGACAGAATTAGGTTTTGAATCTGAATGGCATCCAGGTTCTGTGATACTCATGTAAATATACTAACTCAGTGCTTGCAGTATGTTTACAGCCTGCTATTCTTTTCTAACTAGTGGTGTTTTCCTTTTCGGCAACAGTGGGAGAAACTGTGGGCTTTACCGTTGGTATTGGGTTTGGTACCTTGTGATGGTAACAAAATCTTCATATGTAGAAGCATGATAGACGCTCAGATATGAGGGTCAGAAATGAGTAAATTTCTAAACAATCTTAATGTCTGTTGGAATGGGCAGAGAAAGAGTTTATGTAGGTTGCACAACTGCAGCCATTGACTGTTCACTTTCAGAAAAGCAGATCTGTGATTTTTCTGTCCTCAAACGCTTGGCAATTTTGGTTTAAAATAATAGGCCCAAATCCAAACTGAGTTCGAATTTTGCAAGTGCCTAATTAACAGCAGGGGTTGGTACACCTTCAATGAAAAGTCTTTAAGGAATGGAAAGCAATCACCCGGTCTAGTGCTGAAAGGGTTAATGAGGAATTAAGGAGAGGGAAAAAAAGGCTGCTAGAGTTGTGTTTAATTTTTCAGTCTCTTTGCTGTCTGTCAGTCCTTTACATGAGTGCTAAAAATTTCATTAAAAAATTAAAAATATATTTTAAAGACCAATTTAAGAAACTGAACACGCAATACTAGCTTTGGAAAACTGCAGCGCTATTTTCTGACACAATCTTACATTTGTGACTAAGGGAAAACTCGATTATTTCAGTGGATTGCTGGAATAGATGTGAATCTCACTTTATCCATTCTCACCCTAACGGATTGACTTGGAAACCTTCAGTTTCAAAGAAGGTAAAGGTGTCAGAGTGAGTTCATATGGAACAGATGGGTTTTCTGCAAAAAGCTTCCAATTTGATAAACTTCCAGAAGAATTTTACATGACTGGCAGGAGACGAAGTACCTTTGTTGTGGATGTTTGCTGGTCCCGCTGAAGTTGATGCTACTTTGGGAATTGACTTCAGCTGAGATTAGGACTTTGGTTATAGACTGGTGTGAGTGTTGAAGATGAAGACACTGATCATTAAAGCTGTGTCAGCTTCTCAGCAATGAACTGATGTTCTTTTTGGCTTAAGTTCAATGCTCTTTGAATGAGAACCCTTGATTTACATTAAGTGTTTCTTAACTGTTCTTGGGGGGGGGGGGGCGGGTATTAAGCGGATGTCTTGCTACGGTT
>JAVJGG010000048.1:18152522-18212412 GCA_035590195.1 Aviceda cuculoides | reverse complement strand
GGGGGCGGGTATTAAGCTGATGTCTTGCTACTGTTTGTGGAGCCACCAAAGAAACAAGAAAAAAGGAAAAAAAAAAAAAAAAAAGACAAGAGACAACCCCAAGGAAAATATTGATTTAAGTTTGGTGGCTGCTGTTGAATGTACTTGTCCTTCCCTGTTGCAGCTACAGAACATACTGGCATTACAGGTGGGTCGTCCAACAGCTCCCTTTTCGGACCATTGCCAATCCTGCTTCATGGATCAACCAACAACAGCCTCCTGAACTGTGCTTGCACCTGTTTCCTCTTCTGGAATAAACAGTTTTGTCTGAAAAGAGCACTGACAAAGGCCAAAGTTGCATACCCAGCCAGGCCCACTGATATAAAGGAAATCACATTTTCTTGATGCTTGTAGAATGAAAGTGGCAGCTGTTACCATGGAAATAGTCAATTTATGAAAGAAGTTTTGAGGAGGCTGAACATCACCACTAATGTAAGAGATTGCAGTCAAGACAAAAGGTTAAAGTTGGAGATGTGCTAATTAGGAGATAGCTGTGTTTCTGATAATGTGAGGATAGATACAAAGGAATTCTATTTGATAAAAATGCTGTTGTCCTGTCTAATCCCTTGAACATATTATTTTGGATACACAACATGGATTAGGTTCATCCCTAGTATAAATCCACTGATTTGTGTTCAAATAGGTGTAAACTTAACAGGTATGAATAGGTACTCTGTCCTGGAAAGGTTCTTTCAAATACTTCCTTAAAATGTATTTTAAGAGTAATTTTTTCACATTCCCTTTTTGGAAACATTTTCCTGGGGTTTGTTTTGTCTTTTGTGAGTACTGATGTCCTCTCTGTCCTTTTCTCTCTGCTCAACACATTTTCTGGGGTGCAGAAATTTCTGTAGTTCTTCAGATTTCTCCTTAAATGTGCTAAAAATGTTATCAGCAAATGGAGAAAAGGCTTTGTTATTTCCACTGCAGTTCCTCTGTTGATTGACTGTGCCAAGACAAAGTGAATAATACAGTAAAGTCATCATCTGCAAACAGGAATGTTTGGGCCAGATCCTCTCTGCTCATACAAAGTGCCAAATCTTCACTCTCTTCGGGAGAGATGCATCTCTCCACAAGTTCTGAAAATACAGCAACATACGATTTCTGTTAAATTTCTCAGCTTTAAAGCGCTGAAAACCTATCTGACAAACTCCATCTGAGCAGCTAATAATAATTTTAAAACAATCCCACAGTTTGCCCTGGATTATTTCACAAAAGACTTAATTATTCTTAATTAAAGCTCCTGTTGATTGTATTTTTGTGAGCCCTAGCTCTTCAAATAATCTTGAGCCCTACATTCTTCTGTTTATTTATTTTCGTTACAAGTAGCCTGCATATCGCAAAAGCCCTTATCTGTGTAATTAGTTTTACATGGATTTTGTAATGAAGACTGTATGTGAAAAATGGAATGGTAAATGTTGTTGGATATGTCCCCCAAAATGACACCAGTAACATCAAAGCAGTAAAAATATCACCACCACACTATTCGTGGAAGAGCTAAAGGACATTCTGTGACCAGTGGACGCAACCAAAGGACAGGAGAAGCCCCTGGATGGATCCTGAAGACCCTCACTGCTAATCTCAATTGATTTGATGCATCCCTTCTTAATGGCACTTACCTGTTACTACTCCTTTAGCTGTTTTTTAGCCATCAAAAAATTCTTCTCCTTCATCCTCAGATTCCTTAATAATGTATAATGTGGTGTCAAATGCATTCCTGAAGTCCTGAAAGATGACATCTATTACACTTCATTTGTTCAGAAAATCACTTACCACATCTAAGAAAACTACATGGATAGTTTGTATGGTGTCCCTTTGGTAAACTGCTGTTGCACTTTATCCCATTTTTCATTTATCTCTGTGTCTTAATATATTTTGTCTCCCTCAAAATGTATTTTAAGGCCTTTCATACTAATGAGGTCAAATGAAATAGCTTGCAATTTCCCAACTGCCTTCTCCTCTTATTTTTCTTCACATATTTTTCTTAAGTAAAGAAACCATATTTACTATTTTTCAGTTTCACTCCCAACTTGATAGTGCTATTAAAAATATTTGTCACTGGACCAGCATTACACGTGTCAGAAATTTTTAGAAGTCGGAGATAGCGATTAACCAGACTTCAAGCTTGATGCATTTAACTTTTTGAGTTGAGCTTTTGTGTTAGCTGTGGTAGTTTCTACCTGCATACCCACATTCTCATTGTTCACCCTATATTTGTCTCTAAATTCAACTTAAAACTTCTGATTGAAAACTGTGGCAAAACACTTATTCAAGGCCTTTCTTTGTGTTGTCTTTAATCTTCACTCCATCCTTACTCTACAGTGGCACAGCATTTTTCCTTGTCTTTTTTTTATTTATACTACCAAAGAGCCTCTTACGATTTGTTTTCATATTCTTTGCAAGATATAACTCAATTGGGCTCTTGGCAGTTCAAACTTTATCTTTGTACTTCCTGACTTCTCGGATGTTTTAAGTTTGTGGACAGTACCTTTGGCATTCTGTGTGGACTTTGCTTATTTCTAGTACCGTTTTTTTGACATAGGTATTCATTCATGTTGGACCTGGGATCTCTTCTTACAAGGTCCTGCTAGTTGCTGGCTGCAGCTCTGTAAAAGCTACTTGTTCAATTTACTGTCCTTTTTCTGTACTATAGAATAGACATAACTTGAGAGAGCTTAAATGCATTTTTTACTGTCATTTTACAATGCTTTACTATGTTGGTGCAAATCTTAAGTTCCTATGCCTACCTTGCTTCTCTCCCTTACATAAATAATCCTCCTCATGTCATAATCAAAGCTATGAAGATTATTTGTGTGAGAAAAGGGTTGCAGATCAGGGTCTGCATTCCTTTAAGTACTTTCACCAGGTGCAGCATTTTCTCACAGCGGTGGCTTTTTTAGATGAACTGTAAAAGCTGTTTAAGAGATACACGTGCAGTATCAAAAGAAGTACAGAATATTTTGGAAGATGAAACTGCTTGGAAACCAAAGGATGCAGGGATTTGTCCAGGTGCCCAGTATTTCTCTAATAGCCTTTTTGCCACTTGACTCAGGTTTTATTTCTGTCTTTTAAAGTATTATTAGATATTCTTTGGGCACCCTGGTGATTTGCAAATGTATCAGTACTGTACTGAGTGCTCAGGAAAATGGTCTTTCACAGAACTAAATTGTTGCATGGAGAACGTTCCTTGGTAACTGCTTATTACTTGGATTTTTGTCAGGTGTCAAGATATATCACAGCTGTGTTGCATTAGCACTGGAAAAGCATAGTCAGCAGCAGACTCTGCCCCAAAGAGCTTGCAAATGAAATATGTAAAATACATTCAGGGCCAAAGGAAGCAAACTTTTTTTTATGGTACTGTGAAATAAGCCAGTGTCACTCATCTAGGGCATGACCAGTAGCTGAACCCAGTCTCCGTGACTTCTCAATCGCTCTCTCAGTTGCAGGAAGATTTTTCCTATTTGCATCCACTACAGTCACTAATAGGAGTAGGAAATTTCAGTAGGATATTGGGAATGAAAAGAGACAAAATTTCATTTATTTTTTTGCTATTTCACTTACTTTAATAATCTGTCACTATATGACAAAGTAGTTGGTAGACGGAGAAAGCATGGTATGTTCCCTACTGGTGTCATTGCATTTTTTAGCCAATCCAGTAGGGAAGTATGTATTAGCTATTAATCTGTTACAGGGAGAAGGCAGCGGATGGGTCAAAACCTGATTTGGCTCTTAATTTACAAATTTTGAGCAATGAAATAACTGAACAAAGAAGTAGATGACAATGCAGAAAATATTTTTTGGTATATAAAAAGCTTCCTTTTAGATTGAGCCTACTCGTAAGTAATATTATACACAATTCTGAGAAGATATTAGGAAGTCTCAGTACATTTAGATTTTCAGATTAGCTCGTGAGCTGCACAAATGTGACCTGAATTATGACTCTTCTGTGGTTTCTACTTACAAATCCTTTTTCCACTACAAATAAATTATTAAATACATTTAAAATAATGAGTTGATGAAAAAAGAATTTTATTTTTTTTTAAAATCTAATGGACACAGCTACTTTGAATAGTGTCATTATCTGCAGTGGGAATGACTTCCCCCCCCCCCAATGTCTTCTGTGTATAAATACATCCATTTGCTTCATCAGCATCTCAGTGAATCTAAGTTTGACCAGTAAAACTTATCTGGAATGTCATTCCTGTGCGTGTCAGAAAGATTCAGGAGAGATTAGTGAGAAATCTGTATGTGATTCAGTACTTAATGCCGTGTCAGCTTCACAGCAAGGCAGGATCCTGGGTCATAGGAAAGAAAAGGAAATAGAATTTTGTTTTGAAGAGTGTCATCTCATGTACGTACAAAGCTGTTACTTCTCTCTCTGGCAGCGAAACTACATATTGTATTTACCAAAAGAACATCAACAAATCTCACAGAAGTACTCACATAATGTTATATTAAGGAATTTCAAAGAAATTCTGATCAAGGTGGTACTCAGGCTCTGAATACCTACAGAATAGTCAGGTACCAGCACAGTGTTGTAAAGAGCACTACAAAAGGGTTTCTGGTGGCACCGGTGTTGCAGTTACTCACCCAGTAAATCTTGTGCTCAGTAATTCATCTCAACAACAAAAAAATCCAAATAATTTTACCACTGGTTATGGTTTTTCCCCAGTCTCTGTTTTAAAATAGCCAACACAAATCTTCGTTTTGTTCTCTTGTTCTGATGGTGGTTTTTTTCAGGGAAGGAGGAGGTATTCAAACAATTAGAAACTTTTGGAGGGAATAGGTTAAATGGAGATGATAAATTATGGTAATGGAAAGCTGCCCCTTCCAGTATATTTGCTGGGTTTCCGAGCAAGATTTTCAGAAAACAGGATCTTAGCCTTAGGATTTGTACTCCTGCATGAACTTTTCAGGAAAACAATTCTACTACATCAAGGACACTCCCTCTGTTAACAGCTTGTTAGAGTGATGGGTGTTGATTTAAAATCCAGAGAGAAGAAAATAACTGGTTTACTTTTCAGAGGTGTAAAATGTACAGATCACTAGTTGAAAGAACATATAATTTCTTTTAATGCTTATTTGTTAAAAATAATGCATATTTTTTACTTGGCTTATATGTCTATGTTGATTTTTCTTAGCTGTGGAGAAAGAGCTACAATACAAATAACATGGCATAGGTATTTACTCAGCAGTCTGTCCAAACAAACTGACCTGATTAAGGTGAAAATTTTTCATTGCAGCAGTTTTCTATTGGTGCATTAGGAAATTTGTAGTGAAAGGCATGTTCTTTTTGCAGTTTATTTTAATAAAAAACAAAGCCACCTCAAAACCCAAATATTCAACTACGAAATCGTATTCTTTTTAATTCCAAAAAGGCTCGATAATACCTTCTGAGTATTACAATTTAGATGCTTCTTGCTCCTGTTCTACTTAGGGGCCTGTTTTCCTGTCTGGACCTAATCTTCCGTGACATGCCACTATCTCTGCTTTATGGCTATGGACATAGCCTATTCTCTGATGAATTGAAGAAAATACAGTCTAATAATGTAGCTACACAAGGGAATGAGAATATGAGTCACTCAAACTTTAATATCTGTGAGGGCCAAAAGCGTGTTATTTAAAGCTCCCCTGGAAAATTGAATTCTTCTCTGCAAAGGAAAAAAAACACAAATATTTTTAATTACCTCTAGACACCTAGTTCTCATTTACTGTTGAATACATATGGTGACTTCAGTAAAATCAGTTCACAGGAAATGATCTTAGAATTTGAGCTGTGAAGAAACCTAGCCATGCATGTGAAAGGCTCAGTCTGAATTTATATACAAATGACTTCATCTGATAGGAGGAAGAGAGGGTGGTGGTGAATTAAGAGCATGTTGGGCTATTGGTATTCTTCAACCATACTCTATTTGTATAGAGAACTTTTTTGTTGATGGCTCTATTAATCCTTTCTCTCAGTTTGTAGCATTTGAGATAAAAGGCATTTTTTAGACGAGTGCTGTGCATGTGGCATGGCCCACACAGCTGAAATCCATCTGTGAACTGCAGTGTCAGCTTGACATCAATTACTGTCTGTGGCTCTAGGTTAGGTATCTTTAAGCATCGAACAACAAGCAAAAGTTGTATTTCAAAGCCTTGAAACCAGCTGCCGGTCTGAAAGCTCTCCAATTTGAATGGAATATTCTCAGGTTGGATTGCTTAATCAATGCTCTGTTTTCACTTCATAGGTAAAAAAAATAATATAAAAACAAAGCTTCTCTATTAACAAATTGTTTGTCATTTCCAAGCTGGCTGCAGAGGTCTGTGCAATCATGTCTACTGAGTTGCTGAATCTTTATGCTTCCTCCTCTTTGGAGAGTCATTAAGCTTGGAAGCATTAGCCTCTACAGGGCTGATCAGGACGGTTTGTTTTAAAACATGTCAAAACTGTTGGACAGCAGCTTTTTAAAAACTTCCACATTATGGATCATTCTGATTGACTGGGCATAAATTAGTGTCAGTTCTGTTGTTATTTTTCACACAAGTTCCAAAGATACTTATACATCATAATTGAGCCTTTAGGCTGTGGTCGACGCAGGTATTTAGTGCATCTGAGCTCTTCCAATTTTTCTTTTTATTAACCCAAAATCTTTTATATGGTCTGTCTATTAATTAGAAATTTGAGTAACTGTTACTCAGTGCAACTACAAGACTGTTGAGAAACTGATTTTCAGAAAGGCTGTTCACCCCCATCTTCATTTGCTTTAGCTCAAGTCAACAGCGTCACTGCTTCTAAAGCCTGGATTTGTATAGGGTACCCTACAGCACTACAGTTAACCTATAGCTCTGCAAGAGACTGTTAACTACAGGCCAGCTCTGCAGACCAACACTTCAGATCAAACGGGTTTGCCAGTGGTTCCTGTCCACACACAGAGCAAATGACAAGTGTGTGTGTACCTATGCCCACCGTGACTTCCATCAGGTGACAGGTATGAACCATGTCAGGGTGTGAGCTACGTCTTTCCTCTCATCCCCTCCGTTATACCACAAAGACAGACTCTCCTCCTATAATTAGGTTTTCAGAGCTCAGCAGCAAAGGTGCAGGCCCACGTTCTGCCAGAATATGACGTGACATTTTGTTAGTGCCAGAGAGAATTGGACTCTAGTATCCGAAGGCAGATTTTAGGTGGTTTTTTGAAGGCTGTGCTCCAAGTTAAATCATTTTGTTGCCTGACCAATTCATAGGGAAGACTTACATCTCTGTTTCCTGTCTTGTATGCTATAGATACAATTTGAGTATATTATTTTTATTATACTTTGAACTTTAAGTATTTCCTGCAATTTCCAGGAAAACTTCCTTTAAAAAAGCAATAAGCTACTGACCAATATATAGAAATGATTTAGCAATTTATTTTTATTAATGGAGAAAGTCCAAAGGAAAAAAATTCATGGCCCACTGGGACAATTTATAAGGAAGAAAAAATAGGAGGGAAATGGTCAGATAAATGACAATATAATTCACCCTGGTCTAATTTGTGACACTCAGTTTTTGAGCATTTCTTAATTTGATTTGCAGGTGATGATCTGCTGCCAGAATAAATAAATGTTAGAAAGTGCCGAGACTGCTCAGCCATTTCTCGCGGTATCACTCCCCCATGAGGAACCTGTATCATCATGTTTCTTCAAATATCTTCTCTCCTGTGGTAAGTTTTTCAGACATACAGTTATCTTCTGTGTCAGGAGTTTTAAGAAGAGGGAGTGAGGTGAGTTCTGAAAAGTCCAGCTCTGGTCCTAGATTTTGTTTTTGTTGGAAGCTATACTCAGTAAACCTAGTTGTACTCATATTGAACACGTGTAAGGCTGTGGAGTATAGTAAATACCACAGGACAAAATTACAAGTGTCACTAACTGTAGTTTGTATTTCCTTCATCCCCATAAAGTGGACCACATTTGCACAGTGTGTGAAATTTCTCTACTTGTCTTATTATCTGAAATTAATTTTTTAAATACTGGCATCTGTATTTGCAACTTATGACATTCAAAGTGAAGTCAGTCCCTCTAAATAATTAAAAAGAGCCTCTCAGCCAATATTAAAAACAAACAAACAAAAATCCATTAATAATTCTGACAACTAACCTTTGGAATGGAGACCTGATTAGTTCTTATTGAGCTTGGTCCAAAGATCATTGAAGTAATTTGGAGTCTTTCCATTAAAGTTAATTGACTCTAGAGCGAAGTTCTTTCTCAGACGTACTGGTTTAGCAACACGGGGTAGCAAACAGTCACACTGTCACCCATCAGCAGTATCACCCACAGACAGAGTGTGTTAGGTGTTCTATTTGACATTGTTTCTGGTAAAGATGTTGCCTAAGTTGATGATGCCCCTGTGGGCATATAGAGGACGTGGAAAAAACTTTGTGTCCTGAGCACCTGTTTATTTGGCAGTCACCAAAGCCTGCAGGTTTCACTCATTCCAGCTTCACTGTGGAGCTTTCATCAGAAGTGTCAACATTAACAAGATTTTAAACTGCAGGCGAATATAGAACATCATTTGATCCTGGCAAAGAACTGTTTGCCTCAGCACTTGTGGGATAATGTAGACTAAGCAGCAAATCATTGATGAATCTGTAATGCAACACCAGTCCCAGGAGCGCTCAGGCAAAATTGCTGCAAAAAGAAGGAAAGACACCAAAAGTGATTAAACGTGGCGATAGATTCAGACCTTGGGAGACCTCTAGGGAGAATCTTCTTTTAAAGAAAAAGAAAAACATAAATGAAAAAAGAAAAAGGGGTACGGAATTATGTACTTAACCCTTTCATTCTGGCTTAATAAAAACCACAAGGAACCCACAGATGCTGAATGTTTACTGAACCTTAATGGACCTGGAATCATCCTTGCAGTTACTCTAGTTTTATGCTTGTGGTAATGTTGACTTCTGGCCATTATCCACGAGTTTCTAGTGAAACTTTTGCACATTCTATCAGGCCGGTAATTCTCATCACTGTTAAACACCTTATTTGCTTTTGCTGTCCTTAGAGATAATTAATAAACATAGGAAAAAAATTGTATACCATTAACAGAGCAACTTATTTAATCTTTCTTTGTACATTTAAAACAGCTGGCAAATACTTACAGCAATACTTAAATGATGATTAGAGAACTTCAGTGGAACTGCATTGTCAGAATGTTACAACACATCTGTCAACACAGACAGCTTAGACTAGCATTTCAATGGATGCTTACTTGCTCCCCATCTCTGTTTTGTCTTGTATCTGGCTGCCATAGTTCAAATATAGATCCAGTGGGGTCCATGCACATTCTTCCATGGTGATGACTGGGACTTGCACTTAAGACCTTGACACTTGGGAGATCCCTGCTCAGTTTCCATCTCTGTTATGTGTTTGCTCCGGGAACATAGGTGTGTCACTCTTGGGCCAGCCACAATAGGGTTGACAGAGTTTCTTTCTTATGCCCTGGCTGCTTGGATAGTCTGCTTTGTGACAGGGCTTTGTTTCCTACTATATTTCTGTACCTAGGAAGTAGGGTTCCAATTCCATTTGGTACCTCAGGTTACATAACATAACAAATTTAATTTCAAATAATGACATCAAGATAAAAAAAAAATCCCTAGCACATTAATTATCCTCAGAGTATTCCACTCCCTTTGCAAATTTATTTTGAAGACTAGGCAAGGTTATACTGCAGTATTAAATATAGTCATCTGTTTGGATGAAAGTAGTTGCAAAGCTCCGGCTAATACTCACCTGAAGTTTAGATTAGAGCATACAGTCCACCTTCTGATACCAAAAATACCAAGTTAACATACCAAAAATAAACATTCATGTAAAGAAAACAAAGAAGCTTTTAAGTGATCATTCTGAAAATTTCAATGGCATTTTGCAGTCATTTGCATTGCATGATTTGTGCTTAAAATACTGTTTCCTACTTTCTCTTAAATATACTTCTTTATTGTTTAAAATTAAGATGCCTTTTACTTTGCACTGGCTGCAGTGGGGATGTCTCTTCAGACTATATTGGCCTAAGACAATGTAAGGATCTTCAGCTTCATGTTTATGTTCAGGGCAGTGGACATCCAAAAGAATTTTAGTCTCCAAGGTACCATCAGAAAAGTGGCAGGCAGCGTAGATGGGCAAAGCAGCTCATATGTGGGCAATGAAGCCCTGCCTGTTCCATAATAAAAGGGCCCCACAAGGCTTTTCAAATCTGTAATAAAGCACATGCTCAAGGGATTGGGCAGGAGGGAAGAAAAGAATCTGCTGGGGTTTTTTCTGAACTCACAAAAAAGAAGAAACTTTCTCTCTCAGACATAACCAAGATGGAAGGCAACGTCTTACTGACAGAGAAGCATATATTTAGCACCATGGTTTGTTGGGAGTGTTTGTACTTGTTTCCTGAGAAATACATGGAGCCTCTTGATAATGCTAGATGATAGGATTCTGCCCTGTGGGCAGGTGTTTACCTAATGGATGGTGGCTGAGGCATATTTGCCCACATTTGGTGAATTCTCCTTTTGTTTATGTTACTATATGGTTTAGCTTTATTATATTAACTGTTGAGAACAGTATCTCATTAATGTCAGAAATCAATACCTTATTTATAAGTATGCAGATTTTAATAATGCAATAACAGTAATGATTTTTTTCTAAGTGTATGGTAAAAATAGCGTCACTATTTTCCTGTGGTTGAAGATACTTTAAAATTGGTGGACTGGTCATACCGATTTTGAAATAATCTATTTTTGCTGTTGTTCCAGATGATGTAAATTCATGGAAAATGGTCTCAGAATCTGGCTAGACAATGCTTTTGCTTGTTTGAGAGTCTAGGCGCTATGTTTAAGAGCCTTGCTCTATGCTCTCAGCCGAGATTTAGATGAGGTCATTTTCCTTGAAGTTTTGTTGTTAAGGTTCCAGATCAATACAGGACTTATGTTTGCATGTATTCAAGTACACAAGTAGGCCTTCTGAAATCCGTGAATAAAGTTCTGACTTCATTGATGTCAATGCCAAAACTCCCACTCACTTCAGTGAGGCCAGAACTAATCATGTTTTTCAGTGGAATAGTTTTGGGGCAGGGAAAGGGAGACTTGTTTTGGTTTTTTACCAGTGAATGAAGGGTAGTCAATATTTTAAGATTTTATAACACATACAGTGCAGATATCCACGGAGAACTGTCAGAAATAATTATTTCAGTTTTGTAAAAATCTTCTGGTATAGTAATGCCAGTTCTTTATTTTGTCCTGACTTTTACATTATATACTAACGTGAACCATATTACTACAAGGACATGACATGTAATCTAAAGTGGTTTAGATAGCATTTGGATACAATTGATGTAAAGCTTCTTATTACATCAAACTAAAACCATTCAATCATATAAAAATAAATTGTTTTGTCATTACTAAAATGCTTTTGTTTTAGATTCCTGAATCTTTTTTCTTCAAGACATTTGTTTAATGGGAAATTCTGAAGCAGTGACATTCTTTCTGATTTAGAGCATAATCGAATTCTGAAGGGTCAGGATTTCCTGCAGAACAGAAATTTCCATTTTGACCATCTCTCAATGCAGCAAGTACTTAATTCACTGTGACTGTTTACCAACTCAATGAAAAGCTGGGTACTAAAGTGCTGTGCAAATTCAGAACTTAGCAAGATAATGTTATTCCTGGCCAAAATGACATGAACATATGATCAAACTGCTGATCAAATACATTGTATGTGGTGCCTTGATTTTTCAGAAGATAATGACTGTTATGGTTGCTCTTACTCAGACACTCCTCACCATTTCTGGTTGACAAGATTTTTTTAAGTAGAACCCAAGCTTTTGTAGAAAATAGAAAACGTTTCTTTTACCTTCTTTCTGCACTCAGAAAACAACTTCATGACCTACAGTCAGAAATAAGTCATAGTCACAAATAAGTCGTTGCTTTACTATTAAGAGCTTTTGCAATAGATTGATGTGCAATATAGCCTCTTTTATTGACTGACCCTTTTTTCACTTCTACTTATTTCTTAATTTCATGGTAGTCTTAATTTCATGGTAGTCTTAATTTCTTGGCAGAGCACCATATACTAATGACAACTCTTTATCCACTTACCTGGTAACTTTATCTACAGAACCACAGTGTTGGTTTTATTTTACTGTAATGGTGACTGGCTGGGATTGACTGTGACTTTACACTATTTTATACAAATATGGTGCCCTCAGTTTAAGTGGAATGCATCCCAATGTATACACGTGGCTGCAAAAAAGAACTTTTGGACATTTCATCACATATTGAAAGTGCCGAACTCTTGGGTAATACAAATGCCTGGCTGGTGGTAAAGTCCTTGAAAAGTTTCTGCTTGTTTCCTAAAATATCTGCATTATCAGAAGTTTTGCTCACACAGGTTCACAGAGCCCTTTGCTCAAACAGGGCTGACTATGGTGTAATAACTATCTCCAGCTGTTTGATGGGAACATTTCACATACAGGCTGTGAGTGACAAGTAGCCACATAAACCTTCCTCCACTGTTGTAACAGACCTTGAAAATCTGCTAAGCCCAGGAGGACAAGGGAGGTCAAGGAGAGGCAGAGTGTAAAAAATAATATTAACACATCATAAGTGGAAGCAAACATAGTGAGAGTTTTGCATTTAAATGAAATTTTATATACTCACAGGAAGCATCATCTAGTGGTTAAAGTACAAAACTGGGAGCTGAGTGATGCCACTTCTATTCTTGGCCATGCTGCTGCAGGTTTTGTTCCAAACAGAGAAGAGCAGAGGTCAAAAATATACCTCTATAAAAGCGCTTTCCATTTTTAATAATAGCATGAGATAAGGCTGTATCCCAGAGCATTAAAGAGAATCAGAACTTTGATTGTAGATAAGATTTTTATGAAAACCAGCTCAGAATTTCAAAAAAGGGACAGATCAGAGTTAAATGAAAATGGGTATGAGAGGAAAGTCATATTCAGTCTGAAATCATGTGAAGAGAGGTATGTGAGTATAATCTGGGGTCAGCAAATCTAGAAAGCACCAAGGATAGTAATGGCACAATAATTAGTTAAGGGGTCATAAAATGTGTCCATCTCATACACCCATGAAATTTCAATAGCTGCCTAGCACTGGATATTAAAAGCCTCCTTTTGTATGACTGTAAAATTACTTATATAGAGAGATTTGTGCAAAATTCGTGGTAGAATTCTTGGTCTCCACAGGGTTTGTGCCTGCAGTTGAATGGGAATGGATTCAGACAAGTTCATGCCCAACTGTGCTCAGCTACATAGGTAGTGTACACATGTGAAACTGCCGTATGGAAAAAACAGAACTTCAGCTGAGACAGCTTGGAAAGTTTGACCCCAGATATGCAGAGCTTTGTCCTCATTTTCTATCTCCTAGCACACCTTGATGCCATCACCACATTCCCCATGTATCTGTAGTATCCAGGATCTTATTGACCAGTTTAGCTATTCATTTACAAAGCCAAATTAATGTACCCCAGATTTCTCTTCTGTTTACAGCCTGCTGCTCTGTGTTTTAGATTTGGAAGCTGATAGTGCTTGGACATGCTGAAAGTATGAAGGTATATATTTCCAAGAAAAGAAAATACATAGGTCTTTGCAATCACATATGTGCAGAACGACTTGTCTGTGAATATCAGGTGTAGTCTAAATGTCTAATGTTAAGATGTTTCTGATGTGCCTTAAGTCTTGCTCCTCCACATGCCCAGAACATCTCCAGTCTTGACACTGCTGAGCAGTTCAGCATCTGTCCTGCACCTCAGACCTACCAGGATTTCAAACTTAGAAATGGATGGCTTACCTGCAGGACCCAATATTACAGGTATTCTTTGAGCATGGCATTGATACCCTCGGTCTGATCTAATGGCATTCATCCAGAAGTCAGGAGATCCCACTTCAAATCCCACCTCTGCCTGAGTAGACTTTTGCATTTTGTGCCTCACAGGGGAAGCAGCTTAAACACCAGGCTGTAGAGTAGGCTTTGAGAAGGGGTGATGGGACATGGAGTCAAGATTGTCCTTCCCTCAGTTGAAGCTCTTCCAATTTCTAGGAAGCGATTAAATGTTCATTAGACTGGGGATGGGGGGAGTGGGGTGAAGAATGAATGAGCTGTACCAAGGGATAGAGAAGGGGCCAAACACCTTAAGACATTTGAAGGATTTGAAGCTGGGATTTGAGATCCCAAGCGAGAGCTGCAAGGAATTTGGAGAAGATCTTGTCTGTATTTTGTGAGAAAGGGATGGCTTAAGTGTCCATTTTCAGGAGAGGTTCAAAACTGAATTGCAGGAGAAAAGCACCAGCTGCAGCTCAGAATAGCAGCTGTGTTGGGAAGGAGGGGGAAAAGAGGGGCACATCCATCTCCAGCAGTGCCACTCAGCCAGCCTCAGCAGGGTGGCCTTCCATATGTTTCATGCTGAGGCACCTAACTGTCCACGTGCACTAATAGCACATCAGTATCTAAGTCAGGATATGGATTGTAAAGTGTCAAAGCATCAAAGAATGTTTGTCTTTCTGAGGATATAGTCCATCATACTTTATACATCAAGAATCCCAGTGGTATCTGTAAAGCTCTTTAAAATCTCCAAATGAAAAATGAAATGGCAGTAGTTTTTCTATTCAGAATGGATTAAAAATCTAAGAGCAGCAAGATTTTAGAGGAGAGATTATTTCTTGTTAGATCATCTGCTACACTAGGAAGAAGCAGGCCAGCTTTCAGACATGCATCTCTTCATTGTAATCCTGATCACCGCTCATTACCACAAGGTGTTGCAAAGTCAACCTCAGTTCGTCTCTATCTTTTTCACATTTTATTGCAGGAAGTTAGTTGCTTCCTTTCTGTTGCTGATTTTGGGGTTATTCTAGTTAGTCATCTTGCCTGAAGTATAATTTTTCAGAAGCTGGACTGCATTACTTTTTACAGCTCCAGAGACTTCTCTGCAGCAGCAGAATACCCATCTGCCATGCTCCATCTGGTTTCCACTTCTGCCTCTGCCACCTGAATGCAGAGAGCCAGAGAAGTGGGCCCAGCATTTTGCGTTTTAGCATGCACACATGCAGGAAGTATATTTAATGATTAAATATTTAATAGTTAATTAATAAATTTTTAAAAATGGAGCTCTAAAAAGAACAGCTGGTGCTTAATTTATTGAAATTAAGTTACCCCAATGCACTTGGGTTCATGGTTAAAAAAAAGTTAGTTCCTTGAGGGTTAAAAAGAGAGAAGCTAGGGACAGAGAGGAAAAATAACAACATTATTTTTTCTGTATTTCAAAAATGTTTGTCAGCTTTCTGTGGAAAGTCAATCTGCAGTGTCAGTCTTTGTGTCCATTCACCTGCTCTTCTTTGACTTCAAAAATTCTAGCCCAGCACCCACTATTTTCTGCAAATGCTCTGCAGAGGTAACTGAACCTGTTTGTTTTCTCTTTTTTCTTTAAAATCTTTGTTAAGCTTTCAGAATTTATACATGAATATGCATTAATGAGAAAGCAGACGCTGGGTGAAAAAATCAAGTAGGTTTTCAATGAAGTTTGGCTGTAGCATTTACCCCCAGTAAACGGAACACTCTGTTGTGCTCTATTTAAAGATGTCCCCAGGACCCAGTTCAGTTTTGCATCTGTCCAAATTCAAGGGGTTCTGAGAGAAGCTTTTGTCCCAAACCGAGTCCTCAGGCTGGGGTTCAGCTACTGAAACACTAACATACCTGTGTATTTTTTCCTTGTAAACAGTTTTCCTAAAATTTTGGTGTTTTTTTGTTTTCAGCTTCAAAATACAAGCAAGTCTTCTCCCAGTCCCCAGAGGTTCATGAATATACTGGTTATATCCATATGAGGCTAAACTGTGACATGCTAACACCTGTAACTTGTGCTATGAGTTCAGTGAATTATTTATGGGGCAAAGCATTATTCATAGATATGAATAAGGGTAATGACACACTGGCCTTTTGTTTTCCCCTTTTCTTCATGGTACTTCTAATAAATATACAAAATATAAGGAGGACTTCAAGAAACTTTACTTTATGGGAGGAGTCAAAATTAAGAATTGTGATGATACAACCTGAAAATTGCCAGTGAGAATAACAGGCCATAAAAAGTCAATTACTTGCAAGGCATTGGGAGCCTCGAAAGAAAGTATCATAACAATATCACATAATGGATCCATTATAAGACTATAGATGCTTTGCAGAGCAACATTAATGAGCTCCTCTAAAACTTTGGGGAAGGTTAAACAAGTCTAAACTCACTTGCTGCCGTGGTCTAATTTAGGCATACATTAATGTCTCTACAGTCACTTGATGCCGAGTAGCGGAAGGAAACCTGCTATAACCCACTAAATATGCTGTCATGTCATGTTAACAAAACTATCAAAATTAATAAATGAGTTAAAATTGCAAAATAAATTATAATACAGTAAAGCAAAATAATAGCAAATGCAAATAAGTGAAATATTACATTTAACAGTAAAGTATACTGAAACTTTAACATTTTACATTGGTGTGCTTTTTAGAAATTACTAAAATGATGATTTAGGATTTGATGCAAAATTTATTGGCCAAGAACTGTGTCCAAAGCAAGGCACCACTGTTTGTTCCAACATCACTACAAAGAAGCATAAGTGTACAAAATTTCTTGGTATTGCTGAGTGCTCCGAGCTCAGATAGTGTTATCATTGGAGCCCTCTCCACCCATTCTTCCATCTCCATTCCTTTCAGCATTGTAGATATGCTTCTGTGTGTCACCAGGACATATTAAAACGTAGCACATTTCTTAAAAGCTATTCAGTTCCTTCTCTTTTATGCAGGTGCATGAAAAATGCTTTTGTTGGGTCAGGCATTGATAAAGTAATAGCAGTTTCTGCAAGCTTAACTATTCAATTTCATTATTTATTTGGAGAAATTTTATTGAACGAGTCAGGGGAGGTGAAATTGAGGGAAATTTATTGCAATTTAGAGTTGAAGAATTTGGTAATTAGCATGAAATAAGAAAAACAGAACTTTCCTGTATTTAGTTACTGGTAAGGTTTGGGGTGTTTTAATATGAATGTCCTTTCCTTCCCCTTAGCAGATGTTTTCAGTGTATGACCCATACCTATCTGAGAGTGTGAGCACCACTCCTAAGGTGTCTGTAGAACTCTGCTAAGAAAATCAAGTCTACTGAGTAAATTTTAAGGAGCTGCAAGCAAAAAAGGTTAAAAACTAATGCTATATGATACTACCAGTACAGAATTAGGCAATTTTTTTTCTAATATCATTATTAGGTTCTTAAGGTCTTATCCTAAAAACCTTGAAGTCACCAGGAAAACTGTTAATGACTTCCAGGGACTTAGGATCAGCATCTCAGTTTATTGGAGTTTTGTTTGCCTTTAATGTCTAAAATTGTCATGGTTTAAACCCAGGTGGTAACAAAGCACCACACAGCTGCTTGCTCACTCCTCCCCCTGCAGCCACAGTGGGATGAGGAGAAAAATATAAAGGCAGGCTCATGGGTTGAGACAAGGACAGGGAGGGATCACTCCCCACTTATGGTCACGGGCAAAAGACAGGCTCAACTTGGGGAAGAAGCAAAATCAATTTCACTTACTACAAATCAAATCAAAACAAGGATATTGGGAAGTAAAACCAAACCTTAGAACACCTCCCCCCCACCCCTCCCTTCTTCCCAGGCACAGCTTCACTCCCCATTTTCTCTCCCTCCTCCCCCCAGCAGCACAGGGAGACGGGGAATGGGAGTTGGGGTCAGTTTGTCACACCTTGTCTCTGCCGCTCCTTCCTCCTCAGGGGCAGGACTCCTCACTCGTCCCTTGCTCCAGCGTGGGGTCCCTCCCACGGGAGACAGTCCTCCGCAAACTTCTCCAACATGAGTCCTTCCTGTGGGCTGCAGTTCCTCACAAACTTCTCTGGTGTGGGCCAGTCTTCTGTCACAGCCTGCTCCAGCACGGGCTTTCCCATGGAGTCCCGGCCATCTTCAGGGACTGCTCCGGGGTGGGCATCTGCTCCCCTACTCACCTCCATGGGCTGCAAGGACATCAACCTCCTCAGGTGCACCACCTCCACCTCCTTTCTCACTGACCTCAGCACCTGCAGAGGGGTTCCTCTCACATTCTGCTTCCTCTCTGCTGCAGGTTCCCCTTCTTAAATCTGTTCTGCTACAGGTGTTACCACTGTCACTGATGAGCTCGGCCTGGGCCAGAGACGGGTCTGGCTTGGAGCCAGGGAAGCTTCTAGCGGCTCCTCACAGGAGCCACTTCTGCAGCCCCTACCCCGCTACCAAAAAACCCTGCCACACAAACCCATAACAAAAATGTGTGTAAAAGGATGCTTCAATGGCAGTAGTTAGAATTTCATAACTTGGGCATTGAGCAGACGAGAGCAGGATGCTAGAAATTGGCACTACTGAGTGTTGTATTTATGCTTTTCCATTGACTGGCTGTGTGACCTTTGCACACTGACTTGCCCCTTCAGCCCACAGTTAATTTATTGTGAAGAGTCAGAAAATATGAAGAACCCATTTTTTTTCTTTTCAGAATCCAGCAGCTGTGAAATTTAAAGTAAAGTATCTTCAGGGATTCTTGGACAGGGAAAGAGACAGAATGCTTGAAGGCAGGAAAGCAGAGGTTTCTATGCCTGCAGACAGATCCACAGTGGCTGGTAGCCAAAAAGAGGAAAAAAATTGCATGCGAAGATACCCACACAAAAAGATTTTTCCTCGTAATGATATATTCTTCCAGGTACAATGGAGCATAGAATAACTCTACTGAAGATAATGCTGTTACTGCAAGAACAGAGCTGAGTTTGGCCCATGAGGAACAGAGATCTTTCCCCATTTCCCTTGTGGAAACTGCCATTCACAGGATGATGCAGGGAGGAAATAAGAATGATGTTAAGGGAAAAAGAAGTTATAGGAGTGGGAGGCTGCCATAGTGATGACCAACCTTCCACTGCTTTAAGTCCTGATGTGTATTATGTTGTGTATTCTGGGTTTAATTATGGTGCTGGAGTATAGCCTAATAAAGCTGCACAGTTTTGTCTTCTCCCTCTCTCTGAGGCAGAGCTAATTAAAATAGGCATTAATTAATCTGTGCTTTGAGGTCCATGAACTTTAGGTGATTAAAATATTATAAATAATATATTATAACTTACAGCACATGGATCCCAATGAAAGAGTTTAAAGTCACTGACTGTAAAATGTGCCTAATCTTTAATGCCCTGCATGGTGGGGAACAGAGCAATCTGAAGTGACCACCAACATCTCCATGTCCCTGGAAGAGGTCAGTTTAGCTGTCAGTCCCTGGGCTCCCTTCTCAAGCCAGCCATGGGGGACATGAATGGCAGAAACTTTCCATCTTTGATCTCATTGCCTTTTTTCTGATGTGAAGACTTTGCCTGTTAGTCAGGTGCTTAACAGGCTCTTGCTGGTTTTATATCTGCTCTAGATAAGTTGCAGGTTTTGAGTAAGGCTTTTTTTTATGGCTTTGTGCTTTTAGTCCTCCAATTAGCCCACAACATCTTTGTCCTCTTGTTGTGGGTGATACATAGGAGATAATTAATTAAATATTGAAAACATTTTTACTAGCTTCACAATGGCTCTTGTAAGTTTTCTCTTTGCATCTATTGCTGACTTTTTATGATGGTTATGATCAAGCATGTGCACTGTCAGCAGACTAGACCTCTTGGTCGAGAATACTTATTTAGAATATAAATTCGGTGGGCAGTAAATGTGGCAGTGAATATTAATAAACTCTGTTAGTACTTGGTACATGCAAGAGTGAAGACTACCTTAGTGCTAAATAGGGAAGGTCCTGGTCAAACGGAACAGCTTTTAAATGATCAGCACAGTGGCGCCACCCTTACAGCCACCTCAGGGATGACGATGCCTTCTCCTTCACACCCCTGCTGAGAGGAGGAGGTTCACTTCCCTGCTAGGAGTGATCTCCTTCAGATCTCCTTCAGACAAATTAGTAAGTTAGTCTTCTCATTTTCAGGAAAAGGATTCAAGATCTGCTTTTCAGAATAACCTCTCTGCTCCAACCTTCTACCCCTACCCCCTCCATACACACATTAAAAGCCTCCTGTTAGAAAGGACTCGAATCAATCAATTACCCTGACTACTGAGAATTTTGAATCTGTATCCAGATTTCTAGGCTACTGTTTGGTGCTGATTTCTTGTTATAATCACCATGGCAGCAATACTTAACTCATTCTGTTAAAAAAAGAATCTTTTTAGACACTTTGTCTATGAAGCACCATGCCAAAAAAAAAAAAAAGGGAAGATAATTTTTGTAATTTATTACATGACAACACAAAATTGGAAGCCTGCAATCAGTGGGAAGTAAAAGCTTTCAAAAATAAAGCTCCAAGGTGATAAGTTAAAATTGCTGGTTGTCACATCTATCCTACTGCTTTTATCCATAACTGCTCTGTTCCTTATATAAAAGCCTGGTGTTACTAGCATCCACTGGAGGCCTTCAGACACCATAAGCCCTCGTGGCTCCCTGGTTAATGACTGATATTCATTACAGCCAATATACAAATTTCTAAGGCCGCATACCAGTTGCTATGTTTTACCTCAGGTGCATGTAAAAATCCAGTCTCTGACTTGATTTAATGTCACTGGCTTCAGCACGGAGCATTACTCTAAGACAAGGCCATTTACAGGTGCCATGAATAGCTGTATTTGTATTGGACTATAAAAAGGGTCAGAGTTTATTGCAGCAAAATGGGCCTTCACACAGGTTTCAAGGAGGGAAAGGGAGCTGCTGCTTTGGTCTAGCCTCCTCTCTGAATGCACAGTCCTTCCAGATCTTGCAGAAATGAAGGAACAGGATGATTGATCACTTTTATATAAAGGATAAGGAACAAAGATACAACTTTCCAGACTTCTTCCTGGCCTAGCAGTGTCCATCTTATCTTGTATTTGAAATACAGCCTGACTCTATGTTGCTCTTCCTGAGGCTGTCTTCAGTTACCAAGAAAGTACATGACAACATTGACAGCCAGTGGGCTGACACCGTAACTTCCCACTGGCTAGGGCTGTCTCATTCTGTTCTTCCCACGACAGGTAGGTGACTTGTGAAACTCCTTGCCAAAGGATATGGTAGATACTAAAAATTTACAAGGGATGACTGGAGCTCATGAAAATAAAGCCACTGAGCATTGCAAAATACATAATGCCCACATTCAGAGAAATAAGGTCCTGAGCTAAAATCATTAAAGGCAGAGAGGGTATTAGCAAGAAGTTTCATATATGGTTGTCCTGTTCTTACTGTTCCATAACCATCCATTTGTGGCCATACTTTGGGGGGAGGGGGGCGGTGTTAATCAAGACACCAGAACAAGAGATTGTCAGCAGTCCCAGGAGCAAAAACTGTGTTCAGAGATCTCTTAATGTCAATTCTATAAAAACAGAGTGCTCTCCTGGAGCAGGCAGACCTTTGTCTAACCCACTGTGGCCATTCTTAGCTTTTGCTTTTATGTATCTAAACTGGGAATCAAAATCAGAGTATTTAACTCTCTGTTACCCTTTTTATTGTTTTTCCTGTAGCACAGCTAAATTAGTTACACACACACACACACACTCACAATATTGAAACAGTGGCACCCAGAGCAAAACAATGCAAACCTTAAGCTTTAACCCCACATCCCAATGACAATAGAGATGCTCTGATAAGATGTGAATTTGAGAAGGTCAGTGACATCCTGAGCCACAGTCTTGTCTTGGAGAGCTGTTGTTTCAATGAAAAGAGGGTGAAGCAGGCCCTAGTGTATCTTTTACAAAGAATTTTATGATGTTTTTTCCTGTGATTTATTCAGTCACACAGTGTGAGAAGCTAAAACCCACTATGGGTTTTAGGTATTTTGTCCGGTGCATTTTCCACCAGTAGAAATGTAATACAATCATTTTCTGCCTTTGAAATACCCGATGCCATATTGATCTTTCTCTTATAAATGCTGTTATTATGGATTTTGATGCCTCCCTGCTTTTAACAAGACACGGAGATTTGTTGTAGAGCATGTTTTGGTATATGTTTTGTAAATGAGCATAATTTTGAGTGATAGAGATTGCTTTTCTTTTTTACTTAAGTTTGAGCTAGAAAAACCAGTATTTACAGGAGGAAGAATTTTTGAACATTTGGACCCCAGAGAAGGTTTTTCTTCTTTAGTTAATTTCTCCTTTACCTGCATTCTTTTATGTGGAACTACAAAGGTAATCTGTCTGTCTGAATACTAGAACAGCTACAGGGTCTAATTTTACCTGTCTATGGCCTCTTAAGGAGAAATACAAGTCCTCATTTACTGAATACTAGTATTCCCTTTACTGTAATTTTTTTTGTTGCTTATACAAATATATTATTTTACAAATTTCCCAGACCGCCACCTTCTCCCACCTCTGTAAGCAGTATTTCCCAAGCTGGAGATGAAGCCTTCTCTGGATGGATTGACAGATGACAGCAGTAATACCACTTTATACACAAATCCTCCAAGATTATTTAAGCACACATTCTTCTGTTGAAGCTGACAGGACGTTGGTGCCTGGTGGATTTTAGCCCTGAGCACCAGAGTGCTGGCAAAAACTGAAGCAGTATAGCTCACCACCAGCTCCATCACAAGGGTCAGCTCTCAGCATCACATTTCCCAGCTGTATCATATGCACACACAGTCTGCGCTGGTCGCCTCGTGCTACTTCTCCCCTACAGACAGTCCAGACTACTTGTCGTGGTTTAACCCCAGCCAGCAACTAGGACCACACAGCTGCTTACTCATTCCTCCCCCTTCTCCTGGTGGGATGGGGAGGAGAATCAAAACCAAGTAAAACTTGTGGGTTGAGATAAGAACAGTTCAATAAACAGAATAATAATAATAATAATAATAATAATAATAATAATGTAGTAATGAAAAGGAAGATAACAAAAAGAGAGTGAAAAATAACCCAAGAAAGACAAGTGATGCACAATGCAATTGCTCACCACCCACTGACCGATGCTCAGCCAGTCCCCGAGCAGTGATCCGCCCCTCCCAGCCAACTGCCCCCGGTTTATATACTGAGCATGATGTTCTATGGTATGGAATATCCCTTTGGCTAGTTCGGGTCAGCTGTCCTGGCCGTGCTCCTTCCCAGCTTCTTGTGCACTTGCTACCTTGCAGAGCATGGGAAACTGAAAAATCCTTCTTAGGATAAGCACTACTTAGCAACAACTTAAAACATCAGTGTGTTATCAGCACTGTTCTCATACTAAACCCAAAACACAACACTATACCAGCCACTAGGAAGAAAATTGACTCTATCCCGGCCAAAACCATCTCACTGAAAACTACCAGTTGCTCTTGCTTGTCTCTCGTATATACATAGCTGTAAACATTCTCCAGCTCTGTCCTCTCATCTGACTGACTGTAGAAAATGTACAGAGCTCCAAGCTCCTGTCGCATCCCACCAAAAACTTCTCTGCTGTCCCTTGGCATCCAACTCGACTGTATTTGCTATCACTGCACAGCCTCTGCCCTGGAGCTCAGCCCATGCTGAACCAAGCATTCTTAGCATGCTCTGGTCACCACTTAGTGTCTTTAAATTAATTTACAGCCAATTCACTTGAATTAAAATCAGATCACAAGCTCTCATCTAGATTTACTCAGAGACACTTTACACAGATGACACATGCACTCTGTGTAAATGCATGATGATGATTAATCTAAGCCATTTTAATTAACTTAGATAAAAGGTCCAACCAAAGTATTTTTTGTTACTGCTGGTTTTTACTAATGACATTGCAGAAGAGCTAGTGAAACCTGTAGCAACCAAAGACTATACTGCTGAATGATTCCCATAAGGAATGTATAGAGACTCGGTTCCTTTGTTTTCTTTTTCCCTTTTCCCATTTTCACTCCCACAGCTATCTTTGGGAATCTTCTGTTCTGTTATCTGTTCATTTCATTCCCAGTATTGAATATGATGCCCCTGAAGTTGGCCAAAATTTGAGGTTTTCCACCCAAAGCACCTTTGACCCCGGGAAATGGGGAAAGCATTAAATGATATTCAAGAGGCACCAGTTCAGTGCCTTTGATCTATCTACAGCACTTTGAAAGGGCTGTCTCCAGAGTAGGTGCATGGGCGATGTCCTTTGCCTCCTCTTCACCTCCTTCCATGCGGCTGCCTTGGAGGGAGGCCGTGGACGATGTGTGTGAGCAGGCTGTGAAAGCCGTGCACTAACGTGCTGGTCTCGCTAGGGCACATGCTCTGGAGGGCATTTCCCAGCTGTACCAGCGGATGTGCTTTCAGGCTCACCCCTGTCCAGCGGACATGTTTAGTTTTGAGAATATAAATATTCTTTGCAGCTTTGATGCTGCCCTTGCCAGACACTGTAGCCATGGTCTATGTGACCTCAGACTAGTTACTTACTATTTTTGCGTGTCTGTTCTTCTTTTGCAGCTAGAATAGTCATTGAAGTATATGAAGTGCTCAAATACTGTACTTCAATAGTATGAACTTCAAAAAATGCCTTGTCTGTTATTTCTTTCTTAAGTGAATGCTTTTGTTCTCTGAGAGGACTGGATAACAGAAGGGTGCCTATGGACAGGATGGTAGCATAGTCTTTTATGTTCCTAAGAACTCGAATGGACATACTTCTGCTTGTTCGGAGTCAGAAGGACTTTGCACGAAAGTTTCAGTGAATTAAAGAGTAATCAAAGACATGGAGAATACAGCAAGATGATTCTCCGGTAGCTGGTTTCATCAGGCTGTCTCTGCCTACATTCTTCACTACCAAGAAAACGCAATAAAACAGGAGGTCTGTGCTGAACAAACAGGTATCAGACATATGCAGTGCAAACAGTTTCTTACTGACCTTGCCCCTTCGCCAACGTGGTACAGTGGGACCTGTTCAAAAGCAAATACTGTAGTCAACTCTGGTGTAGACACTTTAGTAAATGGCTATGCCGGAGTGCATAACTTAGTACAGTCACAGCTACAGCTTAAAATGCCTAAGCGGCAACTAAGCTGGGGCTAACGTGTGCCCTGTGGCTACGATTCTAGGTGCAATACTTGTATAGTGTAATAATTTAGTATAATTTTGTATGCTCCATAATTTGGTATGTTCCCACACAGTTCCGCATAGCTGGCACTAACAGAAAACAGAGGGACACGAGTTATTAGAAGCTGTTGCACTGAATTTGGTAGCAGGTATCCACATGAGTTTGCCATAGCATTGCTGGCAAGCCATCGTGTAAGCAAAAATTACCAGCAGCAGTGCTGTTCTTAAATGTATTGATTGGTACATGAGTGAACACACAGTCACAGTCTGAGACGTAGCTGTGCTACTACCACCGTGGAAGAAGAGCCTGGGAACACGTACACAGCAGACCTCCGCCTTGGCGGCACATTTCCAGCTGATATGCGTTTCACAGTCGTAATCACACTTTCCAGACTGGTGAATGAAGCAGAGCTTAAAGAATGGAATAAGCTTTTTTTTTTTTTAAACAAAAAAATCTTGTCTTTTTCCCTTATTTGTGAATTTCTGCAAGAAAAGCAACTGCAGTCCCAAGTTTTGGAATGGATCCAGCTATCAAAGTTCAGTGGTGTAGCAGCAACTAACTACTTTAATTCAGTTTGAAGTTAGAGTAATTTAGCAAGAAGGGGATGTATCGCAAAGAGCTATTGAATCCCACACATACATTAGACAGCAAATGGACTGTACATTATTATTATATCATTTCAAATTTCTGTCAGTTGTGCTGTGGGAACAATTATTTCATATAGAGTATTTAATTCTGGAAGCAATAGTCAGTGCTTAGTACTGGAAGGAAGTAACAGTGGACAAAACCACCTACAGACCGGCAAATTTAGAACATCTCTAAATCCATCATCGGCTCCATTATTCACTATGTTTCAATTACACACCACAGACAACACCGACAGGGGCTTAACAGTGAATATGGAAATTAGTTTCTGGGGAGGTGAAGTTTACAGGCTTTGTTTGCACTTCGGATCCGGAGGAGCTACGTGGCAAGTGCCGCGCATGGCTGACAGCACCTGGGAGGCTCCTCTCCGTATGTCGGTGTGGCACACCAGGCACGCTGTGTCCAACCCTCTTTTCTGGTGCCCTCTGGACACCAGCTCAAAACCTGCGGAGGATTTTTACATACATCAGCAGATGCCTGTTCAGTCCCAGCTTTAAAATCTTATTTTCGTTGCTGATTCTGCCCCACACTTTCTGTATAACCATAGATAAGCTAGTGAGCAGCAGCACTCCCAGGCATAAAATGTCTGTAATAGCTGCTCAGTTCTCCAGGAAGCAATATTCAGTGGCGTGTCTCCAGCCCGTGGAGACTTTTGTCTGAGAGTCACCCTATCAGTGAAGAGTACCACTAGATGAGACTTTCGTGTATAGCCCTGTGCCTTCCCTTGGTGCTATTTCATTTAATTAATTAGGTCAGTTTTAATAACTGACTGCCTAACTCTGCTTTGTACATTGGTACCAAGAAAGCGGTGGAAAGATGGCGTTAAGTGTGCACAAGCAGGACACGCATGCTGTTACACAAGCGCATTTCTGTGGGAGAAGGACAGAATAAAAAATGGGGGAAAAAAAAAAAAGATGGCTTGTCATAACGACAATGACAGTCTCCTTGTGCGTCCTCACCCCGCAGAAGCTGGGAGGCAAAGGAGCCTGGACAGTGCAAGCCGCAGGACCCCCATCAGAGAGCGCGCACACGCGGCAGCCCGCACGTGCCCGTGGCTTCCCGGCGAGGAGAGCATGGCCACCCAGAGCCAGCCCGCGGGAAGACGGCACTGCCTGACGAGACGGAGCTTGCGCCCACAGCCTTTCTCGCAAACTGATGCCGATGCTGGGGTGAAAGTGGCAGTTTTGTGGGATTTCTTCTGCGGTGACTGGAGGTGGTGGGCCAGCTTCCCTCTCTTTTCCTTGATTTAGGAAAGAGTCACTTTTTGTTTAGGACTTAGTGCCTGGGACGGTTCTGGTTTTCTCTGTGGAGATGGGCTTTCTCTGTGCTACCCAAGCTGCTGGGTAAGGAACTGCAGCCCCCTTACAGCATAAACCAGCTCTGCCTAAGGAGGGAATGCTTGCACAGGGCCAAGTTTGCTAAATACTGATGCTGGAGAATCACTAGCACAAAACATTTTCACCTTGACCTAATGCTCCACTCTTCTGGGCTCCTGAAATAGCTGTGATCTTGATTGATTCATGCATTTTATGCATGTTTGCTGTACAGCTGGAATGCAAGCAACAAATCTTTTGACTTTCAGACTTTCTTTGGAGGTCGATGCAGAATTTGAACAGATTCTCCAGAAACACAGTGGCCAGGGTGATTGAATCCATCAAGCATAACAACACGAAGAGATATCATGGGGATATGATGCAAACTTTCTCAGTTCAGTGATGAGGGCTGTCAGCAGAAGCCTGAAAATAAACGCTCGATTTGTTGAGACTGTGGGCTTTTTTTGGGCCTCTTTCCAGAAGTAAACATATACAATGGAAATAGTCAAGCAACCTCCAAAACTTTGCAAAGTCACAATGTACAAACTGATGGTAAAAAATGTGAAGGCTGACTTAATAGAAGACAATTAAAATGTTTGGAAAAATCATAATGGATACAGGAAAGAAAAAAATCATTCCCAGAAGGCAATACATCTAAATCAGCATAAAACCAGCAGTAGCCTTTCGTATTTTGTCTGGTGGTGCAACATCAGCTCAACGGAGTGTGAAGCATGACAACCCATCCATGGCAACTGCAGGCCATCTTCATACCGCAGTTTGTATGCTCTAGTAGGAACAAGACTCGGTATCTCCCAAGTTACCATTGTACCGCAACTCTAGAGTAACCTCAGTGTTCAACAAGAGATATCAAGTATGAAGCAAGAAGTGAAGCTCCTTAAAATAAAGGCCAGATGAGATACTTACCCTAAAGCGGCAAGAGCCATTGAAATAATTGCTAGCTCCTTAACCTTTCAAGAAAAAATTAGCTGAACTGTAAAAAATGGAAGATTAAAAAGTGAGGTGGGGGGAGAGAGAAAAAACTAGGAAGAGAAAGATGCTTTTAATTTGCAACCTGCTCTCTTCATCAGAATTACTTTAGGATAATCAGGCAGATGCGGATGTTTCCTGGAAGGTAATGCTTGAGTGGTGAAGGTAGAATGCGGTGGTTGGATAAAACATGCTTGCAAATTTGACAGGTTACATTATCTTTTATTGACATCCGAACAGAACTGCCAGACTCTGGAGGCTTTATTTTTGCATCACCCTCTTTTTTTATGACATCTGCCTTCTTTAGAAATTAAACAAACTTTTTATTGCTGAGTTTTAGCAGATTATCTCAAGCAGTCTTGACTGCTTCTTGGTAAATTGTGTGATATGTGATGTGCTTCTGACTTTAACCTGCTTTTTTTTCTCCTTCCTTTTTTTTTTTTTTCTGTTAAATCATTCAAAATAATTTATGAAATTCACTCTGTGTTATAATCTAACTTTGATCGGGGGAGACAATACCAAGGCGAAATAGAAAAAGATGGATTATAGTTCCTACATTAATAGACTTGCAGCAAAAAAACCCTTGCACTTTATGAAATGAGAAAGATAAGAACATGAATTAATAATGCTTTAACAGTGGTGGCACAAAATCCTTGAACGGTAATGCTCTAAAACTACTCATATTGATTTAAAATCTATATTTAAGACAGTTAGGTCTAGAAGTCCCCCTTCAGCCGCATCAGATATAGATTTTCAATTTACAGGATTATTTTAAATCACGGTCTTTAATTCAGAAAATATCACATAATGCTTTCCATGTTTAAAAGTAAATTCCTTCCTTTCGCTCTCCAAATTTATGCTAGTTAAAGTTTAACAGTCACCATTGATAAATGCTTGTGCCTGACCATGTAAAAGCAGAACTGTCACATGTCCCGCAGAGGCCGTGTCCCAGGTTGCATGGTTATAAGGCTTTGGAGTCTGGAATGAGGGAAATCCCACAGTGAATGCAGATTAGAAGATTGGGCTCATGGAGAGCTTAAGGTCGCTGAGGGCCAAATTCTGCCTGAGGTGATGTGTACCTATTGAGTACAACAAGGGTCTGTGTTCCTGCAAGGGCAGAGTTTGTCAAAAATGTTTTAGGAATAATAAACAGAGATTGATGTTCTTAAAAATAAAGTTAGACAATTCTTTGCTTTATGGTAAAGTAGCAGCAGCAAGAGAATTGATTATTGCTTTCTTGCATTCTAAAACAGCTCTTGAGGACTTTGCTGGAAGTGTGCACTGTTCATTTAAAGGAAAATTATTACAGCCTGCAGCTACATTAATGTGCTTATATGTAATTAGTACAGCATCACCTTAAACACCAAATTAATTCACAGTGGTTAGGTAAATTGTAACACATACTCACATTTATTTTTCTATAAAATGACTGAAATTTTTAGTGTCCCCAGCAAGACTGTCCTCTCCAAAGAATAAGGTGAACTGGTGGGGAACAGATGTGAAATTTAATTAGAAGAACAAAAGGGTATTTGTCACAAACTCAAAAATTGTAACAAAGAATGGGAGCTGGGAAAGAAAATTGATTCCAACAGTGGCAAGAAATGTCTCCCTTAACTAATAATAGTAATGGGCAGAGAAGGCAGTATCCAGATCCAAAGGAAAGTGCTAGTTTACATTTAATGGCTTGAAGATGAGGACAAATCACCCTGGCTCGAGTTCAAATTCACATTCTGTGGCTTCAGTATCCCTGTGATGTGTTTCTGGAACTGGAAAATAACCCCCTTCCCATTTTGGGTCCAGCCACACCACCAAATTTTAAGGGTGTTGTTTGGTGGTGGAAGTCAGAATTCCTCTCAGACCTCCAGTTTAGAGGTTTGATTTGACGGCCGGGTCTGGAATGGCAGCTCCTCACCCTGGGGAAGGACCCCTTGGACACCTCTGTAGTCAGATGAGCACATTATATCCGTTCTTGCTCCTTATGCAAGCCACGGAAGTAATGACTGTCTGGCTAACGATATCGCCACTGATTGTTCCCGAACGGCTCACTGTGAAGATTACGCGGACCGGCTCAGCTGAGAGGCCAAATTTCAACGATCATTCACTGCAGCTTGCCGTACCAGCTTCCCACTCACGTCGGAGGAGAGGGGAGTGCAACACCATGCAAGAGGAGATTTGCGAATCTCTCCCTTGCCCTCCATCCCATCAGTATTCATCATGACTCAAAGTTTATAGCCATGGAGTGAAAGATGATTGTACTGTCAGACTAGGGAAATGAATCCTGGGGAATGAGCAGGTTTCCCATTTATCCATAAATTGACTTACCCCTGTTGGTAGTATAAAACAGGTAAAAGGATGCGTTGTATAGAGCAGGCTGCAGTGCTATTTGAGATGTCGCGCGGAGCAGACGAGACTGTTCCAGAGAGGCTTGTGAACTCAGAGTAACTTCTTTTGGAAACGCCTTCAGTGAACAAAAATGAGGAGACACGAAAGAAGGAAATATGGACTAATTAAGCAGAATCTTCTCTAACCCAAATGATTTTCATGCTTTTTCCACAGGGCATCAGCAAATCTTTAAGGATGTAATTTCAGCTCTAACCTTGAATTTCCTTGCTGTAATAGGGATGGAGTGAATCTTTTAGCTTTATCTGAACATAATTTTTCTGTAAAAAGCAGATTAATTCTGGGTCCCAAGTTTCTAGTACTCTGTGTTTTGATTTCCTTTTAGTGCCTATGTAGGCACAGTTTAGGGAATTGGTAAGACAGATGGAGCTTGGCATGATTTTTTTTCACACTGAATGTAAAAATGGTTGGCTTTTTTTTACTATGCAGCTGAGATAAGAAAGGCAGGTGGCTAGAAATAACTAATTTCTAGATAAACTATATAATTCATAGAAAAAAATCTCAGAATACTTACACAAAAGGATTTGAGGGTTCTTCAAGTTGCAGATTAATGGCTGAAAACTGTTGCACTCATCATTAGACAACCTTAAGAGCCATGTTATTGTCAAAAATACTGATGGCATCCCTTTCGATGCACTCATATGGAAAGATCTTGTAATTCATAGCTTTGTCCTTTGCCTAATCTGAGCTGTGACTGGTTCAACTGTATTTTATACCATGCGAGATAAGTCTGGAAATGAACAAAGCTGATAGCTGCAAGCTTTATTTGAAGTAGATAGGAAAGTCTTAAAAAAAATCTGTAAATTTTTGAACAGAAGTTTGACTTTTTAGAGCAAACAGCTTATGTAATTTACTAAATTCTATTAATATAAGTACTTTCATCAGAGTGCCTGAACAGGCATTCAGTGGGTCATCTTCATAAAAATAGCAGCAAAGTACACTTCATTTCCTCTCCCACTTCTTCAGGTTTGTTTGGAGAAGCAAAAGTACCAAATGAAGTAGCGACAGCATAAAAGTGATATGTAGAGAGTCAGGGACAAGAAAAGCAATAAATCTGCCAAAGATATTTTGAACAGAGATAGCAATAATCTTGTCTTGTATACCTGGCTCCAAAGTGCTGATCTTTATTGTAATGCACAGCAATGTACTGTACTGGATTGACATTTATAAAAAAATAAAAATCTTTTCAAGCTCTGCCTCTCAAAGCATTTCAGTTGGGAATGAACTGTAAGTCCACGAGGAAAAGAACACATACAAGTAAATACTGTGCTCATAAGAAATTCAACAACAGCTCTGAATATTTTTGCTAGCATTAATTTATGACTTGAGTTAGGCAAGCAGTAAAAAAATATGCTGTCCTGCGAATATCCGCTTGGATTCGTAAGTGAATTCCAATTTAACTCTTTTAACCATTTCTAGGTGTTGTTTTCTGTGGATATTTGGCACAGAGCCTTATTAGCAGAAACTATTCTCAACAGTGCCCATTTTAAATTCCGAAGTTTGAATGTTTACCAAAGGTGATTTCTTGAGCTGCATATCCAGAGTGTCAGTTAGTTAATTAGACAACTAACCTCATCAGGAATAAGTTTTACATGGCTTATATAATTAAGAAATGCAGTGTGATTTGCAAATGCTCACAACGCCTTACGAGTGATCTGCAGACCTGGAACTATTAATTATGAAGGCATTCATAAATAATTCTGCATAACAAATTTGGAAATGTTGTGATCCGTGTAAGGGCAATTTGCAAATAAGAAACAAAAGGCAGAATTTGTTTATACATGATTAGTTGCTAATTATTTCCTTAGCTTTATCTGCCACTGAAAGAATAGGTGCTGGCAAAGTTGCCAAAGAAATGCTTTCAGTCCTCGAGTTCTTCTCCGAGGCTGGAAAGGCAGTAGAGCTAATCTGAACTGCTGTGAGCTGGCGTGTCTTTGCTGAGGTCAACCGAATGGCAGCTTTTAACTCCGGGTCTGAACTTGACCTTTCTGCCCCAGGTTGGCAGCTACTTGGGTCGTATTTCCATTTGCAATGTTGACAGTAGCAATAGCACACAGCGTTATCTGCGTGCTGTCCACAAGCGCCTGATTTCCATTCTTCTCCGCTTCTCTTTCGCAGGTTGACACATAGGTTGAATTCAAAAGTGCAGGAAAAGAGCTCTGCCTGCGAAAGGAGCCTGCACTCCAGAAGGTTTGCTCTAAACTATTGTGAGACCTCCGGCTACAACACAGGACATGGGAGCTTTTCTGAACCCTCGTGTCTTGTGTTGCAGCCAGAGGGGCACATCTTTTCAACGGAGTCTGAGACAAGCAGAAGAAACCAACATGAAAGATGTGTAAAGAGAGAGTGAGACGGGTACGGGCGTGGGACTTCACTGAACATCTGAAAGGAGCAGACTCAGGAATGTGATCCTTGGCATTAGCCTTTGAAGCTTTCTCCTAGATCCAGAGGAGATGTCAGATTTCTGCCTGTTCTTGAATGCAGATTGACAGATCTGAATCAGGTAGTAGAAGTTACTGTGCTTGCAATGCCACTGGCGTTGGTCTTTTTGTTTCTTTCTGCAAATTTGGCTGGAATCACTGAATTAAACAGTAAATGGTTTGCAAGTATCCCGTGATCTGCCCTTTTGAAACTCAGCAGTTTTGTTTCTGTACTTCAGCAGCTGTAGGTGTGAGCTTTCAGTAGAAATAGAATGAAGTAGCCTCACATGTTTTGAGCAGAGAACATGCCTATGATTAGTATTGCATTTTTGTTGTTTCTCACTGGGACAAATTTTTCACTTCTTCAGCAGCTGACTTCAGGGTGAGCCTCAGCTTGAGTCGGAGCTGCAACACGGCTTCTTTGTTTTGCTTAACTTTGCCACTTGTTTAAAACATTGCATGCCAGTATGTCCCATTTAATAAAGTATTAAAGTATACTCGACTGAAATCTTCCTTTTTAATTAGATTGGATATATTGGGATATATTTTTTTTAATATCTGCACTTAAAAAAAGTGTATGCCACTGAAATACCCAGAAGAGTACTCTGGATTTGTATTTTGAGTTGTTAAAATAACATGGGTGATTAAAAATGTTCTCATTCTGATCCTTCCATTTTGACATCTTTTAGGAAGCTAGAGAGACATGTCTCCTCATGTAGCAATAAACACGATTAAATATTGGGGTAAGATCTGAATAATTTAGAGTATGTTTCCAGACTGTCTATATCAGACTTTGCACCATTCTGTATTCATTGATTTCAGTGGCAATAAACACAAAACAAAGCTCTGCTCGAGGGATTAAGAATAGCAGAACCCGGTCCTTGGACCACCACAAGGCAGATTTTTTTGAAGATTCCCTTAACTGATAAATATTGTGGTTCTACAGTCCATTTTAGATTGCTATTTCCCATGGGAAAAATAAAAAGCTAGTTATAAGGAAGGTAAATAAGTATCTCACTTTCACTTCTCTGACCAGGCTTGGTGTTTCCTATACATTTTGTGTAGCTGTCATTTAAATGAGAGAGAGTGCTTTCATTCAGAAAGTGGCCTTCTGGGTCAGTACTCCTGGCTTGGTTTTCAATGCCATTTACACTATTCAGTTTGTCCTCCTAATCTTTGGTGCAAGTCAGCAGAAAGAATTAGCAAAATAACCCATGGGAGACCGATGCTCCGGTGCCTTCCAGTGCCCTGTTAATTCCCATTGGGTTGAAAAGCCCAGTTGTTGCATCTCTGTGTGTGTGTCTCTGCCTCCAGCATCTCTTACAATCTCGGGAGCATAAAACCTGATAATTTGAAAATTCTTGCTAGAGAAGCTCCATCTCTCAATATTCTCAAATACAAGTCATGTTCAGACATTTTCTGAGGGAAAGGAGTCTAAGGGAGTCTCCTAGTCCCAGTGGAAGACCTTGGAGGAGGCGAAACTTCAGGAGAAAACGGGGACACATGCCCTTGGATAGAAGAGCAGAGGTCTGGGTATAAATCTCTGCAGTTGCAGCAGTTTACTCCAGCCTAAGCATTTTACATAGTGATTTTCCCCTTTCTAAAGTTTCCCATACGGGCTAACAAAAATTCCAAGAGCTTTCTAAAATAAAGTGAAGGATGTACTTTGGGTTTTTTTCAGTGATCTTTATTCAAATTCCTTGCTTCCTATTGGATACATTAAGTTTTGCACTAGAAATACAAAGCAAATGGTTCGACAGAGAAATATGTCTATACTGTGGGAAAGGGGTCTTTTTTTGCTCTGGAATCTACCAGCTAGACTGTACCCGTTGAGAAGATTTTTGCAAGTAGTTAGCCATCAGACTGTAGCCAAACCCCTAGTTTAAAGAAAAAAACCAGCAGTTAAGTATAGTTTATTTTTTTTTCCAGGAAGTATTGTTATTATAAACTGTAATTAGTGGTTTTAACTCAGTAATATTTTATTTCTCTTAAAGGAGAAAAAGCTTCCTAGCTGAGCATCTTTGTTAGAGCTGTCAGTGTCTGCATTCATAAAAGGAAAAGAGCTGTGATCGAAAACGGGTAATTTCTTGGCAGTTCAGATGCACACCCCGCCAATCAAGAAAGCCAAGGCCTCCTAATGATATTAAAATAACAGAAAATGGAATTTTGTCAAACATTCAGGTGTTTTTCAGAGACCCTATTTGCTCGAGAAGTTTATTTGTTGGCGATGGCTGAATACTTAATTACAGTAGCTGTGCTAAATAGCACTGCTGGCGCTTGAGATATATTTAGATTCAGCTCCCTCTGTCTCAGAAAACACAGCAATTAAAATGCAGCACTGTAACATAACGTAACTGATAATAGGTATAGGGCTGAGGAAGGTTTCAGATGTTGCCAGATCTGCTATGGAAACCACAGATGAGGCATGAAAATGGTGGGAGCTTTTTCTTCCTGTACTAGTCAGAGCCCTTACCCCACTCTGTCAGTGCAACGTGCAGCAATACAGGGATTTTTCAAGGGAATCCGAAGGAGTTAGGTGCCTCCGACAGTAATAATTGTTACAGCATTAGTCTTGCTGTCTATAATTTGTTTGCTTCACAAGATTTGCTTCAAATACTGCAACACAGCTCATTGCTGCACAGACCTAAACGGCTCTTTTCTCACCTCTCTCCTTTCACGAGGTGTACGCATCCTTTGGGTCCTGAACTGGAGCATGTGATTCCCACCTGGTCTGGCTTCTTGCAAAGATCGGCACAAGTCGACGCAATCATCCTAGCTCTCCCCAGAGGGGCTCTGATTTCACCTTGTGTTCCCAGAAGGTGATAGAGAAGGAGACCGAGTGTGGGACACAAAATCGAAAAGCTTATCCCGAGCATGCCTGAATCTTTTGTGATCTCGTCTGTTCTCTGCTTCCCTCTTCTCCTCCTCCCCCTTCTCAGAGCACCCTCAGCCCCCTCCGCTTTAACGAGCGCTCGAGTTGTTGAGCCCTATTAGAGCTCAGACCCTCAGACAGTCCCAGCAGAGAGCGGGTAGCAGAATGCAAGCTCTAATGCACAATTCCTGACTGTATTTTTAACACTGTCACTTCACGTGCGGGAAATCAGGCACAGTACATCTTGGAGGACAGAGTGGGAAGGCATTGTCTGCTCGGCACAGACTGTTTGACTCTGCCGGAGGAAACCTGCTTTGCAACACGTATGGAAAAAGCCTGCACTTTTACGGGCTCTGAACTTTCCAGGAGTTGCATTAAAGAGATGTGAAAAAGAGATGTAATAAAGAAGTATCCTTGTCCCCATTTAAGCTCTATTGATGCTTTGAAAGTCCCACACAGTTCACTGAAAGAGTTTCTCCATCCCTCTTCAAAATGTGAACTTGTTGATTGTCAGGGCTCCATACTGACAGGATGAGGAACTGATTTAGCCTGTTTATCCATAAAACAGTGGCACTATATAAGTCACTTTAGCCAGTGTGTTGCTTGGAAAGCAAAGGGGCTGCTCGTATTTGCAGACTGATACAGCCTGTGATCACTATGTAGAAGCATGTGAACAAAAGTGGCAATTCACTCAAGCCACAAAAAAAAAATCTTATCTGTCATTTACAGCACCATTCTTTAAAGCTCCTTTCTTTCAGTACATTTTTCAAATTGAATTATTACATGTATGGTGTACATGTCTTTGTTTCACTGAGAATTTAATTGACAAAAACCTCATTTTCAACTGAAAAAGACGGCTTTGCTGGAAGCATAATAATCCATGCACCATTAGCCTTGGTTATAGTCAAAAAGGAACAGTAAAAATGTCACCTTCTAGCTCAGGTCAGCTTCCTGAGTGGATCACAGGTGGTGTTTGTTCACTTTACTGACTAAAATAAATCTTATTTCTCTCGGCTGCAAGAACAATGCAGTTAATGGAGATTGAGGTGGGCTTCAGGCTGTGTTGCATGTATTCAGCAGAGATTAATTTAGTACTTTAATGAAGAATGGTTATCAGTAGTCATGATGCAGGGGAAACATCCATTAAGAGCCTTGGGTGAGCTTCCAGCAGTTGGGAAAGAGTGTCCCTGCAAATAAAACCGAGCCAAAGAGGCACGGCGAGCACGGGGGTCTGCACTGCGCTCCTTGGATGGGGCCAGGCTGGGCCGCTCGGGGGAACATCCCTCCTCCCCGCTGGCCAAGGGAGGGAGCAAGGCAAGATCCGGCAGAGCAATCCCATAACTGACGCAGGGTCGAGTCAAAATCCCAGTGGGAGCGACGGGGTGAGTCAGATCGGCGCCTGCGGCAGCAGGAGAACGGGGAGGAGATTTCTTCCCTCTTCACGCCGGCCTGGGTAGCCAGCTAGCTGTGGGACGACATTTCGCAAAGCCATCTACCTTTTTTTAAAGGCAGAGCGGCTGCTGTGGCAGCACGAGCCCTGTCCTGAACACTCCTGCGTCCTGCTGCTGGCCGACACGCTGCTGGGCTTCGAGCACGGGGTACCAAACCCTACCAGAGTCGCTGGGTGCCCTCGCCTCCGCTGTGGGCTCCTCTCCGGCCCCACTGCACTTCTGCTTCTGACGCTCTTCTCCCCCCGTTTCTGCTTTCCAAAGATGAGGCGGAGCCGGCAGCAATAGGGAGACGGGTGGGATTTCCTACGCAATGGCAGCGGTACTTCTTTTCCTCACCATCACCGTGCCAGAGGGGGTCTGCAGGTCGTGCGGTGCAGCTGGAGCAGGAGGGAAGCGTGCTGGGATTAGGGCAGCCACAGCGTGGGAATGGGCAAAGGGCTTCAGCACAGGCCGTGCTGCAATAAGGGGGCTGGGAGGGAGGGAGGAAGAGGAGAGGACCCAGGCCCACAGCCTCCAGGACTGCACTGCCTCCTCCTCCAAGAGGTTTTGCAGTCGGTACGTGTACCAAGCTACCGTTTCAGTATCAACTTTATGGTTGTTTGGAATGCCGTCGGCCTTCAACGTTCGATGCGGAAATGCAAAACCATGATCTCTGCTTAAATTAGCGAAGGAGGCTGGGACTGTTTTGCATTCTGAAGCCACGACACTCAAAAAAGGTTTGGAAAGGAGAATGGTGCAGAAAAGGAGACAAAACCAGTGCATGTGTGGGTGTGTGCAGGTGTACTCTCCAGGTCACGGATTGAGGAGAGGAAGAGGTGCAAACATTTAGGAGCCGATGCTACGGATGCCTGTTAGCCTCATGTTCATCCAGAGCAACTCCATCAACTTCTGCTGAGCCACCTATCTCCTCACTAGAGTAATGGGTCATGAAACTTTGCTCCCAGCCTTTGCTGCACGAGCCATTTCAATTTTTCAGAAGAGTTGCAGACCTGCAAGCTGAACTTGAACGTCATTCACAAAAGCTGTCTCCTTTACCTCTCCCTCCCGTGTGGGTGTATCGCACAAGGTTACTCAGGCAGTGCTACAGTTCAGCGTTCTCCCGTTAAACTCGATAATAAACACTGCAAAAGGCGAACACATTTCCTTCCACTCTGCTAGCAAGGGAAAAGGAAGGCGTAGAAAAGGCACTGAGATGAAAGACATAACTATAGGTGGACCGCGTCCGCCAGGTGATGAACAAACAATACCCGGAATAGACGGAAAATACTTTCAACAGTGTGGCAGGGCAGGGCAGGCTTCCCTGTTGGCACACATGGCATGCAGTTACAACTGTGGCTGTCATGGGCGTCCTGAAGAAACATCAAATCCAACTGGCAGAAGTTTCCAAACTTTCCACGGTGTCAACCTCCCCAGAATGACTCTATTGTACGTGTTGGGGCAGCGCCTGCCGGAATTGAGCTGGATATCCGCCGGGCACTGGCGAGGCCCTGCAAGGTAGCAGATTTGAAGGCCAAACTGGTGGTAGCAACGTCCTCCCTACTCTGTCCCCATCGCAGAAGCCCCTGTGTGCTGGGGACCACAGCTCAGTCACTCTGCGGCCTGCGTCCCGCTTCCTCTGCTGGTGCGAGTTCGGCGAGAGGGGGGGAAAGGAGGAGAAATCGGTTATCGTCTCCAGAAGGTTGTCACCACCCAAAACGCTGCTCCCGAAGGGCTGCCCTTCTGCGCGGCTGCCTCTGCCCTCTGGGAGGCGTGGGAATCAAACAGACACTGGGGAAACTGGGTTGAGTGGAAGCAGCTACCTTTGAAGCGTTCGCGGGAAATGCAAACACTGGGCATCTCTGCCAGGCTGTCTCCAAAACCCTTTCTCCAGGCTTTTTTACTTGTGGATTTCCCCCTCCTCCCCCCTGAAAGTATACGGGTTCATGCGAGATAAATTAACATTAACGCGGCCATTGTTAATCTAATCGCTTCCTTTTGCTTAATTTTGTCAGTGTTCTAAAAAGAAAAACAAAATTCTCTTTCTTCCTGGACCTTGTATGGGCTCTGTCCGTAGCAGGAGGCCGGTGCCGAGGCAGCGCCGGGAGCGTGCCGGGTTTTTTGCTTTTCATTCAGCGGCGGACTCCAGTATAACCAAGTTAGTTGGCCAAAACATTTTAACAGCAGTGTACACTGCTGCACAGGCTAGGTAATACAGTAAGGGCTGAATACAGTAAGGGCTAAGAAAGGGCTTGCAAACTGTTTAAAGGGAGAGTCGACAGTTCTTGTTATGTGCTGCCTCCTTCCCTGCTACAGATCCATCCACACATATTATAAGAAGAGCTGAATCACCGCATTATAAATAGACTCACTACGTATTTTTTCTCCCTGAAAATAATTTCAAACTGAACATGCCTACTCTATTCACTTTGAATTACTGCTCCTAAGAACAGAGGAGAAGAGGACATTTTCTAACTCTTTCTACTTCCCTATTAGTAGTCTGACTGTTAAAAGCCTCGACTGTTAGCCTTTGGGATGCAAACCTGTTCCCATTTAAGTCAATGTGAGTTTTATCATTGACTTAATTGGAAGTGAGATTGAGCCATTGGGCATGTGAGTGGCTTTGTGTAGAGCTTGAAAAAGAAGAATAAAGGAGACTGAGGCAAAATGTGGTGCCAGTTTTTTCATCACAGCAATAACCCAGCTTTGCCCAGCCTGCCCATAGTCATGCTAAAAGGAAAGCCTAGCCTGAAAGGAAGCGCTCATAATATTATAGCTTAATTAGTTTATGGGAGAAAAATGCTGAAGGGAAGAGGAGCTCCCGTTGTTAAATATTTTACCATTGCAACACTGACTAATGTTGCTGGAGTCCTTGCCTTGTTCCACTGCAGCCTGCCCAGGTTTCTGCGCTCCCTCCTCAAGCCGCGGTTTTGGTTTAATGACAGTCATGCTGGGTACCTCTGAAAGCACAGAAAACATTTCTTTTCTGTGTATCTAATTTGCCCATTATTAACATTATCCCCAATCTTTTAAGTAGCTGATTATTAAGCAAAGAAATAGCAATGAAGCAAGGAAAGAATGTGATAGGGAGATTTACTGTGTGGGAGGCAGAGATAAAATTAGATTTCTTTAAGCTATGTAGTACAGTTATTAGGAAGTTAGGCTAATTTTTCAAGGAGCTGTCACTTAAATAACCTCATCTTATTATTCATGCTGAGGTATTTACTACAGAATTCTTTCCCCCAGGTCATCATTTTTTTCCAGCAGCCTAAGTTGGGAACTCAACAATTGTTTGGATGCCCGAATAATGCAATGGCATGTTATGATAATGCAAATAGTAGATTATTAAAGGACATGATTTAAAAACACTCTGCTGGTTCTAGTGGAATTTGTTTGTTTGGCCTCTTGTAGCATTTTCACTATCTCTCTCCAAATTTTCCAGCCACAGTCTCTCAGCAGAGACAGCAGTAAATTTTTCCCACCTTGATTTGTTCATAATGCTGATTCTCATTATCTGCTGCCTTTTCTAAAGGTGCCCCAGCATCAATCCCACTGACTGCTAATAGCACCCAGTATCTCCACCACCACAGAGCTCTGAAGTGTATTTTCTCGTAACGCTTTCTTTTTTCCCCCAGCTCTGTTTTGTCACTCCCACCTCCATGTTGCGCCAAGTCCTGGCCTGTGTATGAATTAATCAACCATCAGACTGACTTTTAGGCTAAACTATGGGCTCTTAGGAGCACGCGTAGCTCTTAGCAGAGAACACATTTTCCAAGCCATGAACTGGGAGGTAGTCTCAAAGCGTTTGTGGGTTTGGCAGTCCCACGGTGCTTGGCAAAAATTTCCACTTATGCTCCTTTCAACGGTGTGTCTCCAGCTCTACTTTTTTGTAAACCAGCTCTACTTTTTTGTAAACCAGCTCCTCTGTTTTGTTGTGCTTTACAGGACCACCTCAGCACGTACTTCCCAGCTCCAGTTTGCTGGCACACCACCCTGCGCGCTCCTCCTGGCCTTCCCAGTGAACCAGGAGAGGTCTGCATAAACCCAGGCGGCTCTTTACTGCAGAGTCAACCTCTCGAACCTAAAGGGGACTTAAGTCTTCTATAAATGAGGAGACTGGTGGACAACAGCAGGTTATTGTTTTTATGCCAGAAAACATAATAAAGGGATCGAGGTGGAGGAAAAAAGCATATACTTTTATCATGCTTTCATTATTTACAGTCTTAGCATAATCTCCTACTGCTGGTGGTTTGCCGGTAAAATGGGTCCTTCCTTTTTTTAGAGAGGACACTTTTTAATCATTGCCCTCTGCTGTGTAGTTGGCCGAGTGTGACCTCAAATGCCAAATGCTCGAGGTTTGCAAAAACAGTCTGCACGCCACAGAGAGCTGTGCTAGGCTGCTCACAGCATGCATGATTTAATTTGAGCACAGAAAAGCAGGAGATATTGAAACGAAGATCACCTAAAGACCTCAAAAATGGCTAAGATTTGGGAGCCTCCTTAAAATTGCAAATCCATGTATTGGTACTGGGGTATTGGCTGCTGATCTGCATCAGAGCGCGTGTAGCTGTTCCTCGAGGAGAGCTTTGGGGAGGTTGGAGCTACTACAGATTTAATTTTTTCAACACTGCTTGTTTAAAATGAGGTAGATATGAACAAGAAGGTGACCAAAATGTGTCCTTAAAACATGGATTCTGTTCTAGTAGGGGAGAGGGAAGATCCTCATCAGCTACTGAGGCTGTTACCTCCAGAACAGCATCATATGGGAAGAATCAGCCTTTAGAGCAACCACTTTGATTAACAAAAATAGGTATAAAAAATGCTGAGAAAGCTCTGAGGTAAGACGGAAAAAGACGAATATGACCGGTTGAGGCTGGGGTGGGATGTGGTGCATTTTTTCAAAAAGCCAAGAATAGGACAAGATGAAAATAGGGTTATTGGGACATGTATTTGTCTCTGAAAGCTCAGAGACTATGCAGTAATTAAGCAGCACCAAGGAACTTATTTTCAAGGCAGGTACAGAACCGGCGGAGTGCTGCTGACCCCTCATGCCGCTCTAGGTCCACGTGCTTCCTCCCTCCCTCCTTCCTCTTCCTCTCGCCTTTCTTTCTCTTTCTCTTTTTCTCTCCCTTCGAATGAGGTGAATACACGCTTTTTCTTAGCGCTGGTAGGTGAGGAAATAGGTTGAATACGCCTGGTAAATTTGCATGCCAAATTCACAGGATCATCAGGCTCCTCTCATTCTCAGAAGTATCTGTCCTTAAAAACACTTGTAACAGAAGTGACATTGTAAACAAGACAAGTGTCCCCGATGAGCGAATGAAGCTTTTCAGAATTAAATTTTCAGTAATATACGTCAGCATTCAGTCAATTGTTTTCTTAACCCGATTATGGCATTGTGCTTCTTGTAACAATAAACATTACATTCACTTTGTTCTTTTATAGGAAAAGAAAAGCGGGGGTAAGGAATTATAACTGGGGAGTGTGAGGACAAGCAGAAAGAGTGTAACTGGAATGTGGATTCAAGGCAGGATGTCTTGAAATCCTCTTTCCCATTTGTTTTTCTCTCTCTCTCGGTGACCTTGTCCAGTTCCCTGAGGTTTCTTTTGCTGCAGCACATGCGGCTGCAGGCCAGCAGGGCAAACTCCCTTCTCCATCCCGTAAGAACAGTTCTCCCCTAAGTCTCCGACACTCACACGCATCCCTGCGCCGAACTCCACGTCGCGCTGTCACCGACGCGTCGCCAGTCTCCTTCCCCTCCTCTGCCAGGCTCTCCCAGTCCTCCGGGTGCTGCGGGATTCCTGCCCTCGCCCCAGATTTTCCTTTGTAGCCTTACACGACTCCCAAAGGCCAGACTTTCAAAACTTTGGGCTTAACCGTTCTGCTTTTCTCCCCACTCTCTGTGAAATACGATTAGCACATATTTACCTAGCCGAGCGGCACACCGTGAGGCCTAATGAATGGCTCCCCAGTACCTGGTACGATGTAAAAGCCTAGAAGAGCCTGATAAGGAGGTGAGCTTTACTTAATTAAGTTAACCTTCAGATTAATTGAGCTGCTTTCTAAAAAATGCAATGTGAGAGGACGCAATTCCTGCAGGGCTCCGGTCTCGTTACCGGGGCTGCACTCATTAGATACAGCCAAACCCAGTATCTGTCAAAGGGTATGTACATTGCCGGGTGAGCATGCTGATCCTCCCCGCTTATTTATGCTTTACAAAGTGTGAATTTCAGAAATAAATAGTTGATCTACTCCGCGTGCAGCGAAACTTTGCCCAAGGCTGGGCTGGTGATTTTTTTTTTTTTTTTCTGCCTGTCTGCTTGCTCCTTTGGATGGTGCCCCCATGCTGCTATTTCGGTTCCCAACCTAGCAATTAACCAGCTACACGTACGTGCAGCAAGCGCACCCAACACAGCTGCCTCCCTGGTGAGTTCAAGGAAACTCAGGTGTCTCTTTCCCTCCTTTTGTTGAATTGACCCTTTGCACATTATCCTGTAATTCCTTTTTCTTGAGCAATTTATAGCTATAAAGGTATATCCTTTTAAACCTCTCTTTCCTCTCTTGACAGACTGCAATTTTTTTTTTTTTTTTTTTTAAAATGACTAATTAGCCGGGGGCTTTGTGGATAAGCTGTTGGCTTTAGCGCCTCTCTTCAGGGCCCCTTCCCGTTCAAGTGTAAACGGCAAGAGAGGTCGCAACAGCAGCGCTCGGCGTAAATCCCTACCCCCGTGGGAAATCCGTCGCCCACCTCTTTAGCCCTTGACGTGAAAAAAGGAAGAAAAGAAGCAACAGCTGGGAGAATCTCCGTGGGGTGTCGTCTGACTTGCTGATGTTCCTTTCGCTGGGAAACAGCCGAAAAGGGAAGGGGCTTGCTGACTGGTTTCTCTTGCCATCCAGGGTCGAGCAGAAGGAAACCAGAGCTGGCGCAGCCGGCAAGCCGTGCAGAACCCCCCCGACGTACGGGTGAAACTCAGTCAGCAGAAAGCCCTCGGAAGATGCCGGACGCCGGCCCGGGTGGAAGAAGACGGAGGACAAAGAGCGTCAGCCGGTGGAGCTGGGGCAGGGGAGAAAAGAGCCCTCGGCGATGGGGGGTGGGATGGGGGGCCCCCAGAGACCCTCCGCACGAGGCCAGGAGCGCCCCTGAACCCTGCCGAGTCCACGTCAACTGCGTCTGGTGGGAGATTTTTCAATACTGCAGAGCAGTGTCTCCTGCGGGGGGGTTCTTTTGTCTTCCTGGGGGGAAAAAGGTGAATGGAGCCAGCACGACTCTAGACAGTGGTACCTGGTGTCACCAGGAGCCGCTTCCCATGCATAAAACTCCTAAATATGGGAGTTTTATCTGTCGTCTAAACCTCTTGACTAATCAATAGTTCAAACATTAGTTGAACATAGTTAACAAAAACTACTGGGTTTTTTTTTCCCTGGGAAAAAAATAGAATTCCACAGAATGTTGAAGACTTGCTTGCAAGTCGATTTGCATATCTGTGGCTTTGGGTGATCTATCGAATCTCAGAAAATGTAGGTCTTAGAAAACCAGATGTTAAAATGGAAAAGTAAATGTATTACCTTTAAAGGAAAGATCTGTAGTCTAATCTAGCATAGGACTAATATCTGTATACGTGTCTTTATGAATTTAAAGATTATTTCTTCCAGTTCATATTCATCATGCTTGTAAGATATAATTCAGGGGACAGAAAACATGTAAACAAGGAAATAAACTTAAGGCATTTCTTATTTGTTCATTTTGATCACTTCAGTTAGGAGGAAGAGTCCTTAGAAAGAAATCTACCAGAAATATTTGCAGTGACACGGATGACACTGCACACCCTGGGGTTTGGCTCGGGCAAGTGAGATATCCAGACAAATCACTTTTTCTTACTGGAGAAGAAAAAAAAAAAAAGCATTTAAAAATGTCATTTAATGCATTCCGTTGTGGTAGAAAGGTGTTTTTTGTATGGGGGACTGCCGATGTATTTCCTTACAGACAATATACATCACTGTAAGCCACCCTGCCTGTTTTATTCTGTGTATCTGTCTATATAGCCACTTCCTATTCTAATTTAAGTTCAAGAAGCTGAACTTCCATAAAAAGATTTATTATGTGTGTGATGATTTCAGACTTTAAAAAGGAGCCACTGGTGATTTTAAAAGATGAGATAAACTTTCAAATACATCAAATGTCTCATTGGATGAAAGATTAAGATGAGCTTGATTTTATCCGGATTTTCTGCAGATGCCCAAATTAGCTTTCACACTGTCTGAAGGGATGTGGAGACCTGGGGTTTGCATTTGTGAATCTGAAGGCTGGGGCTGACTATCACTTGGCGTCTGAATGGGAAATTGGATTTTTTTGGCTTTGGATCCAGCCCAGATTTCTCTAGAGATACGCTCTTTTTTTTCCATCCGGAAATTTTGTCCGGACACAGTTTGGAGCCTTCGGCTGTTTGTCAGGAGTTTCCGAGTGCCAAACAAAGCTTGCCAGGGGGACAACGCCGTACCCGGCTGCGGTGTGGGTACGTGGCTTGGGTTTTTTTGCTGCCACATGCAAGCCCTGGTTTAATCTCTGCTCGGGAACTGTCTCCAGAAGCCACCCTAGCTGGGACCGGACCCTGTTTCCCACTGCCTCTTCAAATGTATGGATGGCTGCGAATGTCAGCATGGGAAATGCCCACGCTCCCCACAGAAAGAGAAACCCTCCATTCCCATTTCTAGCCAAGATTAAGTGACAGCGTCACACGCAACTACAAAAGGAAAGTATCCCGGAGAGAGTGTGTGGTCTGTCGCTCCCCCCCCCAGTTCTCTGCTGCTAAATCAAAGCTACCTCTGCAAAAAAACCCAGGCTACCAGGAACTTAAAATGGGCAGGTCTAGAGAAAACCTAATCCCCCCCCTTGCTAATGCTTGCCATGTAGTGGTAAGGTTTGTGATATCTGATGTTTTCCCCAATGCCCCAGTTCTTTGAGTCACACAGCGTGGTGAGAATTGTTTTCTCAAATGTTAATTTCTAGTAGGAAACTGGAAGACGTGACCAGAGTCCTCCTTTCAGAAAGCGAAGTGAAAAGACAAAAGGGTTGAACTTACTGTTGTAAGCAGTCTCTAGATTTTTAAGTTAATTTCAAGCTTTTCGGAGATCTAGCTTGCAATTTTTTAAAGCGGAGCTGTGACAAAAACTGCGTTACGATTATGCAGCACAGTGTAACGATGCTCAGGGCTTCCTACTGCCGTCGCTACCTCTTCCCCTTGCTAAGACTGGCAAATCCTTTCTGCTTCTCCATCTCCTTCCTCCTGGGGTCACTCCAGCCCCCAGCTCCCCTCTTCCTTGCCTCTCCCAGACTTTCCTCCCTCCTCCCCACCTCCCTCTTCTCCTCCCAGTCACTGCGAGCACCCAGTGAGCACCCAGTGAGCACCAGCAGGGCTTTAGTCCGTCTCTCCCCTCCATCAGAGTGGCACTTTCTCACCTTACGTGGCCGACCTTAGCAAAGAGGAAGATGCAGGAGAAACAGACGGTGGTGGCAGTTGTATAAAAGGAACAGAAATGGGGAGGGAGAAAAAGGTTGGATTTCAGACCTAATGTTTTACAGTGTTTTACAATTCAGGCTGCATTTTTCGTGCAGTCGGAGGTCAGTCTATGGGGCTGTGATTGCTGCCCGTGGAAGGGGAGGCAATGGGGCAGCTGCACGAGGAAACTTCTCTCCCTGGTGGCCTGTCTCCCCGGGCTCCCGACACTCAGTGGAAAAAGCTAAACTCCTCTGCGGGGCAATTCAAAGCAGAAAATCAACTCCGTGTTCTTTTTTCGTCCAAGGCCAAAGCTCCCCTTTCTGAATAATGCCCTCCCTGCTTTTCTTAACGTGCTGCTTTGCTGGATTAAATGGGGCTCAGCATGGGAGCTGATGTGGACAACCGTCGGTGAAAGTGTGTAAAAGCTACATCTGGGAGGAACAATTGCAAAGAGCGCTGTCAAGCAGCTCCGCGGGCTGCTTTGGCTCAGAGCAGAGGAGGATTGGCAGTAAAGAGTGATGGCTTTATTTGTACACCACTTTCAGGTGTAAACAACAACTGTTTTATGCAAAACCTTCTGTCCATAAAGCTCTCGTCTTGCCTATGGAGCCATTTAGCAACCACCAAACCCTGTTCAGGTGCAGATGCTGGTTTTTATTCGGAAGAGATGTATGTATCTATTTCCTTTTGATAACTTACTGTTGCTACCAGCAGCTATCACCAACATCTGCTTGAAATAACTCTTCTGGCCTATTTCTCTCCCATGCTATACGTGTTCCCACTCCTACTGAATTTCCGTGTAACCACGGGCAGCGTTGGGCTTGTGGCGCTGGACTAAGTGTGAGTCAAGTGTGAAAATGTGCCCGGACACAGACAGGCAACAGTCAAGCGTGCCATCAGGTGCAGCTGTAAAGGAAAATTAGCTCTGTCTGTCGCCACCACAGGAGCGCCTCTGCTACTGCTCGGGTGTAGCTCCCAGAAGTGAGGTGAAGCGCTGATCATCTCCACTTCCCAGGAATTCCTATGGCTGGTGAGGCCGGGAGGCTTCATTCCGCACGGAAGCTTTACCTCTTGTATTAGTCTGCCCCTGCCCCCTTGCAAGCCTCTTCTATGCAACTTTCCCAAATCACTCTGAGCCAAAGGCGACAGCTCCAAAGGGGTACTCACCGGCTGGAAGTGCGAGCACGGCAGCACTTAATGGTGCTATTATGCAGAGCAGGAGTTTGCATTTCTGTGATGCATGCAGAAAGTGCCACCTCCACCAAGGCCCGTTAAAGTCTTCCTATCTCCAGCTGATGCTAAATCTACCATTTAGAGTACTTGTGACCCTCTCAGCAACACAGCTTACCTCCTGGGCAATTCCCGAAGTATCCAGGACTCGCCAGAGATCATCAGTTCCCACCGGCAGCATGAAGGCCTTGAAGCACAGATGCAGAGTTGCTTGCAAATCTACCTCAGAGCAAAACGTTAGAAGCCCAGAAAGAAGATTCCCGAGCTTTGACGAGGTCTGCCCATGCTTACAGGCATTTCCAAGGGATACCAAAGCCAGGCACAGGCTACACGAATGACCGTGGGAGAATGAGGGCAACTCCGAGTGCTGGGAGACCTGTGTTCAGCTACCAGTTCAGAGCTGAGTTCAGCTTGCTTTGGAGGAGGATCCCAACATCCCACCCACCAGCCTATTTGAGACTCTCCAAATCACATTTATTCACCCCGTCCTCCTCTAAGCACATGAGGAAAAGATTGCCAGGGCGTTTCTACTGTTCCAGAGAGTGAGCCGATTGTCCGATCGGCTTTTCTTTCTGGCTCTCCCAAAGAAGACATAGGAAGGCTCTGAGCTCATTTAGCTCTAAGCAGCAGTTTTTTGAGGACCCTTCCCCCTGCCACCTCACTCTCCCTTGAGTTCGGGGTCTAACCTGGAGTTTTGCATTCCCATATGTGAACAGTGGCCACTGCACGGAGCGGAGCCCGGCCAGACGGAGCATTGGCAGGGACTCATTCAGTAATCCCCCGCAGTGAGAGGCTGTTACCAGCCTTCTCCAGTTTCTGCTTTCTCCCTCTGGTCCTGCCCCCAACGCCAGGCTGCCAAACCAGCACGGTGCAGCTGAACACCTCCCAGGACAAGGTGGCTTCTCGTAAACCGGTGTTTAAACTACCGTGTAAGCACAGATGTGGGTGAGGAGCGGGGACGCCCTACGCTGTTGTTGGTTCGGCCAAGGTGAAGGTAACCACTAGCTGGGGTTGGATGGGGGAAATAGCATCTTACGTGATCACAGCTTAAGCTAAGTGAATAGGAGGCAAAGCCCTATATATCTCTGAGGTTTAAGCTTAAAGTGCTTTATAGGCTCCTGGGAAACAAATTCCGTGGCGCTGTTGGCAAGTTTTATAGGTAAAGTTTTTAATCCTTGTTCTGTTAATGAGGCAGCTGATGCACAGAGGGTGTGATCGTCCCCTCTGTTGTATGATGTACCATCAACCGTGCAAAGTGTCCCCAGACCAGAACAGCAATGTCTGCACCTCTGGGGATGACACACAGACACAGCAGGACACCTGGTGTTGGATAACGGGAGCCAGAGAAATGCAAAGCCTCCGGGGATCCCACAAATTTGTTTGGCGTGGGGTGCATTCAGGAGTGAAATGCCTGGGGCCGCGGGGCAGTTGCGACCTGATCCCAGGTCTCTGCCCGCTGCTTCCCTGCTTGGACTGGGCTCTGCTTCCCTTGGCACGAACAAGGGAGCTCGGCAGGCTCCATCGCTCCACTTCCCTAAGAACCAAAAAAGTTAAGGCTGGAAATGCTCTTTTTCAAAACATTTGTAATTGGCAGTTCCTGCCAAGTATTAGCAGGCCAGTAAAATCTCTCTACATAAATTGTGTTGTAATTAGCGTGATTTGTTTAATGTCACCTTGTCTGGCTGTCTGAGAAACTGTCTCAAAATGTAAAAACACCACGTTTTTCAGTTGAGGGAGTGGAGTCTGACTGCACCAAGACATTTTAATTTCTCTCTATTATTTTACACTGGCCTTTTCAAATCACTCAGGCTGGTGAACCTAAGCCAAGTTAATCAAGAATTCCCAGATGAGGAAAATAACAGCCATAAGACATAGTAACAACAAGCATAAAAATTTTCTTAATAAGGGTAATACGCTAATAATAATTAATGGCTATTTAATTCAGAACACAGGACAACCCAGTAAAAACATCCTGATACCTCAAAAATACTGGGGATGTGTGCAAATAGGCCATTTTAGGGGGAAGCAATAGAAAGGGTGAGAGGAGAAAATAGTTTACTTGCTGGAAAGGGGCATTAGGGGCTGAGTGGCCTCCTGGGTGTCCCTCAGCTCCCGCGCTGGCCTCCCCGAGCCGCGCACCCTGGTCTGAAAGGCAAACAGGAGTGAGTGATGGCAATTTTCCCACCAGGTGGCAACAAGGAGAGTAATAGGAAAGCAGTCGAGGGGCACTGGTAAGACTGGAGTGCAACTGGGGAGCAGCATTGTGGCTTCCCAGTGGACTCCAATACATTAAAAGAGCCCCAGCTTGAATGCGGTCCCGTTATTGTCCATCGGTGCCCAGAAAAAGCTCACGACAGGCCCAGCAGGAGGAAAACCGATCAGGTCTTACACGCACCCGGATATTCCAACCTGATAAAATGACTCTTATCTTCCCCATCCCATGAATATCACCAGCAATCTGAGAAATAGAGGAAAAAAAAAAAAAAAAGATGATGATCAGGGAGACTTTTCAAGCATGAGAAATGTTTCAGAGGGAGAAAGGTGCAGAAGGAGCACTGAATGCGCAGCTCAGCACCAGCGTTTTCAACTTTAATCTTTCTTCCAAATGTTCTGCTTTTATTCCAACTAATTGAACGAATGTCTTAAAATTCACAACACAAACTGAATTTGATTAAATCTAACTTGGTTCATATGATAAAGCACTGCAGTTAGAATGCAGCTAGAAAAATACATTATGCTAGGACAAATAAGTACAGTTAACTTCAATGAGAGCAGAGGTAAATTGCTTTTCGCACGAGATGTGCAATTTTACCTCAGTACAGCTTTAATCAAAGTAAAATATTATAGAGCAAAGGGAAAAAAAAAACCCCTCACGATGTAACATTTTGTCTACTAACCACTCAGTAAAACTTCAGGTTTAAATTGCTAAATAAAGCCAAGGCTGTACATTATCTGTCCCCAGCTAGTATGCAAACAATTAAGTTAAGGCAGTATCTGGCTATAAACTAATTTATAACAGATCAAAACCCCCAGACAGTCAATGTTAACGTAAGCTGTCCATCAGCAGTTTGCCTTCCACCAAAACTCTGCTCGATCTTTGCTCGCACCCAGCACCTTCCCTGTGGCCAGGCTGGGAAGATGCCGACAAGGCAGCTTCCCACGGAGCCTGGAAGGGGTTTCACGCTCCCGTCTTTCTGTGCGCTGCAGGAACCTGCTGCCTCCCGCTGTCCCCCTCCAAGGGGACACCTGACCGTATTAAAAGTGGGGGACACGCAAGACTCCTTCGGCTCCGGCACACCCTCTCTTTGCCGGTTTTCCTCCTCAGCTTGCCAGCTGGGCACCGCAGCCAGCCGGCATAACTGTGGAAGAGGAGACGACGCGGGAGGGTAGGAGCCATCGAACCTCGCGCCGGCGAATTAGCAAGCTGCAGGCTTTGGAGACCAAAAATAAAAACCCCAAACCTACGCATCCGTCTGCCCTGGAGGGAAGTTTCGTGACACAGGTCGTGATCCGTATAGCGCTGCCCACGGGGAGAGCTGAACTGGCTTCAGACCTAGAGCAGGGGTTGTGCAAGGATGAGAGATGCCTGCTGCCCCAGTCGCTGTGGTCGGTGTAACCCTCCTGGCCCCCAGTCCAACTGGGGGAGGGCACGGCGGGTGTGTTTCAGCCACCAGTTCTGAGAGGATCTGCGTTGTGGGTGACGCGGCAACCTGGAGAGCCACCAGAAATGCCTTGAGGCAGCTAGAAAGGTAGTTCTCCACCACAGCGTCAGCTGCAGTAAGAATAAACTAAAGCAAATGTGTAAAGCCCGGAGTTTAGTTAAATGTTTGGCAGAGGCAGAGATGAGAATTCATCAGGTAGAAGGCAGTCTGGAGAGTTTAGCACCAAGGACCACATACAATCATTTCTCAGAAGACATAAGGGGCTTGTCGTCTCATCATTCGGCGTGCTTTTTGCTGATTATACAGCCAAAACCATGGCCTGGATTTTATGTCAGAATTTTAGCTTCTTGCAGGCAAGAAAAGGAGGGACACGACACCCTCCGGTCTCTGCAAGTGCAAACCCGTTTTGCGCCTAAACTAATTCTGTTGTTGTTCTGGCCAGCCAGAAACTCCAGCCTGGGAATCAGGCGTCCTCCTGGGCAGGTAGAGGACACGGAGATGTGAACAAGCGGGTGCCTCCCACTGCACAGAGAGGTCCTCAGCAGCTGATGTAAACCCGGGCTTTACAGCCTTGCCACCAGACTTCTGAATCTCCTTTATTATGGGCTGCTAAGCCCCGGAAAGGAAAGACACGGGGGAAAGGTGACGAGTAGTCTCTTCGCAGAGGTAGGTGAATGGCTCCGCTTACCTCTAACCGTCCCCCAAAGCTGTGCCACAGGCTGGGGAACCCTGGAAGCCAAATTGACCCCAGGGGTGGCCCGAGATGAGGCCACAGTCCACCTGAGAAGATAGGAGAGCATCGAGGGGAAACACAGCGGATTTCTGCTTTGGAGGAGCCTCTCTCCCTCCTTTGGGATGGACCTAGCATCTCTCCACACAACCCCTCATTTCACAGGGAGCCCTGGATCAGTTCCGAGGAGGGAAATGGCATGCAGAGGTCCGTGGGTGGTGAAGGCTGAGAGCCAACTTGTTTTCCCTGCCTTCCTTCTCCTCTTCCCTGCAGCCTCATCCCTGGCACATTGCAAAGCACAGCCCCTGCCTCCCTGTGCCTGAAGTCCAGGAGTGAGGGGAGATAGGAGCTGCAGGAAAAGCAGGGTCTTCTGGTGCCGCCGGGATGCGGGATGAGCACATCCGACCCACCATGGCCCCTTGGGCATGATCTCTGTTACCTTCACCCGGCCAGTACCTTATCCTGAGGAGGGAATGCCTCCCGTGCCGAGGGAAGCGTTCTCACGTGAGGACTTGGACTCATGCCTGAACGTCCCACCTCGCTTCTACTATTTTTGGAGACTGTCTAAAGGAGTGAAGCACGTGTATCTGACTCCAGCTGAAATTCAGCAAATCTCACTCGTCTTCAGAAAATGTGTCTTCGTGCCTGTGGGATAATTTTTAATCCACCACATCCAACGACCCAGAGTCTTCTCATGTCAGGACCGGGAGGTCTTGAGTGCAGAGATGGATGTTCCCTTCTGCATAGCACCTCCTCCTTCTCCTCCTCCTCCTCAGCCACCTTCCTTCAGCAAAGGATCTCTGTCTCTTGGGGATCCACCAAGGTTTTCTGCTCCACGTTTTCAGCTGTGATTTTATTCACATCCTTCCTATTAGACCCAGAAAGTCAATTTTTCTCTTTCCATCCCCTCAGTTTTATTAGCGCACAAGTGTGTTGGTTGCACAGAGCCTCGCAAGCGATGGGATTTAACTGGGAGCACTTCACCTGGCCGGATCAGAATCTACCTCTTCTTGACTGCACACATAGCACTGCCTCAAAATGCAATACTTCATGTAATTTTGATTCTGTCAGTAAAAGCTGCACCGAAAATCTCATCTGGGCTTGTTAGTGATATATTGACTTAAAATACCCGGCTTAAAGCAGGCTAAGAAAACAAAGCAGGAAAAACTCAAATCTCCCAATGAAAGCCAGTCCTTTCAAGAGCGAATAAGCAATTAGGGGAATGGAGGTGTTTTCAGTCCAAGGGAGATAGATATTGTGTATTTCAACAAAGCCAAAATATTTCTGAATTATGTAGTCTTAATAATTCAGTTTTTAGTAGGTGTAGTTAGTGCCACAGTCTGAAACCACATCAGTAAAAACTGATCACTCACTTCAAGCTGTCTATAACCAGGTCTTTGCTGCAGCCCACAAACAGTTTAAGCTATACCAGTTGAAAAAGAACTTCAAAGGTTTCCCCAGTGCAGGCAGGCTTGAAGAAGAAAAGAGTCTATCGCAATTCACGTAAGTGAAAAACACATGACATTAAGTTGCTTCCCAGAGCCATTGCTAAATGAACAATGGATAAACAATGTCAGTGAACCCCCCTTTGCCCTTAACTCAGGCACAAGAAAAAACCACCCATGGTTGAAGGTTTCAGTCAGCCTGGTGTGAAACTTCCCAACCGGAGGAGTCCCAGGCAGAAGGAGGTATCTGCCACTGCTTTATATGCAGATTACTTTCCCCATGACCACTCACTCCCCCGTAAATTTTTTCTGCTCTGCAGATTTACACACTAAAAATATGTAATAGGGAAGGAATATAAACTCTCACTTTGTGGTATCGCTGACTCGCATATTGCAGCTCAGCAGTCATGGGCAACATCCAGCGTTAACGCTCAAAGGGAGCTGCCATATTTATGACTTCTCCAGCCTCACAAGAGCAAGGAAGGCTGGCGAACAGTGATTGAAGCACAGCTGAATGAAATGCATAATATAAAGAGCGCAAAAATAAAACATTTTTTTGAGTCTGAATTCCGAAAGAAATGAGGTTTATGCAATCTTGCTTGTCCGGGTGAGGATGTGTGTGTGGCAGGTTGCTCCTTCCACAAACCCCACGCCGGAGTTTGATCCTGCTGACTTGCTGCCAATGACTTTTGGGAGGGGGGTCAGCAGTCTTGGAGGCAACTCAGTTTATCCATGCGGGATGGAAACAGATGCTTACGCCTTACAGGCAGAAAGGCTGATTGACTCACCTGGTATTAGGCACCAGACTACGAAGAGAGGGCCGAGGTTTTTGAAGACTGCACCCACTCGTTCTGCAGCCCACAGGAGTTCCCCTCCATGGCTTAAACTAGCTATTGCCAGGCTGAAAAAAAAAAAAAAAAAAAAAATCTCTGTGTCTGTTTCGAATGCCTTTGCCAGCTTCCCCCGAAAAAAACCATTTCTGACGTGCAGGCCACCCGGGAAGAGATGGCTACAGTCACAGAGTCTGATTCTGCCACCCTCTGGTTTCTCTGAAACTACCTGCAGATGCTGCTCCACGGGAGCAAGGCTGCCATCACCCAGCCCAGGCTTTGCTGAGGGCGTTACGCACCCCGTGGGGGAACAGTCTTTTCTCTGACCAGACGACGCAGGCAGCACTCAGCACGGCACGCACGGCTCCTTTGTGAATTACACCGGCGCACGTGCAACGTGACTCTAAAATATCTGTTCTTTCATTTGCGGCGGCGAAGTTCAGGCTCCTCGGTAAGCGGAGAAAGTGAACGTCGCCACGTCTGCAAGCTGGACAAAGAGCACTGGAATGGTTTTCCAAGCTGTGCTCTGCCACGTGGTGAATGATGTTTGTGTTTCACAGACCCATAGCTGGCAAAACTGGGTTTGGGGAGGAGGGAGAATTTTTCAAAAATCTACAGTTAAGAGGACTGCTTTGCAAGTTCTGCAATTTTATACATATCCAAATGGCACCGCTTCCATTAAGAAGATCCCCAAATATGCTGGTTTCCACAGTAGGCAAACAAAAACATAATAATCAATGCAATGACATCAAAGACAGTCAATTACCTGTGTTTATAACTAACGTGATCGTGGTGCAGTAGCGATAAGTGGCGATAAGTGGATATTCACTGCTTCTTATTGCAAACGATAGCAGCGCTCAGGTTTTTGCATCCATGTTTGTAATATAATAAGAAGGGACAATTTTCAAAACAGTGGCTAATATCAAATGCCTCCATCCAGAGAAGGCTGTGAGAACACTGTCTGATGTTCAGAGGTGCAAAAGCACGAGCAGCTCTCATTTCATCACTTTGAAAATCCGATCACTCGCTCTGGGACTGCTGTGTTTGATAATGCCAGTGCTTGCTTCAGAAATGTCCGTGCTCACACCTCTGTGAAGAATATCCCTAACAGTAGTCCAGGACTAGGAAAGAAGTTTTGGCCTACAGTGCATCTGAACAAAGCAGAGCTCGCGCTGGGGTACTGATTATTTCAGGTCTGTGGAACTGAAGAAAGCCCTCTCTCCCCACACGCGGTATCAGCTTTCACTCAAAAAAACCTCCCAAACAGTAAAAACTTTTGACTCGATTGCAGCCGCTAAAGCAAGATTAAGCATATAACCAGTGTGTAAACTGAGATCCCTTTGACTCCGAAGAGAGCCTGAAGCAATGATTCAAAACTACGTGAACTTTCAACTTCAGCTCGCTCGGGGCTGCGGGCTCTTCAGTTGTGAAGCTGTGTTTTTTCAAGCAGTGGTTTTTTTGTTTTTTTTTTGCTACAGGGTTCATTATTTTGCAGAAGATGGGTCTTTCTGCCCTGCAGGGATCTATCTATCACTGCTTACTCTATGCATCTTCTCCACATGGAAGAAGTAATTGGATTGTACTTTCTGCACATGACCAAGACAGCAGGGAAACCCAGAGCTGTAGGCTGGAGAACTAAGCTTTCTAGAGGGTAGGGAAGCATCTGATGCCTAAGAAAGCTAAATGGCTGAGTCTAACCACAAGATCTTTCCTTTCTTTCCATGGAGGAGCTGGGACATGCCCAGCTGCACTCACCAGACTGCACTGGAACTCGGGAAGGTCCGTGAAGCCTTTAAGGAGCAGTGAAAAATGTAGCCACACATATAATCCCTGCCAAAAACCAGCCCTGGGGCATTAAATGTCTGTGACTATATGAAACAATAAGCTGTGCTATGGGATGCTGACTGTTAGGGATGTTCCTTAACATTACGATAGAGAGTCATTACTGTAAAATATAGTGGTGTTTTCGCAATGTTAGGGCCTCCATGTGCTACCACGTAGCTGGGGTATATGATTATGCAGGAGCAATTGCAACCCTTCAGCCCAGAAAAAAGGGGAAAAAAAAGTAGTTATTTCATACATTTGCAGATAGGGTTGTATTTATTATCACGCCCTTACAAAATGCCGTGTCGTAACCTTAAATGTTGTGCTGTTTCTTTGTTCCTAAAGACAGCGGAATCTGACATTATCATGTTTCTTGGAGTGATTTGGGGAAAGTGATGAGATTGCCAAGACTTCATGCTGTAAGTCTTTAAGAGTTTAGTAGTTTTATTCTTTTCCTTCAAATGAATGCCTGCTTGTCATTGTCAGCCCTCCACTGCTTGTCCCCCCGCCTCCACCCCCTTAGATCCAAGCTTAAAAAAAGAAGCTTTTTGGAGCTTGACGTGTTGCTTGTAGCTGTGTTAGAGAAACTGTACTATTCCGGGAGCACTCAAGCTTCTCCAAACAGCTCTTCCAGCTGTAAAATCAGGCATCATTTTCATCTCAGCTGTAAGAACTTTCATCGGTCTCCTACCAAGCCCCACCAGCAAAACCCCCACGTGCTGGCTGATCTTCCGCAAGGCCCGAGGAATGCGTGTATGCGTGCGCGCACGCTCTTTTCTTCGCGCGAAGGAGAGGTTTAACGGTCACCTTTGAACCCCCCCCCCCCCAAAACCCTTACATTACCTTTGACATTTACCCCGCCGCTCTGATTTAGACCGCTGGCTGGCCTGCCCTAACGTACGGCGCCGAAACGGATTCGCGGCCCTGAACCGACCACGGCCGACAGGCGAACCGGTGGGACGCGTCGCTTGGCTCTGGACAAGCCATCGTCTCCCTCTGCCCGCGCCGGGGAGGCAGAGGAGGGTGGTACGTGCCCGTACGAAGGTCTGCCGCCTCGAGAGGGCCCCCACCAGGGCTTTGCCACGTTAGACTGGCGTGAGGGCTGCTTTGCACGGGGAAGGGACTGCAATACGCCAGAATTTTGGCACCCCAAAACTTGTGCTTATCATCAGCGGCTGGGTTCCTACACAGGCCGATTTGTGCGTTTCTCCTCAATAAATTATCTGTATCAGCCTTGGCTGAAATGAAGCACTGAGACACAGGGAAAACTGCTGTTACTTTCCACTTACAAAGAACACAAATCTGCGTGATGAGCCAAATTCTTCTATTGCAAAGATTATTTGTTAGGTGAAACAGCTACAGCAGCAGAAACAAGCCGTTCCTGGAATCTACAAGGAAGAAATTTGTTCCTTACAGCAGCGGAACACCACCATTGTCCCACTCAGCATAGTAACATTCACAGTAAAAGATGGCAGTCGCAAAAATGCAGGGGAGTATGATCAAGTCAGTATTTCTTAAACAGTTTTGGAGTGTGCTAGCGGATATTTTGGAATAATAACGGACAGCATACAATGTTCTGAGTTGTCAGAGTTTCTGAGGGGGCAGATTCAAAGGTCTGCATCACTTAATGCCTCCCAAACCCCAGCTGAATGGAAGATGAATAAACAAGACAACTCAGGGTGTTGTACTTACAAGCTGGATGAGTTATGTTTTGTTTTCTTTTTTTTTTTTTTTTTTTTAAGCAAATCCATAATTCAAATCCTGCTGTGATGGAAAACTAAAATTACACAGCACCATAAACAGATCTCCTACAGACAGTATGAGTTGGCACATATGTGCTTGTGTGTATTTGTGTTGTAATTTAACACATAACATCATCCCAAGCGGAGAAAGTTTAGGGACCTTCTCTGAGACAAAGTCTTCACCTCAGAAAGAGGACCCGTGGTAACGAACATCAATGTGGCAGCCAGAAATAGCATTTAAACCTATACCAGCAAGATATGGCACATCAAAGAAGTTAAATGGATCTTCCTGCCTTCCATCCCAAACGTCGCTGCTCCAAGGCCAGCCTCCCTTTCTCCGCGCTGACAACTACACGCTGTTTCTCGTCCCCACCAGCATACCCTGCGTGCCACCTTTGCCACCACCCTCTCTCTCCACCTCCACCCATCTGAGCTACAGTCGAAGGTTTGGATTAACAGGAGCGGCATTTTGCACGGGCAGCGATGCTGTGAAATACAGTGAAACCAAAGAAGCGCAGACCTTTAGCTTGCGAGCAGCTGCGGGCGCTGGGATTTCAGTCTGCAGTGTGACTGAGGCTAAACTTGGTATCATAACAAAGCATGGGTCTAAATAAAAACTGCCTTAAACTCCCAGGAAGTGTGCTGCTTCTAGGCGATGACAGTTGTTAGGAGAGTAGCTCTCCTACAGAAACAACCATACCAAATATAGCGTGCTGGAGTAAATGGAAGAGGCAATGCTGCTAGAAAATGAAAAACGTTTTGCTTGCTCTCTGAATGCAACCCTATTTCTGCAAGAGGCCACGGATGCCACATCTGAAAGTATTTGTCCCTCTGGCTCTGTGATTCCCTCAATTATTAATACAACACAGCCATTTTCAGATGCTCCGGGTCTTTCCCGACACAGCTAGCCTTGATTTATTCATGCCGAGTATTCATGCAGGCAGCAAGATGCCACTAGGAGAGGAAGCAGCCAAACACAGCAATACAGACATTTGTCCACTTTACCACAACGGCATATTTTCTAGCAACTTCTCTGCTGCCTCCTTCCTCCCGCTCTGCTCCGGATGGCACGTGGGTCCCTCACGCAGCTGCTGTGACCCGCGAGAACTTTGCAGGGACGTAAAAGCTGCAGGACCTGGAAGACGGCAAAGCGGCGACCTTGCCTGGAAGCCTAGATACACCAAAGCCAAAGGCAAAGCCCCCCCTGCCCTCAGAAGGCCCCGATTTTCACCTGAGGGTTTCAAAGCACAGCACAAAATGGCGCTTGCAAGGGAGCTTCTAGGAAGATTCATTCCTTGGCCTTTTTATTCTACGCAGGCTTCTTCCTCTGCATCTTCTTTTTTGGTGTTTTTTTTTTTTACGTTGTTGTGCTTGGAGCTATTTGAACTTCAGCACACAAAGCAAAACTCAGCAAAACCCCTTCTATGTAAGTACAAAACTCTGAATAGAAACGGTTTCCAGTGAAGCCAGGCCAGCTTTCACCTGCCTCGATCCACAACCCTTTCGGCTACCCCGAGGAGCGATCCTGTGGGAAAACGCTGCAACCGGCTGAGCCTGGTGCAGCTTCTTGGCAAGCCAGATGAAAACACAGCCACGCCGCTAAATGCTGCTGCTGGTCTCTAAGAGGGACAAGACATCTGTCCTGGTTTCAGCTGGGATAGAGTTAATTGGCTTCCCAGTAGCTGGTACAGTGCTGTGTTTTGGGTTCAGTATGAGAAGAATGTTGATAATGCCCTGATGTTTTCAGTTGTTGCTCAGTGGTGTTTAGTCTAAAATCAAGGACTTTTCAGCTTCTCAAGCCCAGCCGG
>JAVJGG010000048.1:18133684-18145893 GCA_035590195.1 Aviceda cuculoides | reverse complement strand
CGGCCTGGGCCAGGGCGGGTCCCACCTGGAGCCCAGGAAGCTTCTAGAAGCTCCTCACAGGAGCCACACCTGTGGCCTCTACCCGGCTACCAAACCACCAAACCACTCTACCCACCACACAAACCCCAAACAGCCCCACATCAAAAACTGCAACCTCGCTCCCTTCGCACTGACGGCTCCCAAAACCAGAAAGCTGCTCCGAAGCAGCCAGTCTCTGTGGAACTCGGGCAATGGGCTGCAGTGGCTGTACATGTTCCCGTTATTAAAAGTAAACAGACCTGCCCATTATTTTTTTTTTTTTTCCAGGGGTCAGGCTGGGCTGCCTCCCTTCCTGCTCCCTGTTTTCCCTGTCTGACAGCGTTCGCTGTGGGCACTCATGCTTGGCCGGAGGATACGCTCCGCAGCTCTGCTCAGGCAAGCCTGTCTCCCACCCGCTCAGCTTATGTTGGATAAACGATGTCAGATCTTTCCTGGAGCTACTGGGTGGCTATTTAAAAAAAAAAGCTGGGAGTTAGGGCAGCCACGTGCTGCAGTGCTCATGGCGGGCAGTAAGTTATAGCAACTGCCGGAGCCTCCCTTCTGGGCTGCAAAGGTTTCGCAAAGAGCCGTCGGTGCGGTACTCTGCACAGCAGGCCCTGCCGGGTGTATTTCCAGAAACGTTGCTGGGCAGTACCCTCTCCTCACCTGAGAGCTCTGGAGTCCCAGCGACATGTGTTATATTTGTCTGAGCACTCAGCAGTGACTTCGTCGTGATGCTGGCTAATTTCTCCAGGGCTGGATCCGAGTCTCTCAATAATTTCACTTGCAGGCTGGAATCCCTCAAGCAACTCTGTTTTTAATTAGGGGCTCCATAATGTCTCCAAAGATACGCATAGTGTCAGAGATCTTACATCTGAAACATAAGGCTTTATTGCCCCTTATTTTTATTCTCGGTTTTGAGTACAGTTACTGTGTCCTTCTACAGTCTTACTCCATCCAGATCAACTCTTCAAAAACTTTCTCAACGGTTCAACTGTTCCAAGCATTATTTTGGAAACAGTCTCTCTTAGGTCACTCCTTGTCCTCCTTGCTTAGTGAGAGAGTAAAAAGTTTTACTTCCACGTTTTCTCACTCTCTTTCACGGCCAACTCCATGTTATCAGTTCAGTTCTTCCCTCCGCCGAATCCGCGCTCACGTGGAGGCTTGGGACTGGCTTTCTGAGCTCTCGGTGACCCGAGTCCCTTCTGGCGGCCTGCCTGCCCCCTTCCCAGGCTGTCTTTCTTTGCCTGGACACTGGGGCAGTTTGTTAGCAAGGCCGGTGCTGCGGTGATGCCCCCATCACACTGGCGGATGACATCAGCTCTGTCCCACCTCTTATAAAGGGACAATTTATCTCCAGCTGCAGGTCACCCTCTTGCTGTACGCTTCCTGATACCGTCTCCAAAGGCTTCTTGCGTAGACCCCGTGCCTGGTCCTCCCTCCTCCGGAACTCGGCATATGGAAATACTTGAGTAAAAGAACTCAAAAGCGATTTCTACCGTCCCAGTGGAGTACCACTGCTATGGTGTTAATAAGAGAGGAGTCCTGTTAGGGCCTGTAGTAAACATCCCTCGGGTAGTTGTGGCAAATGGGAAGCATTTAAAGGTGGGCTATGTCCTAATATCATCTGTTGGAAAGGACTTTATATTCCATATATTTCATGTTACTGCCCTGAAAGACTAAATGAGAAAGCACGCTACTAATTGAAGTGCTTATGGAAATTTAATCCATGTTTAAATTAATTTAAAATTTTTAATGCAAAATTCAGCAGCTTGAAATTTTACACCAACTTCTACTTAATTAAAATTAATAAGGTTTCACAGAGTTTTAGCTGGGATAGACCAGGAAAGAATTTGGCCTTAAATGTGTAATTAAAATACAATTACATTGGAAGGAAGTCATTACTGAGATCGTACCTCAAAAGCATACCTAATGGGCTATCAGGAGAAAAGGTTTATGCGTTTGGTACACCAGCTATATAAGATATAAAAGGATATAGTCACTGAGATAAAGAGATATTAGCAAGATCATTTAGGTAGATAGTAACGGTCCTTTTATGGTCAAATCCTTCTGGCTATATTCTGCAAGGGATCTGCTTCATCTTAGGTTGGGATGTACGCGACACCTCTGCAAGTTTTCTTTCTGAAACGTTCAATTGTTTCCCAGCTCTCTTCCAGGGCTGTGAGTGAGGAAAGCATCCTTCGACCGATGTCAGACATCTCTGGATGAGGAAACATAAGCACTGAAAGAGCTCAGTTGCCCGATTTTGGGAACCATTTGATGAAGGTATATTCAAAGTGAAGGGACGAATCCAACCCTTGTTAAAACCAGGGAGGGAGCTCTCCTCTCGGTCCCTGCACCAGTCTGCATGAAGCCCTGAGCGTAGCACCCAGAATTACTGTGTTAGTTATGCACAGCTCTGTGTTTGCAGGTTTTGTTTTTACTTTATTCCTATGGCAGACCTATAAAAAAGAGTTTAAGAAATATGGCGTTCCACAAGATGCACAAAGCAGACGGGTTTGGGAGGTAAGGTGGGAATGTGAGCATAAAACTGAAGCTACTTCGTGCTTTCTGGAGCCAGAACAACCCGTCCTTCATTTGAATTTCTTTTGTTTTGGTTTGGGTTTTTTTAAGTAATGTGATAGGTTTGGGTTCAAAGTCCACTGAAGTCAGCGGTGAGGTTCTTGTTGACTGTACTGAGGTTTGGGCTAGGTTCATGGAAATAAATGCATTATTTTTTATAATAAACCATATAGGTAGTCAAAGATGCTAAGTTCACACTCCCACTGGGATCAGCTCTCTTTCAAAGGTTCAGAGTCATGGATTGATTTGAATGATCTGGAACACCTGGATGTAACCTTGAATTCAAATCTCATCAAAAGGATTTGCTTGTAAGCTTTTGATTTAACCTCATGTCTTCACATAACTTTCTGAGGTTTTAACTGTGATTTTTACAAGTGCAGTGAGTCTTATAAAAGAAGTGTGGGAGAGGAAATGTGAATCTCTCGGCTGCACAGTTTCCCCTTTGATACAGTACAAAACCCAGTGTAAGTAACCTTATGTTTTAATGAACAGAAATATGTCCCTGGTAAGGAAATGAATTTAGCACTTACTTAGTGAAATGCACTCTGCTGAACTGCTGACATTCAGTTCATAATCAAACGCTTATTGTTAAAGAGAAATTGCCATCACACCCTTCGTATTGAAGATTTAGTTCAATAAAATAAAATTCTGTGACAGTCATTTCTCTCTACCCTTAGATTCCCTACAGCAATGCTTGTTAAATGGATAAGAAACACGTAGAGCTTGACCTAGCCTTTCTCACACCAAAGTCAGATGTCTTCACTGACTGATACTCAACAAGGATGTTTTCAAGCAATTTCTTTCATTTTTAATGCGATGCCGAAGATGTGCAACTGTCGGTGTTGTGGTACCGCGCCGTCTAAAACGGTTTCCACATCAAAGCTCCCAAAGAAACCTGAAAAGGGGTGTTTCGCGTTAGCAGCACTTGTCAACAGGGCAGGACTGGGTGAAGTCAGCCTTCTGTGGCTCTAATAGCACAAGCTCTTCCTTCCCTTAAACAGTTTCTTTCCTTTCCCCCAGGGTCTTGTAGTAACTCACACCTGAAAAAGCAGCCTTTGTATCTTCCTCAAGCTAATTAAAACACAGATTCAAGCAGATGAGCAATGCAATATTGCTAAAGTGTCCGTTTGTTAACGTGTCAGTCTCTGAAGACTTTCCCGTTTCAGCCCTTACTGAGGTATGTGGGAGCAGAGTCCTCAGCCGTGGAAACCACGGCTGGAAAAAACCCACCTCTCGAAACCGCAAAACTCACAAGGATTGACATGGGGTGACATTAACTAACAGGATCAAATAAACGGAGCGAAAACGTGCCTCCAATCACAGAGGTCACCGAAAAGCCACGCAAGTTTGGCTTATGGTGAGTTTTGCCTTTTTGTACCCGTACGAAACATTTTTTTTTAATGCTTCTGGGGTGGGTGGTGAAATTTAGCAGAGAAACTAGTGGCCTGAAGTATACAGCTGAGACAGGCATGGGGCATTGCTTATGTCCACACAGTATCAACGTCAACGTATTGTGAGTGTGACTTACTCCGCTGCAAGCCACCACCGCTGCTCCTCTCCAGCTGGAGGAACTGGTCGGGCTGGTGCTGTCAAACAGGGAGCGTCCTGGTGGCTGAATCCCATCAGGTGTGGACAGAGCCTGGACAGAGGCCATTCAACTCTTCTCACTTGTATTTTACACCAAGTTCGGAACACTATAGGTAGTCACTGACTGACGTCTATGCCACTCCATTCACAGGATTGTCCAGGTCCTTTATATTTATATTTTGTATCCTGTATACTGCTTAAAAGAGGTATCTTCTGTCTAGGCTTTTAATCTGTAAGCCGTGTAGCTAGAATGCATGAGGGGCTTACGTCCAAGAATTTCAGGATTTGCCGTCAGTTTACCCATCATTACATGGGGTAATGCCTACTTCCTTTTTCTTTTTTTCTTTTGCTCATTAAAGGCAAAACACAAATCTGTGCATTTGAAAGCAGCTTTCTGAAATTGCATGGCCATATAATCGCAATGTATCAGACTAAAAATTAAATCTAAAATTAGACATAAAAATCACAACATTACCAGTCCTGGATTTAAGGCTTATATTGCTGTGAATTTCTAGGAAAATATTTAAGCATCAATTTAAATGCTAATGAACTGGTTTGCCATAAAACCAGATAGCAGTCATACTCAGTAGCTGCATCAGAGCTATAGTATTGGTCTTTCCTTTGTCGGACTTCAGTTGTGACATTATGGATGTGAATTCAGTAGTGTCGCTGTGTATCGCAGACCTACGTACCACAGTTCAGCAAAGAGGGACTTCCTTGAAATCCTACAGAAACCAAGTTCTCAAAAGTTGAAATCGTCCATAGGGTCTTTGGAAATCTGACTGTGGAGCTAGAGATGAACTTGTGGAATCCTGAGGAAGAGTTAAAGGCAGGAGTAGTTGTCTCCTCCCTGCCTGCACCTGGTAGCTTGCTGTGTTCCCCAGCTTTTCCCACGGGATGTCCCTTAGTTTGGAGACCTCAAAACAGTCCTGCCCGGATCCCTTGCAGCCCCTTTGGGTTGCACTTCTTCAGGGACCACAGCGGTGTGGTTACAGTCCACTAGAGGCTATTTCCATTTAAATCCGGACCAGCGTCGTTATTGCCTCTGAAAAGCACCAGGGCTGGTCCCTAGACCGTGTGATGGAGGTGACGATGATGTGGCAACTTTGCCCAGCACGCAACCAGTGATTTCACTGTACATTTGATGCAAGGGCCCAGGAACAGCCTTTCCTACACATTTTCTGCTGTGAGCGGTGCTGTACAAGCAAATGGCCCTGGATCAGGCCGTCCACACAAACCCGGAGCATCTGCTCCATTCAACTAGTCACTACCCGTTCATTTCCGAGCTGATGGAATCTCGTTTGTTGTGCGGTTGTGTCCCATGGCCGGGCTCTCCAGTGTCAGAAGGAAGCTTGGTGTAGATTCCTGGCTGTCTTCTACCCGGCTGTTCATCTCTGTTCGATTTGCAGTCATTTCCACCTGGTTACATCCATCCTAGAAACTAAGCCATGGCCATGGGCACACTGTCGCCCACACAGCCCAGTGGTGATAGCGATCCTTCTCCCCATTTTGGCCTGTGCTGACCAGCACTCTCCCAGCAATTCCTGGACATGACATAGGAGTCAGGCCCAGGACCATTCCCAATATAGTGTGGGGAAAATGAGTTGAATAACATGGGCAAGAACTGTTCTGTGCCAGGGAACATCTCCAGACACATTTAATTCATTCCTGTGTTTGTAGCACTTGAAGCCACTTCCATTCAATCAAACTTGTTTGGAAACTACCTTGCAAATCCCAAAGTAATTTGGGGGAGTTGGCAGGGAAGAAAAGAGGGAGTGAAGCAGCAAATAAACACATGTTCTGGTAGCATTTTTTGCTAAATAACTGGGCTGGAAAAAAAAGGAACATGATAGTACCATGCCACGCAGAAGCAAGCTTCCCTCCTTGCACATGTGGATTGGGTCAAAACAGGGCAACCGCAGGCAACCACAAGCATGTTCACGATCTGCAAAACGCGTACACAGGGGAAGGGAAGATCCGGGAACGACAAGTTGAAGGAGAGTGAGAAAGTTGCCCCAGCGGGGCTCTTGATGGAAGAAAGCTATTCATGGTGTGTCCCCACATAGCAGAGTGCACTCACCGAGACTGTTGAAACGCCACCTGGACTTGCTGCCAGAAGAGGAAACGTGATTTTGGGACGCAGTCCAGCCCGAAAGAGGATGGAGGGGGGTGACAAAGACTCAAACCCTTGTTAACCTGGTAGGAATATAACCTGTAAGACGGAGAAGGTAGGACGGCTCTGGAGAACCGGGCAGTTTACAAGCCCGGCAGCTGTGCAACGCACGATGCCGTCTTGTTTATACTGCATTTCTGCTGAGGACCTGCCCGAGAGAGCTGCATCGTGGATGTGGCTTTCCTCTGCGAAGTGTCAATCACCCAAACACAGCAGGGAAACGTGGTCCCTGCCGGAGGGGACTCGTGCCAGGGAGCAGACACCTCCGCTCCCCTTCTGCGGGCGGAGGGAGGGATGGGGCTCCGTGGCCGTTCCCCCCTCAATGTCTAGGTGAGCTCAACAGCCTCAGATGGGACTGAGGTGTAGGGACATCTGCCTGCACCGCTTCCCAACAATTGGAGGCTTATTTTCATCACGTCGGTTGTTAGTGGGTCTGGAATTTAAATATTAAAGGACAGCCTCGGCATTAAACAGGCAGAAATCTTAGTCCTTTTTCATTATGAAAACATCTGGGGGCTTTTTTGGCCTCTCCCCTGAACAAGGTTTGCAAAGACAAGTTATCCTCATAAAATCTTATAAACGCCCACAAGACAATTTTGCTTTGAAGTATCAGTGTGACAGGGCAAAAGCAGAACAATTTGATACTAATGATTTCAGTCACCATCCTAATGCTTCATGTTTTAAAGATCATTTTGCAATAAAGACATCATGATTTTACAGTCACATTAGAATAATAAACCGTAGCACTTATGGAGTACTTTTCCTCTAAAACATGAAATAAATTGGAGCAATAAGTGTTTTTCTCATTCCGGAGTTGGAGAAACTGAGGCCCAAGGACGTGACCTTCTCGTGGCCCAGCCTGGGAGTACCTCGCCTGCCTCCTAGTTCTGGAGCTGCCCTTTGGGTCACGCCGTCCCTCACCTGCTGGTCCAGACAAGATGACTGATGACAACTCTCTGCCGGAGAGAGCAGATGCAGATTGATGTTCGCGCTCCCTTCCTTGTAACTTCAGGCGCTTCACTAAGACATCTCAGATAAGAGCGTTCAAATTCCCATTAGGAAAAAAAAAAAAAAAAAAGCAGAAAGAAGAAGTGACAAGATCTATTCACAACGGACAAGACGAAAACAATTCACCGGGCCTGCTAATAATCTGTGGGGGGAGGCGGAGTGGCCGCAGAGTTACCTCTCCCCATCATTTTTGCTGGCACGTCCTCTGTCCTTTCGCCTGCGCGAGAGAAGCAGCAGTGTCATCCCCAACCCGGGTGGCTGCATCTCACCCTCGTCCGTCAAGAGGCTCCATCGCTGGCATTCTGCTCACCATCCCGATCGCAAAGACACGCAGCTGCTACGGGCACCCCTTCGAGCGCAGGGAGCGCGAAGACGGGAGGCCGCCGATATGTCAGGTTTCTAATTGAGATTCACCAGCCTCCAACCTGGCTCCATTCATTATTCATCTGGAAATTTTCTTCCCTAACTTTGTTCTTTTCTTTTGCTGTCACCCGCTAAGCAAAGGCATGCAATTCCCTCCCAGAAGCTCCATCGACGTCTCTGCTAATATGGAGCTCAGCTTGTGACAGAAGAGAAAGAAATGGTTACGAACCAGGTCCCAGAGCACTCCTCAATATTTACAGGCATCTGACAATGACTTATCTTAGACCATTTACATTTAAACCACAGAAATGCAAATGAGGTGCTGTTTGCATCGCGAGTGGTAAGGATGGGGTAGTCTTACATACAACTTCACTAGTAGAAGGTGGTTCCTCCTCCAGAAATATTTCACTTTGGTGCTGTCCTGGCATGTCACTGTAACATACAGTCAAGAAGTCAGTTAGGAAAGGCAATACAAAAGACAGGGTGGGTTTCCTAGCTCAGAAACAGGTGCACATCGCTTAAAATTTTGGCAGAGGAAAAAGGGAAGGAAAAACTCTTCGCAGCAGTCGTTCACCATCAGAGCCTCTGCTGCTCTCTTTCACGGCAATTACCCAGCGAGGTGTAAGCGCTGAACTGATTTAAAAGATTGATCCAGATAAAATATTTAAGTATTCACACGATTAAACATGCAGGATTTGAAACGCGCGTTTCACCCTCCACCCTTCTTCTCCGGTGCGTTGCATGCAGAGGGTAGGGTGGGAACAGAAGGGAAAAAATCCCGCACCTGGAGCAGTCACCAGAGGCTCTCGCCGTGAGACTTCAGAGGAAAGCAAGCTCCTACCGAAGGGGATGCGATCCCCGAGGTGAGGTTTCGTGGCAGGGTGCGGGCTGGGGAGGAAGAGCCCAGGGGAAGGAGCCGGGGGTGCTCCCGCCGCGACGCTCGCGCTGGCTCGCCGCGGCAGCCTGGCCCTGGGACGCTTGTCGAAAGCCGTCCGGAGCATCGGGTGGCACGTCAGAGAGCAGAAAGCAATTTCGGCTGCTGGTAGCAGTGCTCGTTGCCGGTTCAAGGTTGTCAGGCTCCCAAAATGACTTTTACTCTAGCCCAGGGAATTTTTTTAAATTTTTTTTTTTTTTTTTTTAGCCACAGCAATTTTTATGCTAGGTGGCATTTGCAGATTTGGCTAGAAAGATATAGATCATCGTTTCATCAGGTTTCCTGGATCTGAATCTCTGTCTTTATTTGTCTTTGCGTGACTGAGGAATGCACCCAAGGCTGCTCTGGGAGTAGCGGCTACCCTCAGGGGTAAGAAAAAGTCCCATGAGCGTAGAGATAATTTCACTACGTCTTGGATGTGTGAGATGTGGGAGGATAGCCCCCCTCTTTTTTGCTGCTTTCTTATGTTGCTGTGTATGAAAAGTTATTTTCAAACGATGAAAGTGTTTGCCAGGAGTAGACAGGTTGTTATGAATGTCATTGCTTTTGAATTCTGCTTATAATTAGCCTCCTTCCCTGTGCACTTTTTCTTTATTTATTTTTTTTTTCTTTTTATTTTTAGGGCCTGTATCTAGTACATTTCTTTCCCTTACATGAAAGACTTAATAGTCCATTGCTTGATTTCCATGTTAATTAAGCACGTGTCTTCTCTCGATAACTGCCACATCCTTGCTTACTTACTATGTACTTTTATACTGTTAGCAATGATCTGATAACATTATCAGAGCAAAATACATAGAACAAGAAACCACGGGGATTAGGTATCAAGGAGGACATTATAGGGACCATGTTAATTGAGGCGATCAGCAAGATTAAGATAAGTCTTGCTGCTTCTTCGTCTTGGTCTTAACGACACAATGCAGAGCCCAAAGCACTTTACCTGCTGTACAACGTGGTTAAGTCGCTTTCTTCCCTAGGGTGTGTAATCTAATCTTCTAGATAAAACACTTAGCAGAGTGAAACCAGCTGGTGTTCCAAACCGTATTTCTAAGACGCAGCACCTGTCTCGGGTTTTAAAAACTACTAAAAATAGTGAAGGCCAATAAAAGTTGTGTTTTGGGGCGTATGGGCGTTCGTACAGAGGCAGAGATGTGTGCTTGCTCGTGGTGCCTGTGTGCGTGAGTGCACAGGCTGGCCTGACCGAGGTGGATGCTGCTCCAACTTCGGGAGGGCAGTTTGCCCAGGCGATCTCCAGAGGTCTGTCTAAACAATATTTCCATGATTTTCTGACAGAATCCGTGGGAGTGGGGGTGTTACAATTTAACATTATCATTTTTAAAAAGGTTATTCCTGCTTTAAGAATATTAGCCCCCCCTCCCTTTTTTTCTTTTAAAAAAAAAGGCTTCTTTCTGCAATTAAAATGAAGGTACCTCTGCAGCAAATGATTTTGCATAAATAGGCTTTGAATAATGGAGCTGTTGTCAACAACAAAAAAAAAAAAGGCACTACCCAAATCTTTTTCAAATCAATTCTTGACAGAGTTCTTCAAACGGAGATAAACATTGCTGGTGTAATGATTTGCCACATGACCTTGCACTTGAAGTGCCAAGCAAAGTGAAAAATAACACACTCAAACAAGAAAAAGTGCTGATTTTGATTCCCAAAATAATATTTTTCTAGCTGGAACTATTTCTGCTATGGCCTAGCATGCACATACAGAGAGATAGTTCAGATTTTTCCTTCAGCAGAATATGACATTTCCCTCTCAACTAGATAACTGAGAGGCTATTCGGGCTCACAGAAAACACTTCTGCACATCTGGGAGCAATCCAGCTCCAGAGCAATTCGGGAGGAAGGATAAGTCTTGCAGCGGAGGCCGAGGATTAAGGAGGCGAGTTCGGTTCGACTCTGCCCCGCCTGACCTCCGAGCCAGCCTCTTCTTTCCTCCCAGCTTCCCGTTCCTGCGGGGTTGTGTGGATCAGGGGCTGCCCCTTGGCCGGACACCCCCTCCCACCTCCCGCGTCACCAGCGCCCTCGTTCTCCCCTGGGTTTGTAGACCAGCACGAGGAGTTTGGGAAACAAGCCGGAGGAACTGGAAGTAACCACTGGCGGGAAGAAATCTGATTTAACTGGCTTAGTGAAACCAGCTGGGAGGCTTTGCCTGGTGGCAGTGTGACGAGCGCTGGATCAAACCTGCCTGGGCAGGGCACGGGCTGGAAGAGGGGAGGTGGCACGTCCTCCACCATTACTGGTTTGGGGACGGCAAACATCTCTTTGAAAGAAGCAGCAAACCTCCTCTGCCTGCGTGTCAGGGAACTGCTTCATAAACTGCGCCCGCCTTCGAGACCAAACCAGTGTCCTTCAGAGAGGCGAGACCCTTTGCAGCCCCGGGCTGGGTGCAGACTGGTGTCCTCCTTGGGCACTGGGCTGCGTGGCGAGGAAAATGGTGCCGCAGCAGAAAGCACAGGCTGCCTAGGGACAGCTGCCGTTCCTGTCCCGACAAGCTGTGTAACTCCATGTAAATACCACATACACTTGGTACTTAAAGACGCCAGTTTCCCAAACTGAGAAAAGTTACAAGTGAAACTGAGTGTAAAAAATTATTAGGAAGAAGGACATCTTAAATGGCCCAAAAGCCGTTACTTCACAGTAAAGGAGCTGAATAACGTTGGTGAAAAGCCCATTCCCTTTCAGCGGAAGAATGAAGGCAGGAATAACGAATTAAAAAGCAATATGCAACATATGGGAAAAAGGGGGAGGTAATAAAAATCCATATAAATAGGAGTTTATGAAGTGTAGAAAATTGATAAAGGATACTAAAGACATCAGAAGAAAAGTCCATGGCTGGTCAGACTTTGTTTAAGAAGCAGGGTTTCTTCAAAACTTATGAATAATAGCAGAAAAACTATCAATGCCACAGTCTCATTACTAGCTGGAGACAGCCAAATCGTTAATAATGGTGAAGAAAAACCCCAAACTGTTCAACAATTATTTCTGCTGTCTATTTGGAATAATGTATTTTCTGACATATTGCTAATTAAGAAAGATATTGAATGACTTGCGCTAGGGTTAACCATTTTTGAAATCCGAAGGTTCACAGAAGTGACCCCCAAGAATCAATGTAGGATATTTTTAGCTTGTGTATGTAAATTTTTAATAAGTCATGAAACGACAGGGAAATTCTCAAAGGTCAGTGTCACCATTGTGTAAAAATTTCAAGACAAATGAAACCATGCAGGTAAATATAGTCCAGTTTACTCGATACCAATCCCAGGAAAAGTAATGGAGAAGTTGATGGGAGATTTAATTAATAAAGAATTAGAAGATATGAGTATAATTATGTATGGGGTTTGTGTGGCAAGGTTTTGGTAGTGGAGTGGCTACAGGAGTGGCTTCTGTGAGAAGCTGCTAGAAGTTTCCCCCATGTCCGACAGAGCCAATACCAGCCGGCTCCGAGACGGACCCGCCGCCGGCCAAGGCCGAGCCCACCAGCGACGGTGGCAGTGCCTCGGGGAGAGCAGAGTTAAGAAGGGGAAAAAGCTG
>JAVJGG010000048.1:18101559-18132309 GCA_035590195.1 Aviceda cuculoides | reverse complement strand
GAGAGGACCCCACGCCGGAGCAGGGGGATGCCCGAAGGAGGCTGGGACCCCGTGGGAAGCCCGCGCTGGAGCAGGCTGTGCCTGAAGGACTGCAGCCCATGTGAAAGACTCACGTTGGAGAAGTTCGTGAAGGACTGTCTCCCGTGGGAGGGACCTCACGCTGGAACAGGGGAAGAGTGAGGAGTCCTCCTCCTGAGGAGGAAGGAGCGGCAGAGACAAGGTGGGATGAACTGACCCCAGCCCCCATTCCCCGTCCCCCTGTGCCGCTGAGGGGGAGGAGGTAGAGAATTTGGGAGTGAAGCTGTGCCTGGGAAGAAGGGAGGGGTGGGGGAAAGTTGTTTTAAGATTTGGTTTTATTTCTCATTACCCTACTCTGATTTGATTTGTAATAAATTAATTTCCCTGAGTTGAGTCTGTTTTGCCGGTGACGGTAATTGGTGAGTGATCTTTTCCCATCTCAACCCACGAGCCTTTTGTTGTATTTTCTCTCCCTTGTACAGTTGAGGAGGGCAGCGATAGAGCGGCTTTGGTGGGCACCTGGCCTCTGGCCAGGGTCAACCCACCACAAATTAATATGGCCTTACCGAGAAGGAGGTTGTGATTTCAGACTGATCACCTGAGGTGGGAAGCATGGTTGATCGAGAGCAACCAGGCAGGACCAATCTGTTTAACGCGCAAGGCTTGAATGTGCAGGACACCCAGGGCCGAGGCACCAAAGACCAAAGCTCCGCTTCTCCTTGGTGGCCAAGAGAGATGCTGTAATTCCCCCCTCCAGCTCTGCCCTAACCCTGCGAGGAGTGGGTAACCCCCACGGCTGGGGCCACGCACAGATGGGAGGCACAAAGAAAAAGCCACGAGGGACAAGGAGTCTGAAATGTCCCAGGGAGGCAGAGAAGGGAAAAAAAAAGTGCCCACGGCACTGTCGCACGCGTGCAATTCCTGGGAAAGGCAAGCGTTCGACTTTGACCACTGTTTTTTTGCAAGCATAGAAATATTTCAAATGGCTTTTCTGTTTTGATTTGTTGTTCTTTAATACAGAAAAGTCATTCAGATAAATAAATAAATAAGGTGATCATGCAGCAGCTTGCAAATAAGTAAACGAAGCCGGGGCAGGAGACAGGGCAGTGTAGGCTGCTTCAGGAATTGAGGGGAGCAATTGGGCTGCAGGGTGTTCGGCTGGCAAAGAAATACAGGATAAAAAGGAGAGAAGGAAAGGGGCACGCAATATAGACTTCGGAGGCTTCATCGAATGCCCTTAACCAGCTTTCATGAAATGATGAGTGTGTGACTGAACTACCCTCCTAAAGCAGTGCTCCAGCAGATTAGCGGGCAATACAATGAAGGGTCATTTTTCTCTTGGAGCTGTTGAATTCCTTCCTTTTATTGAATCCGTGAATTGCAGATTTTGCTTATCAAAGGTCCATGTTCCTTTGGAGCTGTTTGATGATGAGCCAGATTCTGCCTTGACTTCCATCCCAGGCATCCCCACCAAGTTCAATGACATCTTCCGGAGAGTAGAGCAGGACAGACGTTAGCGTGGTATTTTTAACAGTGTTGTGGCTGCTAACGAAGCATGATCTGATCTGGTACATGTTCAGAGACTGTCACCAGCGTCTGCAGCAGAATAGACCATCTTTAATGTGAGGATGCAACTGATTCATCAGTATGTCATGTATACAGGAAAGTAGAACAAGTATTCTCTTTTGTTTGATTTTGTTCCCGTTGAGGAGTCACTCAGATAAAACATGCAAGAAACAGTTTGGGCATTTTGGGCAATGAAAAGGTTTCCTTTTCCCCTGCTCCTGCCCCACCCAAAAGTAATGGAGCCGTCTAGCTTGTTAGATAGCATAGGCAAGTTTTAAGACTCCCATTACAAAATAAAAAAATGGGAATTTTGCTTTGATAAGGAAGAATTGCAGAACTGGAAATAATCCATATTTGGGACATAAATGCAAGCTGTTATGCAGATCAAAGTATCTATTTGGAGCTGAATTACTCAACAGAATCTATCTATGCCTCTTCAACACCTGCAGATTAGCAATGTAATCGTGTGGAGGTTGCTATAGCTACATCTCTAGAGCAGGTGGAGTTCTCCGTCTCTTGGAGCATTATGTTCGTTCTTTGCAAATAAACCATATAAGAGTATATTTAAAATGTCACCCTAGCGGCGTCAGCCCCTGGCTCTAGCTGACACTGTCACATCAGATCTGTCCTTACCCTATTAGTCCTGATTGTTTTCTCTAGAAACAATGCAACTTCCGTCTGAGCATCGTGCCTTCCCCATAAATACGTGTAAACAGGCACCGGGGCCTTGCCCATCCAGACCTAGTAAGGTCATAAAGCAAGTGCTGGAGTTTAAGCTGAGGAGGACCGCTCCGGTTTACCTAGCAGGTATATAATCTTGCCTCAGGGGTGATGGCGTGTAAGACCGTAAGCTGGAGCTGGATACAGCACGTAGCAAAACTACCAACCTTCGGCAACACCACTTTCCAGGGTCCGACTGAATGCTCAGCCTGCGGTCAGGCAGCGGGAGTGCTGGTTGTGATGGTTCTCAGCTGGTTGTTTGCCTAAGTCTCTTCCCAAACAAGGGCTCTGCTCACTTTTTTGCATCAAATACATCAGTCTTCTTGTTTGGGCTCCCCCGCTGTTTACTATAGCAAAGGGTTGCCCAGATGAACTTTCCTTCTAGCTGGCTGTCTGCAGTGACTGGCATATGCTGTAACCCTTAACCCTCTGCCAGTCAAGCCCACAACACGCTAACCTGTGTGAAAACTCAATAGCAATCCCTGTACAAAAAAGCTGATAGCCTAAAAGAAAAGCCCTGACAAGTAGAAAAAAATCAGACAAGAAGCTAAGAAGAGAAAGTACCAAAGAACAGATAAAAAACAAATCAGGATGCTTTGACTTGTCTAATTTTGTCACTCTCCTCGTTTGTTTTTTGCTCTAGCTCTGCAGCAAGCACAAGCTTTTCATTCCACAGTGAAGGCAGGTAAGGAGAGGTTTCTTACTATTTCGTAATAAAAATTGTCAACAACATCAACAACAACAGAAGATGTTTTCCCTCACTGGCAAATTTTAATTTCTACACTAGAAAGCTGAATATCGGAAAATGCTCCAAACATAGAAATACTTCAATAGCTTTTCAACAGAAACCCCCAGTCTTCCCCAGAAACAGATGCTTTTGAAAGGGTATTTAGCAAAAAAGTAGAATTTTTTTGCCAAGCAGTAGAATGACCTCAGCACCGCCCTGTTTACACTTGCTCCTTTTCCCTACAGTTTGTTTTTGTCCTGTAAGTCGTGTCTCTGATACATTGACTCTCTAACTTTTTCCAAATTCCTGAAGTATGTATGCTCCTTGGAGCCTGCTAACTTTTACCTGCCCCGAAAAGCAGTGCTGTAAGATTTATTTCCATAAATTCAGGCAGATAAAAATATGTTGCTTTGAGACAAATCCATCTTCAGGTCAATTGGTGCATCACATGTCATGACTGTATTTCTCTCTCTGTCTTCAGACTTCCACTTTTCAGGCAGTTTCTTCTATATGTTCTCCACACTGCTGGTACCAATGACAATAATGATGAGGCCACTCATAATGGGAGAAGCTGTTTAGTGACTGGTCTTTTCACTTATTTCAGGGATGGCTGTTGAAAAAGGTGAGCCAGACAAAGGTGGCGCGGAGGAAATCACATCAGCCTTGCCTTTCTTTTCTTCTGATGCAGTCTTAGTAATAGCCAGCAATCAAAATGTCACCAAAAGCGGTAACGTACGTTCTGGTTTTGAAAAGGACATGGGTTTAAAGCACAGACGTGAAGCCAGCTACAGCGCCGTGTGCTGCAAGAGACGGCTCCTCCGATCTAGATGCTGAATTCCCATCGGCACCGAGCCATAACAGAGCGGGAATTAAGCCTTGGTAAACGTACAGCTTGGGGAAGGTGTGCCCAATGGACAGCTATGAAAATGGATTAATTTGTTTTTTTCAAGCTTCAAGTCCAGAATTAGGGGTGGTTTTTTGCTTTCTGAGCTGTTTTTTTTCTCTAAGGCCTATTATAATTTGTAAACTGTTAATTTCATGCTACACCAAATTAAGATTAACTTTTGTTTGTTATTTAGCTGCCAGGAACCTGAGTTTCCTTTTTGTGGCCTGCCTGGCAAACAAAAGGCCCACACAAATTTGCTGTACACACACCTGCATGGCCAAGGTTTTCAAAAGCAGCTGGCAACGTGGGAGACTGTGGTTCCCCCACCCGAGGCTCCGGCAGTGGGCTTCCCTCCCTGAAAGCAAGCCTTCTTTAAGACATCTCCAGTCGAGCGAATACCATTTTACACGTACCCCATATCATTAGTCATTTTTGAAGCAAGCAACCTGAACCACCAACACCCGAAGAACGTGGTCCATCGGTGGGAGAGCGGTCCCGTGCTCACCTGGCACATCCCATCCAGCCTCGGGCACCCCGGTCGGCATCTCGCTGCCGGTGGCCGATGCGCCTGGTTATTCCGAGGCCAAAAAGCTGCGGCGGGTCACCCACAATTGGCGGCACAGCTTCCTCTCTGTTCCCATTGCCACGGAAGCTGTTTCTCGAGGCAGCCCTAATTTTCTTTTCATCAATCAATTAGGGGCAGGCTTTGCACTGGGTTGTCTGTTTCCCCAGCACTGCTCCGTTTGGTATTATTTTCTCTATGACAAATTAACCACAGCTGGACCTGTCTTGAATTGCTAAGGATGCTTTTGTAAAAAGTGAAGAAAAAAAGGAAAAAAAAAAAAAAAAAGACATAGTAAGAATGAGAAGCAGGAATAAATTGATATTTTGAAGGGGAAGGAGTGGAAATAGCAGGACCTGACAGCTGCCCGGGGAAGAAGATGTCCTCTGACTGCCCGTCTGGTCGGGTCACACCATCTTCCAGAGTCAGGCAGGCTAACGCTGTGGTGCAAAATCCATAGCTCTTGGGTGTATTAGTGGTAACACTCCTTGTTATGCCGAGCTATGTAACCAGCCGGGAGCTTTCTGGAAGAGTCCAGTAATGAGGCTCTCCCTTATCCCTTTACCGCAGACTCAAGCCAAGACTCCTGTGTTCTACGCAAGGATATGTCCTCTCAGGGAATAAGAAAAGGGGGAAGAAAAAGTTCTTTTTTTGCTACTCTAACAATCTGGTACCAGGAGATTTGAAATTCTCACTTCATGTGCTCCTTTAGTTCAAACAAACTTATTTTACATTTTCCCTCTGCCTTCCCCCACCTTGTACGCTTCGTTGCTGCAACAGTCTCCCATAACACATTAACAGATTAAAAATAACCTTCTGCCACCCTTCATCTACTTTTGCCAATTTAACACTAGACAAACTACCCTAGGCACTGCAGAGTAGAGGAAGCAATGTGTGCACGTGTGCGTGCATATGGGCTCTGACCTAAGGGGAACAATTCTGATAGCAAGAGGCAAAAGGTTATTTTTATTTCCAAGATGTCTGGATTTTCAACCTCCTTTTCTGCTGCTTTTTTTCCTCTTCTGCTAAGACAATCAGCCAAAGGTCCAGAAAAGTAATAATTACAGTTATTGTGTGACAGGAACAATGACTCATGAACAACAGGATGCAAAAAAAAAAAAAAAAAAAAAACAACCCCATCAATGCATTCATCTTTCCTGAAGCGATCAGGTCCTAATGACTAGAGCTGAGCGAGCAGCAGGGAGAGCTACGCACCGAGAGGCAGAGCTGTGTGAAAGAGACGTTTCTTGAAGACTTGTGGGAAAAGGGCTATTAACTTCCAACTTGTGACCCCCGCCTCCGTATGGAGTATTTTGAGAGGACCTTTGACGCAGCGGCACCATGTGCAGAAGCAGGTCCTAAAGCAAGTGCACCCCGTGTGCTGGCTCTACGTGTCTGCGAGGAAAGGCGTAAGGAATCCAAGGAATACAGGTGCCTTGGAAATGCACCTTAATATCATCTTAAAGTAACTGCGATGCCTGTGTGAGCAGGAGGAGGTTGGACAGAAGCAAAAATCCTGTGGGGTACGGGGGAAAGAGGAGCTGGGAGCTGTGTCCTCTGCCCACCCAATGGCTCAGGGCACCTGAGGTCTGGCCATGCAGAGGAAAACTGGACAAGAGCAACCCCAGCACCCTGCTGGCACACGACACTCACTTGTAGAAAGGGCCATGTAGCTGAGCGATTACCATCCCAGCTGATAGTCACCACTGGTTTTCTCCTATTATGCATCTCAGCATTCACACAAAATATTTGGTGTAGCAACTTGAGATACAAATCCCTTTAGCAAGGATTTGGAGCAGGTTTTTCCTCAACCGTTTAATAATTTGCTTCAAAGATCATTTGTGCTGGTTATTAAGCAGTGTTAACCAGGTTCAATCAATCCAGCAGCTGGGCTGGATGGCAAATTATAGAAATTTCTGGGTAACCTGAGCTGACACAAAATCTGTTTCCCCATTGTGCTCCCTTGAGCACAAGCAAAAATCAATAGCTCAGAAAGCCCTTCAACGCCTCTGTCCCCACGTGAACTCAATTTTTTTCCCAGCTGCTACTCATTTACCCACCAAGCCAGCCAGATGCTTTCCTGAGGATTGCTGCCAACGTTGCACCATCAAAGGCGAACTGATGTCAAGACACCGCAGAGTACGTTCTGAGAGACCGAGCTTATTCAGGAACCATGGGCCGTTTCCCCAGATCTTCACGCACATCTGTATTTATTCACCCATGCACGTAACGCTAAAGGAGCAGCTGTTATAGGGAGAACCATGGCCTCAAACCGATGCATCCTGACTGCTTTCCCCACACCGCTCCTTTTGCCTCCCTCTCTCTGCGAGCTGCACCAAACTTCAGGGCGGACCAAAAAACCTTATTCATTTGGACCTATCCAAGAACTGAACTTGATCAAAAAGGCATGCCCGCCAAACCTGTAAAGTATTTGGAGGATTGCTTTCTCCTCTGACTTCATATAGAGCTTTTCCTTGCATGTGGAAAAACATGACATCTTGTTAGGCAAGTCCTGGAGCGCTCTACTCTCTCGTGCTGCTGCATGGCTGCATCGCTGACATAAATCAAGGACCCTAAGCTGATCTAATGTCTGTCTTATTTGCTCTACAGAGTTTTTAATGATATATTTAGCACTGTTGTTTCTTCCCTTCATCTGAATTTGAAAACAGTTCCCGGAAATGGAATATTAAACAAAAACTTTGAGATTGATGGACTTGGTTGGTTTTGCGTGGGAAGGTAAAGGACATTTCGGCTCTGACAACTGTACTTTAGATCCCCTACTTAGTCAGTAATTTTCTTTAGGATTTAAATACTCTCCAGGATGGAATTAAAATTGTACTTTTCAAATTTAGTGCACATTAGGTCTTGTAAATTCTCCGGTGGTACGCTAGCTTGGGGAAAATGCTCATTAATATCTGTTATTTTCTTACTATCAATAATTCTTAAGGCCTGTTCCACAAATACTTCGGGTAAAATGCTTAATGGCAATTTCCTCAGAGCACTTAGGATCATTAGGGTGGCAACGGAAAACAGTTATAGCCTTGGCTTTTTTGATTTGCTCTGCCAAATCGTTTAGCAAAAAATATCAGCATCAAGATGGGAGCAGTCGTCTCCCATTCCCCCGCTCTGCAGATCTGAACCAATAACTCCCATGTTTCCCGCATGTAGGGACCAATTATTTTGTATTATGTTATGTTCTTTTCAAATTAAGCCTCTCCCTTTGCGCATGAAAATTTCGACACTGTATTTCTCAGCTTTCAGCATTACTGAGCGACGGCTGGAGTTACCAGCAGCACTGCTTTGGACAGCCTCAGTCCTGGGCAGAAGGTGGGCAAGGAGCTCCCTGCGTGGTACCTCGGGGGGCAGGTGGCCGTCGTGGAATGGAGAAGACATGCCCACCATCCCACCGCTTTCCTGCCCAGCTAAACCCTTCAGCTTGACCGGAGTCAGCAGAAACCTGGTCTCCGTGCCCACACGGATGACGCTGCAGTCTTGGGGTTTCATTCTCCTGGATAAACCAGAGGTTTTCTCCTGGTGGGCTCTTTCTCCAGCAAGCAGCCTCAAATCGGAAAACTTTCCACTGGTTGGGGGGGGGGTCAGGTGGTTGGTACTGGGCTCCTGGGGTACTGGAGAGCTGGATGATGAAATGCCTGGTCCATGGCTCTCCGCAGTCTCATGCTGCTTCCTCTGTGAAATACCGCTCCAGCGCTGACATCCACTTACTTATCTAACCACGGGCTAACTTTTTGTCTGTTTTCTCTAAGCTGTTGTGGGTTTTGTTTCCAGTAGGCGTATTACTTGATTAATGATCTTTCTGTTAACACTTGCTCATATTCCATATGGGATCTTCTTGGGTTATCTAAATGCACAAAATACTTAAAACAATCTTTTTTCTCAGCTCAACTCTGTTTTTAATATCACAATATATTTCTCCCCCTTCCAAAGAAAAAAGAGCATTTTCTAGCTTGTCCAAACTCACGTTGAATGTTACTTGTGATTCATGTTGTCATCTCATGCAGTATTCCAAGAAAACAGAGCATGGACAGGTTCTGTCAGGAAGTGTTTTGTAACGTATTTGTCATTTCTCTTCTGCCTAGATTAAGGGCTAAATTTTGTGATGGTAGATGAATTTGTAGACCCCATCTCTCTGAAATCACACCAGCTATTCAAAAGAGGGAGGCTGCTTTTCTTTCAGCCAATGATAATAGCACTTTCCCGAATGCAAGTCGAAAAATATTTACATCAGTATAAATAAGCAGTGTGTAACTATAAATAAAGAACACAGGTAATAAAATGTTATCATTGAAGTTGAAATTAAAATTGAATCCTGCCAAGCCCTAAACATAGATCAAGACAGAAAAATCCAATATACTTTTTTATTTATTTTTTTTTAGGTGCTCTAATTACAGACTGGGTGAAGGAAAAAAAAAAAGATTATACAGCAGACATAATTTGGAATGATTTCAGTAACATTTCTGATATAACACCGTGAAAAGAATGACTACTTCTGCGTGGCATCTGTATCCCCCCACCAGAGAGGTACCACCCGAGTGATGCCACGGGCCGTATGACCACGGGCCGTATGACCCCAGACCTGTTTCTCAAGAGGACGCACCGGTGTCCGCTGGATGATTCCTTCTAGTGCTACCCCTGACCCCCTGCAGCCTGATCCCCCCCCTGCCCGGGGCAACCCCTCGACGCAAGACCCAAAGACAAATTGGGAAGAAGTTTCCAAACTTGGGGAGAAGCCCCATGTAACCAACAGCTAGGTGACAAACCGCGATGCCAGGGGGTTGTGGCATGGGGCCGCCCCTCGGTGGGGTCCCAGCTGCTGCCCATGCCCCCCCCCATCGCTGTCTGACCTGCCGAAGCTAAGAGATGCCTCCCCCCTCCCCCCATGAGCCATCCCGGGACGCTAGCTCTCGACACAGCTCCCACTTGCCCTCCCCGTCTCTAGACTGGGAGAGTTGGGCTTGGCTCCTTTCTTGCAGGCGGTTTTACCCACGCTGTAACTAACCGCTTGCTGGGTAGTGGTTTTGCAGAGAGAGAGAAATTCAGAAGCCCTAGGGCTGAGGGATATGTTGACTGTGCCTAAATCCAAGCCTTTCATCTCAAAGAAAGTTACTTCTTTATGGCCAGGGCTCGGTCTGAACGCCGTGCCCTCCGCTGGCAGAGCAGGAAAAGATTGGCGTCCACCGGGAGCACAGATGGGTGTTGGAAAACGCAGGTGGGCTCAGAAACGCCCCTCAGAGCTGTTCACGCCAAAGTGGAAAGCATTCCCTTTAAGTTACCGGGAGTGGAGTCTCTTGTCGCCTCTCTGGAAAGCAAGGCTTGAGGCCAAAAGCAATTTCTTGTACTTCAGTAGCTGAAAATAAAGCTTTAAAAAATAAGAACATGTCAGGGAATTAAATGAGAACCACAAATTTAGCAGGGCTAGTGATTGCTCAGGAGAATATTGAGGAGAAATGTATAGAAAAGAGGGTTTTTGAGACACCGTTAAGTGAATTACTGGTCCCATCCATAACATCTGTTACAGTCCTGGCTGCTGGCTATTTACTTTCAAAGAAATCAGCTTCCACCACTATCTGCCGAGGAGCCCTAAATCAGGTGTGCAGACGCAATTACTGAAAATGAATCTGTCAGAGCAGATCTCACGTAATCATGGAGTCCTGTTCGGGCTCCCCTCCTGAACCCATCTTTGCCTCAGGGATAACCTAAACCAATATTCCTCAAACCCATTGGGACTGAGCAACACAGGTACAAGACAGACTTACAAAGAAGGTTAATGAAACTTCAGAATATTTGCCGTGTGCTGGGACTGGCACCTGGGAGTCAGCCATCCACAGGGAACGTCAAATGGTGTTATCTTTGGATCTCCATAGAAAAAGCCGGGATTGTTTTAGGGCCGAACAGCAGACGTAGTCTGATGCCATTTCAGATGCCACAGTCTGATGCCATTTCAGAAGCACCAGCAGCCCCTGACGGACAATATGTGCCCAGACTTTCTTGCACCTTCCTGCAATAATAGTGCTTGTTTTGACAGAGCTTCAGTGCAACGCGCGGGAGAGATGACTTGTAAAGTGGGTTTGGCTGAGGAACGGGCGTGAGATGGTTCTTGTTCGCTCTTCTGAGCTCAGCCCATTGACTTGGGTCTCTGAGCAACGAGGTCTTTCTTCATTTAACTAGACCTCTATTTAGTTGCGCCTTTCTTATTACGGATGGGATTTTCCCCAACTTGTTCTTTCTCTTTGATCTGCACAATTTTCTGCAGGCGATTATGCATAAATATATCAAAGGCTATTGACACTGTCAAGAGATGAGTATGCTAATATTTCCGGTTTTCAGACATGTTTTGGGGGTTTTGGTTTTTTTTTTTGTTATCGTTGTTTTGGGTTTGGGGTTTTTTAAAATAAAGTTTTGCTCAAGGGACTGCTGTTGACTGAGGCTCTGAAGCGTGTGCTTGCTTCGGTCCCTGCTCCGCGCAGCCAAGACACACGGAAGCCCATTGAGCCACGGCTCCTGATTAACTTCAGACAAATGTTTCAGAGCTCTCCTGAAAGGGGATGAACTGTAATTCAGAGCAATGATTTCTGTACTGTCCCTTCGGTGAAACGGGCAGAAAAAAAAAAAGGCAGGTATTGCCTTCTCACAGCCTTTGTCAGAGTTACTCAGAACACCTTCGCCCCCAAAGGCTGTATAGCTCAGACGAAAATGCTCACACAAAATTTTAGGTTTGACAAAGATTTCCATCTTTTTTTAAAGAAGATATTAGGTTTTGTTTCTCTACCTTCTCTCTTTTTATTCAAGTTTGGGCAGGGGGGGAAATTTTAAATACAAGTTTTATATTTCACGAGAAAAGATTGTATTTTTCTTGCTTTTCTAAACAAATCGTACTTTCAACTTCCAATTATTTACCCAAATATTTTTATTCCCCTCTGCACTCTGGACATTTGATCCATTGGAGGCAACGCTGTGTTTAACCTTGCTAGCACTGAAAGCAATAAAATATGAAATGAATAGGTGAAAAGGGATAGTAAATCCCCATTGCAGAATTATCTGGCAGGTTCTGAGTCACGGGAAGATGTCAACAAAATAAAATTTATTTAATATTGATGAATGTGACAGTAATGCACCTGGAGAGAAATAACAACCATCAACGCAGATATTTAGAAAGCATTAGTATAGGAAAAGACCTTGGGGTTGTAGTGGGTAATGAAGAGCGTAAGAGCTCACATTGCAAGGAGAGCAATCGCTATCCCGGGGTGTATAAAGAGGGATCTGCTGTGGGACAAAAACGGAGAGATAAGGGCAGCATTATGCAGTCTGGGTAAGGCTGGAGCCTGAGCACAGTACGCATTTTTAAGCCTCACTTTCTAAAAAGGACACCGAAAAGGGGCAGAGGACTTAAGGACGGCCAGCGGGAATGGTGAAGGGAACGGCGGGTGACGGGTGTGATGGAAGGCAATTCTCGGGGCAGGAGGGAGTCCCAGTTAGTGCCTGGATGAACGCCGATTTTTGAGTGCTGTTAGGCTGGACCTTCCCTGCAGCAGAAATGCTAAAAGGGTCTCGAAGTAAAATCGGAACAATCCTATTTAGATCCAAGAGAAATGACTTAGTAATAAGGGCTGTTACTCAGGCAATAGAATAAGCTGTCTCGTGAGCAACTGAACCCAAGTCACTATCGGTAGAAGGTTCCAGCAGCAACGGGATTACTGTAGAAGAGGCCTCTCAGCATCGTTCGAGCGCGGATGATCCGAAAGGTCCTTTGCTGTTGTTTTCATCTGCGATTCTGGGATCTCATAGGCTGCAAGAAAAAAAAAGACTCCACACGCAACAGAAGAGGTGATGCTCCCGTTTTTTTTAATTAAAACCATCTGTCACTCGTGATAAGTCTACACTGTGTTTGGGACAAAAGGTCCAGCCCTACAAGCCTCACCCCAGCCATCCCATCTGCTTTACAAGGGTCTGGAAGCACAGGTCCAGAAGCTGGAGGTGCTGCGTTCGGAGTCATCCGCAGAGGTGGCTTTTACCACACACATTCGCAAAGGAAGCTGGCACAGCTCCTGACTGCTTTGAAAGGTTTGCTTCTGGGATCCGCAATGCTTGTACCAGTTAAATACTAAATTATCATAAATGTAATTTACATGTTTCCCAAATAAGGGAATGCAAGTGGAGAAGAGGGTTTCTAAATGTTCATATTTCCAAATTAAAGGAATGTAAATGAGCCTGCTGTTCAGTTCAGTGTGTAATATGTTATTTCATGGTTGTCTCCTTGATATTACAGGCCCCTTTTACATTAGGCAACGTCACATCCCACCCAAATCACCATGAGATAAAGATGTTCCCCTTTAATGTAATAAAGGACAACAACAATATTCCAACAGAGAAAAACGGCGTGCATACTGATTTGGTACAAATGCACCATCTCTTGCTGGAAGTACTCCACCGTGTCCCCTCCACCACAACGCGCAGCCTTGCGTAGCACCTTTCGTCCAAAAATCCCTTCGCGGCAAGGCTGCCGGTGACTCCTCGTCCCTTCCTCCAGCATCCCGCACCTTCCCGAGGAAGCGGCTGCTCCAGCTTCCCATGGAGCCGGCCATCTCCTGGCGGCACCGGCGTGATGCTCAGGAGCACAGCTCAGCCCGCTTCTCACCGGAGGATTTCTGCTCTTCTTGTTTGCCTCGTGTCCTGATAGCCGAGCAGAGGGAAATTATAGGATGGCTCAAAATTCATTCATTAGGTGCCGGTGACAGCTGTTCCCTCCCACCCTGGTTATCTTTAAAGGAAAAGCGGGCGCTGTGCGTAGCGTGGTTAAAAGGCCAGGGGGAGGAGAGCAAGGGAATGATTTGTCAGACTTTTAAGTCAATCACAGCTCAGTCTGGACAACCATAAAACTTCTTCACTTCTACCTGCAGGTGAAATTTATAGCGCTGCTCACTGAAAAGTGAAATACTCCACAGGGTGAGGGGAAGCCTTGAGAGTTTCCTAGTCACTTAAAGGCAAATGTGTTGCTCCTTCCTCTTCCCTCCCCAGCTTTACTTTCCAGCAGACAGCCCCGTAAATCCGTTTGGGTGACAGCCCTTCGGTGGTGTAGTGAAGCAGAGAGCACATCCCAAAGGCACAGTGGTTTAAGGGACAAGGCAGGGGAGCTCGCCCCTCGCTGCTCACGCTAAAGCCAGCGCTCCCGTCCCGCTCCCGTCCCTGCCGCAGCCTCGGCGTTTGCCCAAGGTGGCTGGTGATGGCCCGGGCCACCTCTCTGGCCATCTCCTCGCCTCTTGAAGCTGTCTCCAGGAGCTTTTAAATGGAGCTGGTGGAGGAGTGGGTCAGTTTGGGGGAGCCGTCCCTCTCCCATTTCTCAGCAGGAGCCGGCTCAGGAGAAAACAGCCCTCTTACTCTGGCTCCCTTTCACTTGCTAACATGTGCTTTGGCTGCGTGAGTATAACTTTACACAAACACAGCTCCTGCACCTGATTTTTCCAGCTTCCTTTGGCCATATCAACAGCTAAATGACAGGGACTGCATGGTGCACAGCCTGCAGAGACGCAAAGCGGCACGACAGACCATAAGTCAAATTCTGACTGGGTGACCCTGATGTAAATGCAGCCCAATGACACCTATATTCATATAGTCTTCCAGATTCACAGCATTATCTCTGAAAACACTCACTGCTTTTAATACTGCAATTTCGCTCTACAGTCAAGGGCATGGCAACGTGCTGAGAGCACAAGACACTGAGCACTTGTGTCTTACGCCCAGCTCTGCCACTGATTTCACATTAGCTTGTGATATCTTGTCTTTCCTGTCTGAGAAGATGGTGCTAAGATGCTGACTTGAGGGTTGGCTGGTTGGTAAAATAATTTCTTCTGGCTGTAAAATGGCGATATGACAAAACAAGCCTTTCCTAGGAATGTACCTGTCATAACAATTTCCGCGTGGCAGGCAAGTTTCTCTGGTCCAGAGGGAGATGTCCCATTTCATCAAAGAGAGTGCTCTACCTCAGCTGTAGAGGAATAAATGGAAAACAACTGCTTGCTGCTCCATGCAAGGCAACGGGGAGCTGCTAAATGTTGTAATTCACAAAGGAGAGGCGGGCGAAGAGCATCTGCCCTCCGCAATGTCAGTGGGATGGACGACAGGGCAGCACGTCCTCTTGCAGAAGAAGACAGGCCCAGCTCAAACCCGCATGAGCCAAAAGAAGGATTGGGAAGTGCAGCTTCCATCTTCCAGCCAACTGCTTGGCCACAAAGCCGTGGAGCCCGTCTCATCCCTGTCAGTGTGAACATCTCCTTGTGCAAGAGCAAAATGACTGCAAGCAATGCAGTAGTTCGGGCACGTTTAAATACAAGGCCTACTCCGGGCTTGAAGGCAAATCCCCGTCAGCTTAGACGTGCTTAATATATGGTGTGCTAACAGTCTCTCGGTTTTTATTAGCATTTTTGAAAGGTTGGATTTGCTTCTACTTCGGAATGGAAATGTAAGAGCTCTGGATCTTTTTTTATGAACCCGTATCTGGCTAGCCCTCATTCTGATCAGCATAAAATGCTTTGTGAGCTATCGATGAAGAACACTGTAGAAGAGGTATTATTCCTTGGGCGTCCTGGAAGATTTAAGTTTTACTCTGTGTGCTCTAAATTGTTATTAGTTTGCAAATTCAAAATACCAAATATTTCAGACGGAACAAAGACAGTTCTTGTCAGCAAGTGCTAATTTCACAGGAAGTTTTAACTTCCAAGATTTATCCATATTTTAGCATAAGTCTCATTTGCAGTCATTTCACGCAGTTTTCTGCTTGAAAAAACAGTTCTAGCTTTAGGAGATAGTGTATCTTGTTAGCCTTCATAATGCAAAAAAAAAACCGGTTAAAGCTATTACTTGGTTTAAATGCCTGAGAAGAGAATTTCTCCCCAAAGAAGTTTTGCAAAACTTAAGAGAAAAATGGGAACTGAAGTTCAGAATGGAAACAAATTTGTAGCCTGAATTGCAATGGAGGTGAACGATATGCGCTGGAACATAAAATCCTTATTTCTGCTATTGCGATGCTGGAAGCCAGACGTTACTCACCAGAAAAGACGAACATTGTAAGCTCCAGCCGGTCAAAAAATAAAAAGGCTGGTTTCTGACAGGAGGTTCGCTTTCATAAACAGTACTATCATGGCTAAGTTATTCTGTAGCACCGATTGAGCGAGGCGCTCAATTGCTGCATTCCCCATGGCAGCACGAATACCATCGGACAATCAGGTTAAAGTGAGCAATTGCGAGTCTAACCCATGAGCCCTCGTTACCAGCAGCGCGTTCCCGCTGCAGCGGAGCCACCTGGAGAGTTTTCCTCTCGCTCCTGTGAAGTGGGAGCAGGCCAAAATGGATTGAATCTGCTGCCCCTCATTCTTCTGACAGAATGGGAATAAAGGTATCAAAACAGATGAGTGTCCCAGGATCAATGCCTCCTGCTTTGAAGATAAACATTCCGGCTTTCCTTCTGTATTTACTGCATTTACTATTTATGCGGCAGCAGGAGACCATTATCCTGTGACAATGTTCTACTCTGCTGACATTACCTCTTAATTATATCTTCATTAAAACCAAATTAGAAAGCGGTCAGGAAAGTTAAGCCAACTGAATTGCTCATTTGGCTGAACATCCCAACACCTTTTTTTTAGAAAAGTGATGCTGGCTCATGCAACAGAATGTTTAATGATCTACCTCATTGCTAGGAAGTGTTGATTTTCACTTTAAATGGTGAACTCGCTGCTCAGTCACACTGCATTCGTTCTGAAAGGACCCTGCTTAGTTAAATACCAGCATGGCATTATAGCTAGTTTTTGCCCGTACCTGCAAGGTGACGATGCCACTGCTGTCTCTTGACACCGTTTCCTCATTAAAGCTGCAGGCAGAAATAATCTGCGCTTGATGAGTGCAGAAATAATCTGTGCTTGGTGAGTACAGAAAGAACTGGGAAATTGCATTCCCCAGCAACAGAGTCGGTACCTCCCCATTCCCTTTCCTCTTCCCTCCCCTGCCCTGTGCTACCAGAGGAGCACAACTACAGAAGGATGCCGGGACAAGCATCAGCTCAGTCAGACAGAGATAACCTCCAGGAACCTATAGACACAGACAGCATGGGAACATGCTCCCCATTGCACAGCGTTCCCGTCATCACACTTAGCTAATTTTGGGGCAACGGTCAATTAACAGTTGAGTGTAATGTAGGGAAAAATACCTAGAGAGCAGTGTGTTTTTTGAAGATCTGTTCTACGTAAAGCTACGCAGGAGACAAAAATGAATGTTTCTGCTTGAGCAGATAACAGAGATCAGACTCTTTATAGCACAGGTCTTCAAGCAAAGAGAGTTTGCAGAGTCTCAGTGAGGAAAGCCAGAGGCAAAGTCTACCTGCAAACCTGGATGGCTCAGCATCATTCACGCTTAGCAGCTTTGACAGCCAGACGCACGCAGGGAAATGGGAATACTAGAATCATGGATTCCTTGTTTCCAGTGATCTGATATGTACTTGCAGCTACAGTTTGAATACGGGAAAAGATAGATTTTAGGTCTGAAAATTGAAAGCAGAAGAAGGAAGGAGGAGTTAAACGCACGTCTAGCTCATTCTTGTTCAGAGTTGAGAGTAGGAGAATTTGCAGTGGTATTACATGGACACTACAAGGCAGATCATACAGAAAAAGAAACCTTCACCCAGCTCCCCATTACACCTTTGAAAGGCAATTTAATATGGAATTTCCGAAGAGGATCAATGCTGGCAGTAACGTTGGCAGTCAGCATATGTACCACATACTTAGGACGTCTGACATAAAGAGAAATCTCTGCAGTTTGGAGTGCTTGGTCCAATCTCTCTCATCCCTCCGCCTCTCGGATGCATAGCTGCAAGGAAATTACTTCACCTGCCACTAAGTGCGGTAGGGAAGTCATCCTTAAAAGATGATGACCTGCCTGGGATGCACCAGATGGATTGTGTTGCATCTGGGGTGAGGAAAATAATCAGAAAAAAAGTGAGAAAAGGGAGGATGATGCAAACCTACTGATCAAGGAGTTATAATGCATCTCTTTGGTTTGGGTACACTAGCGTAGAGGAGAAACATTCCGTGTTCAGCCAGGCTGTTGTTTCTGTAAGGGCTGTACCTTATGTTTAGTAGCCATGTTCTATAGATAATATATGACGCTTCATTTTCAGGTCAAAATAAATGTAAATTAGAAGGAAAAAAGGGAGATAAACAGAGAGTGAGAACACGCAGCAGAAATGAAACCCATGCAATCATTTCCCATTCTAAAACATAGCAAGTAAGATGAGGATGCGGCTGGTTTAGTGATCACTGTAATCAGCACAATTGACTGCTTACAGATGACTAATCTTTCAGTTCTAGGGAGGTAAATTGAGACATATATATTTCAGCTTTATCCTAGCACTACAGGTAATGTAAGACAAATGGTCTGTGAATTCCTAATACCAAAGAGATTTGCCGATTATAAAAGAGCACTGAAAGTAGACAAGGGGTAAAGTTATGGAAATACAGATGTGGATTCAGAGGAAATTTTAAACAAGCCTTGAGGTGAGTTTTCTTTCATTTTAATTGTTCCTCAGCTCCATTCAGACCCATCTGTGTTTTAACCAAAAGTGATCATAACGGTTTCATAGGCAAATGGAAAATGGATCTTGATAGATGCTCATTATACGTCGTTCTGTTAACAGCTGAAGAACCAACAAGAGGAATGAACCTAATACAGCAAGAAATGGGGTTCTGAGAAAGAGGAATGCAGAGCAAAATAAAAGATTATTAAATTAAAGGAACTAAAGCTGTGCTGGACATCCTAATTAAAACATATAGAGGAACAATGGAGAAAGGGACGCATGAGTACCAACAGAGGTGAATCAATAGCACAGAGGAGGAGGAGAGCATGGGAAGATCTGAAGTTATCCTAGGAAAAGAGAGGTAAGACAGGACACAAAGATAAGGTGCTTGGACGGAATGTATTTCTCCTGCTCAACAAGAACAAGGATGCGGGGAGGAGAAAGACCTGGGGCAGGGTACAAGCTCTGGGAGTGTGACCCCCGGAGCCAAGAGGTAGGTTGCAGCTTTCCAGTCAGAATGAGGCAGGTTGGAAGTAGGTCCATGGGCTGGCAGCAGCTTGCAGAGTCCTCTGACTGAAATAAAACAGCACCCCTATTTTGCTCTCACTCCACACTGACATTACAACCCTCGGACCAGGAGGGCTTACCGCGTTCATCCTAGTGAAAGGAAGACATTCAGCTCTGTGCAGAGTACAAGGACTTCGCAGGAAAATACACCGAGGCTTTTTTTTACGCTTTTCCTGAAAAAAAAAAACCCCATACTGTCTGAATGCCAACACACAACCCTGCTAACATGTAACAGGAGCATGCCTTTGAGCAACCTGAGCCTCCCTGCTGGGCACTAATGGCCCCAGTCATTACGCATACTGGTCTTCTAGGTGGCCCTTGCACAAGGTCACATGAAGGAAAATCACAAATGTGTGCTGTTATTTACAGTCCCTGCCTTACTAAGGCAGAGTCTGGTCTTAACCGAAGACACTTCTCAGCAGAGGTGAGACGACAAGGAAAGAGAACCCCTGCCCCAGCCCTGACCGAGTGCTCTCTGCCACGGCTCGCTGCCAACGGGTGCTCGGCTGGGCTTTGGCCGGAGGAGGACGCTGCCACCGCTTGTTAGACCGTGCCATGTTGTATCACAGCAGAGAAGAACCGGCCCGACTGCCAGCATCCCACAGGGAGCAAGAGACAGCCTCAAAGGGAGTGTCGAAATAGAGGTGGGGAGAGCAGGACGGGTGAGGCTGGGGGTACGGAGACAGGGTTGGGGCGTGAAGAAACAGACTGCCGTGTGTTTGTCCTCCGGCTGTTGTCCTTCCCGTGAGATACCGGTGGAAAATGGGCAAGAAGTTGTAGAGGAAATCAAGTTGAGTGGGCGATCTGTATCAGTCCGTGCTGAACTTCCAGGCTTCAGGAGTAGAGACAGAAGCCACAGAAGAGAAGGGATGCAGAGAAGTGGCCAAGCGGCGAAAACGACACGTAGTAGTTACTGGTGAGACAAACTAAAACAATGGAGTGGAAATGAAAAATGCTGCGAAGTGATGTTTAATGGCTCCACCTTTTGAGTTGAAAAGGAAATAGGGTCTATATGCAGCTAGTAAGTAAAAATACTTCTATTATTAGCACATCTTTATCACACGATGGCTCAACAAAGCCCTTTTTTTCCTCTACTGTCTTTCCCCAAATCATAAGAATGCCACTAAGTCCTATCCCTCAGGAAAAATAGGTTGCACATGCCTAAATTTTAGCTGTTGTTAGCACTGATGTTAAAGAAGTTACTCCAGCAAAGAATCCAATTCCTTATGCTGAGCAGCTTCCTTCCTACACTGGTTCTCTTCTGCTTTCATGTGAGGTGCTTGAAATATCAGTTTTAAATCAAAACCATTAGTATATTAGTACCTTTACAGTGATAAACGTCTACATTATCCTCTTTCTTGAGGAAAGCATTGCAGCTGTGAATTTTTCACATCAAAGCTAATATAGTCACCCATGGATTACATTACACTGTTGACAAAAAAACTAGATTAAAGGAAAACTATTTTTAGCTTTTTAAAAACAAAGTTGCCTTAAAAAGCATGGTGAAGCTGAGGGATGGAGTGACGGGACACCATCACAAGCAATTCTCCACACAGTGGGTGACTGAGATAACCACTGTTACTGTTTATTTTATTCATCTACACTGAGCATTTCACCTTTAAAGAATTTCGCGAGGAGATCAGTGGCAGTACCACGATCATCGTCCTCGGCGGATGGCACATATCACAGCCCTATCAGTCTGCCAGTGGGATCTCCTCCGCTTTCAGACCCAGCAGGGTGGCCCACAGAGTTTGCAGAGCTGAGAGCTGGGCAGAAAAGGGACTCTCCTTGGTGTCGCCCTTGTTTCAAGCCCGTGAACGAGCCCCGTTTCACTGGGGATGGAAACTCAGGGCTCAGTGGAGGTCCACGGGAAAACTCTCTGAGCCTTGCTCCATATCAGCTTTGCTTAACTCAAATGGGCAGAGTGGAGCCTAGTCAACACCAGAGCAGACCCAGTGGTGACAACATATGTGTAAAGGACATGCAACCCTTAGTTCTTGGCTTATGATTGGAAGAGCGACTGAAGAAACAGCATCCCACAACCTGCCCGTGAACAGGAACAGCATGAATTTCCCCTTCTTAGCCTTACATTATTCTTCTTACAAAGCCAGCTTACCTAAAGTTTGGGAAAGGTTGACAGAGCAACCCCTTTTTGCTTGTTGTCCTACATGGACTGATTTAAGAGTAAAAAGCTAGAATTTGCCTATACGCCACTTTTAGGCCCTCTTTCCCTACTGTCCTATATCTTCAAACCACAACTCTTCCCATGACATGCCCATCCAGCGCTTCCCGTTTTTCAAGCCTGCTGCACCCTGACCTCCTGCCTTGGTCCTTCACCATATCATGAGAATGCAGTTCCTACTGGGTTCCAGTAGGCTCACTGGTAAAAGAAACACTGCATTATTTGGAGGCAGGACACAAAAACCCAACCAAATAATTGGTGCCAGTTCACCCTTTGGCACTGTGTCACAGGGCTTGAAGGAATTCAGCAGGACCTAGGTGTTCAGATACAGGCTGTGTCTTTTCTCTGTGATAGGCAGAGGCTTCCGACTGCTCACAAATATGCTTGAAAATTAATCCATTGCTTTATACTTGAGCACATACGATGTATTTTTAGCCTTGCTGGAACCTAACATCACTGCTTGCAGGTGGAAGGTGCTGTTGTATTCCTGCAAGCATTTTTATTCCTACAGAATTAATTACAGCATCAAATCGAATTTGACCCTCCTCTGGCACCCGATATGCACCCATAAGCCAGCAACTAGACACGGTAACCCAAGCAAAGGGACAAAAGCCCAAAAACTACAGCTTGAGCCAACAAAGAGAAACCTGCATTTTTGAAACTGCGTATCGCAGGCAGCAGCACTGTGGTCCCTTTGGCAAAGAAAACCGTCCTGAGGAAGAATTTATCTAGTGACTGACAAGTAGTAGTGGGCTATGAGCCTAGAAGATAATATTTTGGCTGCATCATTTCCTCTCCCCAGAAACTCTCTCCCGAAGAGCTCTGTGCTGCACAACACTTACCAAGGTAACCGGTAATGAGTTTGCGTTTTGATCTTGTTTATACTTTGTAGAGGTTTTCCCTGTATATAACCCTAATTTATAGGCTACAGAAGGTGAGCAGTCTCTGATCATTCAACTGAGAGGGTTTGCTTTTAATAGGGAGCCTTCCTGTGGTGCTCACACGATGTCTGGTCAGGACTCAAACCTGACTCTATATCTGGCTGCCCTGGAATATTTGTGCTTTAAGCACCACCTCACCATTGTGTTTGTTAAACCTACAGCATTGCAGAGCTTTCATTTTTAACCCCAGGTGGGAAACTGAGGCTCACCCCGATAGCAGAGGTGGCTATCTTCACACCTGCTCATTTTGAAAGGTTTTTATCAGAGGTCCAGATGTTATGACCGTGCTGGTGTCACGATGAGCCAGGAGAAAGGAACAAGGGAAGGGAACACAATCCAGGGCTTCTGAAAGCAAAGCAAGCACCACCGTCACGCTGACCTTGCCCTTAATGAGAAATGAGGCTGGGCAGTGCTGTTCTGATGCGAAGCAGTCATGTCAGATGGACATGACCTCCTCTTTGCTGATGAATGGTTGTTGACCAGGAAATGGCAACTCTGCACTAAAAGAACTTGCTAAGTTATAACCGTCTGCCAAGTTTCTCACGAAAGTGTTGCAGAGATTTAAGGAAAACAGAGAGGTGGGAATAAGTTGATATTCCTTGATGGAGCCATTACCTAGATCTAGGCTGATGAGAAAGCCATTGCCAGCACAGCCACACTGAAATCTGGACATGGGTTTCCAAGGGTTACATACCTGCCCACCCATGCTTTCATTTCCCTTTTCAAGGTGAGGCCTTAGCAGAGTATATGGGTTGCTGTGCTCCCTCCTATGACCCAGGAGAAATTAGGTTGAAGATGCCTGAAGAAGATGTCTCTCTTCTTTCTGTCAAAGCGCTAAATTATTAGTGCTGTGTTAATAAAATCCATTAAGGTTATCTGAACAAGTCTTTCTGTAATTTCATAAATCACTTAACAAATGTGTGAACTCAACTGTGCTATTCCTTAGTTAAAACACATAACAACTGACTAATACGCAGGCAAGTAACACTGCTGATTAATGTAGTTTAAATCCAAAGGGCATGTAGGTAAAGAAGAAGTCATCTGAGGACCAAAGTCATTAGAACAAAAGATGCCCATCAGCCGTCGTGAATTTATGAGGGCATGGGAGTGGATTAAGAGAGGGATGTAGTCCCTTCAGAACATCTTCCATCAGCAGAAAGCAAAGCCTCTGTGAGTGGGCACCATGGCAGCGTCTAAATTGCCCGATCCGAAGGCTCTGCTTCCTCTAAGCTGTCACCGTTTCCTCCAGCTTTACCTCAGCAGCGAGCACATCCCGACAGCCGCTACCGAGCACAGCTGTCCCTCTGCGTGCGTGAGCATTTACCATGTGTCTTCTTCAGTTTGCGCCAGCCGAACTGCCTTTTCGGGACAGGGAGTAGAAGAGGAGGAACATCTGACAACATTTAGGCTCCCAGTACGCTGGGACTACTCTTTCCCCTGCTGGGTCACAGCGTATCGCCGTTTCTTTGTGCTCCTTCCAGCTGCCTCTCAAGAAGAGCTGTCCCAGCGTAGAATGGCTTGACCTGTAGGCTGTGGCAAGCAGGGCCCCAGTTTCTGGGTTGGGTTCAGCAAGAAGGGATTTACCTGGAGCTTTGGCCCATAAGATTCACAAGAGGGAAGACAAAAGGGTAGTTGGATGATCTTCGCCTAACCCTTGATGTCTTTCCTCTTCCTTCCCTCCCCAGCTGATGGAAAGCTCCACACTGGGATGATGGATCACAGAAAATATAAGCCCTGGATGGACAGTGCCACACTGAGACAACATTTCCCGTGGCTGGTCCAGGCACCGGCCTCTCCTCCCAGGATAGGGCATTATCTCAAAGATGAACAAGTCCGCTGCAGCAATATGCAAGAGAGAGCTCACTGCGTCCTCCCAATGAAAGGGAAACCCCTTCCTTTTAAGTACTGTCATCCAGAACAGTGACAAATCAAGGAGAGATGAGATGCCACCATCCCCATGTATACAGAAGTACTGTGGAACAGCAGGTTCAGTGATTTTTCCAAATCCTACTTCGAGATGATGTGAATGAGCCGAGCAAGCATAACGTGGCGTGCTCAGTTCACAACCAGACAGCTGGTTTCCTGAGGAAGGTCTCTAAATTGGCCAGAATGGAGTGATAAGAAAGAAGGTATTTTAGCAGCTGGCCGGGGACGGATAGGAAGGCAGAGCCCTTGATGCCATACAGCAATGCCTTGGTGACAAGATGGTTCTTGGTTGGCATTAAAAGGAGCGATATGCTCTGAGGCAGGCTCACACCTCTCCTATACCTTTCTGCAGCCAGGAAACTGCGTTATAAAATTATTATTGTACACCTGCATAGAAGCGATCTGGGATATTATTAAGAGGCTGACTTAATCATCAGGATTTAGGGCATGGCTAGGACTTCTCCAAGGTGATAAGTCAGACTGTACCAATTAGAAAGAATCATGTGCAGCACCGGCTTGATTTAAAAACCATCTTAAGTGCATCAGAAAGCAGATGTGCCTTTAGTTGATAACGGCCAGAAAATTAAGTCTCTAAGACCTCAGCTAGGGAGGAGGGGTGGAGGAGAAACAGAATTAACTAGCAGCAACACCTCGTGACAAATCTGTAGGGCAAAAAACTCTTCTTTCAAAAGTTCATTCAGCTGCCAGGAATTGAAAGTAAAGTCTGGGGGGAAGCCCACGTGGGAGGGACGTGAAGTCTCCTACAATCCGGGGTACAGTCTGTTACACTACGTTTACATACGCACAAGGGTGGGAGAATGATCTCCCCAGAGCACACACACCTATGGAGAGGGACCTCTCCAGAAACCCCACGAAGGATGAAGCTGGGTGGAGGGAACCAGAGGGCTGGCTGAGGCTGCCAGCAAGCAGCAAGAGCAGGGCTGTGCCATTAAAGGAGGGACAAGCTGGCACCCAAGGGTGACCCAAGCGCCGTCGGTCCCCTCGACACAATGGGGTGCAGCCACACTGTCCCCTAGCAGGGCAGGCAGGTGACAGTGACATTTTTCCAATCATCTGGTGACTGTCAGACGGGTCACGGCACTGAAGCAGCTGCAGGGCTCATCCTGGAAGCAGGAGATGGGGTCAGACACAGGATTAGGGACAAAGCTACCTGCAACGCAGGGCCCAAGGTTCATCCAGAAGACAGGACCGGAGGCAACATCACCTACAACATGCAAGAAGCTCAGTCGGGATAGCAAAGGGCAGGGCTGGGCACGGGGACACCTATGTCGTAGCTCGGGCCGGGAAGCCGGTCACTAGTAGTGTACCCCAGGGATCGACGGCAGGGCCGGCACCGTTTGAGATCTGCATTAACGACCTGGATGACGGGACCGAGTACACCCTCAGCACATTTGCAGACGACACAAAATTGGGAGGAGTAGCCGAGACACCAGATGGATGTGCTGCCATTCAGGAGGATCTTGACAGGCCGGAGAAATGGGCTGGCAGGAATCTCACGGTGTTCAACAAAGGCAAAGTCCTGCACCTGAGGAGGAATAACCCCACGCACCAGTATAGACTGTGGTCCAACCAAATGGTAAGCCGCTCTGTAGAGAAGGACCTTGGGGTCCTGGTGGACAACAAACTGGCTATGAGCCAGCAGTGCACCTTCACAGCAAAGGCCAACAGCATCCTGGGCTGCATTAGAAAGAGCACTGACAGCACGTCAAGGGAGGTGATCCTTCCCCTCTCCTCAGCACTGGTGAGGCAAACCTGGAGTGCTGGGTCCAGGTCTCCATTCCCCGGTACAAAAAATACGTGGACTTACTGGAGTGAGTCACAAACGGCCATAAAAATGGCAAAGGGCTCCAAGTTTCTGACAACAAGGGAGAGTTGAGAGAGCTGGGACTGTTCAGCCTGGAGAAGAGATGGCTCAGGGAGGTCTTATCGCTGTGTATGAGTACCTGATGGGAGGCAGTAAAGAAGATGGAGCCGCGCTCTTAGTGGTGCCTGGTGACAGTACAAGAGGCAATGAGCACAAACTGAAACACAGAAAAATCAATTTAAGCGTAAGAAAGAAAAACATTTTTACCATGAAGCTGGTAAAACGTCAGGACAAGATGCCCAGAGATGTTGCGGTGTATTAGTCCTTGGAGATATTCAAAGCCTGACTGGACACAGTCTTGAGCAACCCGCTAACAGTCCTGACCCTGAGCAACCTGCTCTAGAAGATGCTGCTTTGAGAAGGGTAGGTCGGACTAGATGATCTCCAGGGCCCTCTTCCAACTTCAACCGTGCTATTCCTGTATCCTCAGGGCCCTGTCAGAGGGAAAGCAGACACAGCCCTGCAAAGAAGAGACTTAAGGGAAAAAAAAGATGCTTGTATTCTACACCATGCTTCCAAGTGGCACTCCCAACCGAGTTATTACACTGGTGGTCTAATTAAACCACATCCTTTCCATCTTGTTTTTCTTCCTCTGTGGTCATGAAAGACAATGCTTTCATGTGAGTAGTAGCATTCCAGTTCTAAATCTGCTCCTAAATCCCTTCCAGTGCTATATACAATATACCCTGTTGCCAGAGGTGGCTACACGAAAACGGGATTTTGATTAGCAGAGAACCTTACCTAGGCTCCTCACCTCCCTAGGGGCTGTCCTGCACCTCTAAGGGCATCTGTCTATCCATTACTTACAACCATGCAGGCTCGGAGACTGCCAGTGGGGATCATGTTTCCAGCGAAGCAGGGTGTTCCCAAAACCTTTGATGGCAGATTATAAGGCTCCGGAGAAAGGATCACACTTCAGGTGAAAGCTTTAGGGCTTGCCTTTCAAAACAGGGATGCCGACCTTGCAAAAACAGATCGCTTGCCTGGAAGGGCCCCACTTATGCGAGGCTGGATCCTCACTCCCTACGTGTCAGCGTGACTGCCCTGAAGGCAATAGACCCGTGATGAAACACAAGGATCTGCTTGTTTGCCTGCATAATTTATGTTTCAGTGTTAATGACTGCACCCACTTTTACAGATTTCAGTTCCACCTGTAAGCTGAAGGATAAGAAGATGCCCTTTTGTAAAATGCAGCTTCAGACTTCACCAACAGCACAAAGCCAAAATAAGTGAAAAAAGGTGCAAAACATAGTAACTGGTTAAAAATACCTGCTCCCTTTGGAAGCAGGAGGAAGCCCAGACTTGACTGCCACTATGTCCCAAAACATCAGATGCTCTTTTAGGACACAGCACCCTTTTCATCACATCACAGGGCGGTTGTGGTCCGTAGGGAACAAGTAATGGGAAATGCACAATCAAACCAGCAATTTCTCATCTGTGGGAGGGCAGTGATACCACGTGTCAGGTCACAGCCCTGGCTCTGGAGGAGCTACGCTGAACTTCCCTGCAAAGTTTTGTGGAAGACTTTTCCCCCCCCTTATTCTAGGTAGAATTGACAAGGCTTCCTGCTGCACAACAACATTTCCTCGGAATGCATGTAAGCAGTATCCTCCTCTTTTGGTGAACAGAGTACTTGAGTAGCATTTGCCAACAAACGCGAAAACTCCAGGAGCCTTTTGCTTTGCAGGCATTGTTTCTTCAGTTCATTATCTATTTATAGTTCTTGCCTTTGATCGATGTTTGTATTTAACCTTGCATTTCTTAATTTGTAGGTCGGTCTGCATTTACCATGGTTAATTTATTAGGGCAGATTCTGCTTCTCAGTCAGCTTGTTGGGGGAGGAAAGCGTATTTAGGAGCTGTAAATCATTCCAAACAGATCTCATCTAGTAACCTTAGTAACTGAGTTACATACTGCAACGAGTAATATTTTTATGGCGATATTTTTTCAGTGTGAATAATAGGAAAATAATGATAAAACAACACATTTGCAGATGGACTTGCCAATAAAAATTGCTATACAAGCAGCAGCTTTGTTTCAGAGCAAAATTCTAGCCAATCCTCTTCCAGAACCTCTGTAAAGGTTCACCCAGAGTGAAGCTTTTCTCCTGTGTACACAGTAAGCTAATTCCTCTGGTACTGGATCTTGTAACGCAGAATCCAAGCATATTTTATAAAATCTTGACTCACAAGCTTCGTTAAACAGTAATGCATGCTGCCTTGATCGTAAGGATCACACGGATCGTGACTTCCATCAAATATCACTTTCTATGAAAAAGAAGAGGCGAATGCTTTAAAAGACACCAGAAAACTTCCTGCTGTATCAAGGTAATCCTGAAGGTCTGGATAAGCACGAGTTCTCTGCATAGCACTGCATCTAAAACTGCCGTTAGAAAAATCCTCATCTGGCCAGGAGGCACCCAGGCTGCTGACTTCAGAGGTGTGATTTTTTTCCTCACTAATGTGTCTCGGATGCCTAGAGTTGAGTTTTTTGCAAGTACTCCTTCCTCGAGCTTAACAACTGGCCCGTGACCAACTACGATCCCTATGGAAACCAGATTTTGGCTACGATCCCCAAGATGGCTGATCTGAGAGGTGGTTTGAGAGCAGGCTCAACTTGTGTCGCACGCTCAGACGTCACTCTCTCTTCAGATCAAATGACGAGAGGGAAACGGGAACTTCTCTTACAATATCCAGGTGGCCGGAGCCCCTCTTCCCCCCGTCACTGCCCTAGGAGAGAGGAGACCTCAGCTGAGAGGGAGGCAGACCCACACATGCCACCTCTCACCTCCACTCTACACCTCCCAATTCGTGTGGAGTCGGTCCCTTCCAGACACACGAGGGAACGAAACCTCACCTTCTTGCCTCTTGGGGAAACAGCTCTAGCCATCGCCCCCAGGACCTCTGTTCGTGTTTTTGAAGGAAAAGCCAGAGAAGCAGCTTCTGGCCCATGAAGACCACCACTCCTGAGGGATGGAGGTGCCACCCTAGTGCCCCACAAGCACACCCTCAGGCTCAGTAGGCCATCTGCTCAGCACGCTGGCCTGGGAGACTCCGGAGCCATCCAGAGAGAGCATCCAGGTCCTGGATGGCTCATCTCAGCGCTACGTGTTCTAACCTCTGACTTTTAGACACGTCGGTACCTTTCCAGGTCTAGCCTGATGGGGTTTTTCTTGGCCTACTGTGAGGCTTTGAATACAAACCACAGCCACGGTGATTCTTCACTGACACAAGTACTCTGTTAAATAAGCACTAAGTTAAGTTTCACCACAGTTCCTGTCATACTGCTCTGTCTGGGCTGAAACGGTTTGCTATTCAACACCGTGGCCCTCACAAGGACTGAACAATTATTTGGGCCAAGAACAGCAAAATGCCATGGAAACTGAAGTGGAACATAATGCGTTCACACAGGGCAAGAGCCATTGGCTTTCTCTGCACAGAAAGTGCCATCAGCTCTTGAATAACAACAGGCAGTCAGGACTTCATCTCCTGCCTCATCAGAAAAATAGACCCTCCAGCAGCGTCAGCCTCCTAATACCATGCTCATCCAGGCAGACTGAAAGGCTTGTCAAGAGAGCACGGGGAGAGGCTCTAATCTGCTTTTTGATACGTAGGTACTCCGCATAAAGTTCAAGATTATCCCCTGTGCGAAGACCGACTCACCTGCGACTCATGCAGCAAAACATCCACCTATGCCTTCTCTGGGACACCGGCTTTTCCCTTTGAGCCCATTTCCATGCCACCCCCCGCAGGCTGACCCGCTTCGGGGAGATACTCAACCCCACTTACCTTCTCTGAGAGGAGATAACGAGTTTCACCAGGCACATCCTATAAGAGTCACGACTAGAGCGCAAGGTCTCTGCTAGCCGGGGAGGTTCAGCGCCTCGGCTGGAGGACTGAGGTCGCCTCTGCCAAGCTACCTCACGCTCCCGTCACTTTTGGGTTTTGTACACCTGCCATCGTCAGCGGGAGAGCGTTAATAACGCCCCAGGCATTCGTCTCCAGCGAAGGACACCAGCAACCCTTGCCGGGCCTTTTATTGCCACTGCAGATTTACGGAACGGCCTTTTAATCATTTTTTTTTTTGTCGCTAATTTCCCTTTCTGTCGCTCTGCTCGTCTGCTCAGTTGTCTTTGTGGTCTTCTCTGGGTACGAGATGAGCATCCCGCTTGAAAACCGAAGCTGGCAGGAGGCTCCGTGTCCTACCTCTGCACAGCAGGTAGCAAGTGAGACTGAGGAAGGTGCTCAGCAAGAGAGGCAAGGCAGAAGGAAGCAGAAGGAGTAAGAGTAACCTTAGAGCTAACACAGCTTTTCTAGCCGGAATAGCGTGGCGTGCGCGGTGGCAGAAGTACTCCGAAGCACATTTGCTCTTTCTCAGGTGCGGTGTGATGGCAGACAGATATCGCGGGAGCTGAGGGCATTCAGCACCTGGAAAAATCTGATTCTTCAAGATGCAAAGCCAACTATATGTATCTTTCTTTGCACAAAAGGGGAATCCAAGAACTTCCCTGGGACCCACAGGAGAAATGAGGGTGATCGGGGTAACTTTTAAATGTTGGTCGTCAACCTCAAAGCTTTCCTAAGAGATTTTCTTTATCTTTTTACTTCGCCCCCCCCCCCCCCTTCAAATATGGGACCAAATTGTATTTCACCATATAAGTGTCAGAAAAGCCTTACATCAGACCACTTGAAGTATAGCTCTCCCGTGATATCGAGACTGTGAATTAAAGTTTGCTTTTGGCGAGCTCACAGAGAGTCTTGGCCCCTATCTGCTAAACACATTAGGCTTCCAAAGAATTTCACAAGCTGTTCCAGATAAGCGCACAGTAAGTAGGTGAGGCAAATAGACTTATGACTTCTGTTTTTTCCCGGCCAAGTTTTTCATCTCAAAAAGTTACAGCACAAAATCACTTGGACATTTCTGTTACCAGTGACTTCTAGACTGTGCCGCTTTTCAGCAGCATGCCAACAACTTACTGAAGAAGGACACGGCAGCACTGATGTGGCCACAGCACCACAGAAACCAGTAACGCCCTCACACTATACGGGGCACAGCTTTTGTGGATGGGGCATTGGAGACATTTGGGTTTTTATTGTTGTTTTCGAAGCTCACAGAGTCAGGCTGGGATATTCGTGGCTGTTGAGTTGCTAAAACTGGGGAGTCAGAGGAGGGGAGGTGGGAATCAAGGGTG
>JAVJGG010000048.1:18078070-18101459 GCA_035590195.1 Aviceda cuculoides | reverse complement strand
CAAGGGTGGGGGGGTAATTTCTGAATGTGAGCTGACTACAGGTGCTGGCGCTTTTGTTCAGCCTCTAGCTGAGTATGTTAACAACAGAGAAAGAGGCTGCAGCTCAGAAATTTTAGTTCTTAAATTCACTCACTCTTGATCAGCTCTGAGAGCACAGAGGTTACATTTATATTAGTTTAATATTTATGAGCCATGAAACAAGATGTTTCTGGTGAATAAAAGGTGAACTCTTACGTGAGCATGTAAAACTGAACTCTGTTTGGCCTTGATATTTTGAAGATAAAGTGTTGAACTTGAACCCAGAAGAGGAATTTGTGCAGACCCCCCTGACCAGAAAGGTGACAGATGCTTGCCCGAGTGAATTAAATTACCGTCTTTAACCTCTTGGTGCTGCTCCCGACACTGACATCACCACTTTGCTGCAAACAGTCCATCCCCTTCATCAAGAAACTCCAGCTCTTGTCATCAAGGGGTTCATTAGTCTGAAATGAGGAGCTCTGACCCGCTTCGGACTTCTTCATAACCCTGACCTCATTGTTCACTGTGAAGCAATCCCATTATTTTAAGTGCTTCCCTCTTGTCAAATTGCCTCCCCCGTGTCTCTGATGTGCCTGTTTTCGGATGTGTCCTTCACGTCAGGAGCCAAATAGCTCCTGTTAATTTAAACACGTACCACGATCTCCCCTCCCCTTTCCTTTCACATCCCCCAGGAAAATCAAAACTAAAGGACAGCAAAACCCCTTCCGTCATCCGACACGCAGCCACGTCCCCCATCCCAAGTCACGCCAGCCCCCAGCGAGAGAGACTGTGACTTTCCCTGCTGTTTGCGGGCGGGAGCAGGGAAGCACGGGTTCCTCCCGCCTGAAATCCCCCCGTACCGGCGCACCCCGCGCATCACAGCCGGAGGCCTGGCCGGTGCAGCTCAAAAACGTATTTCCAGCACGCCTGCACAGAGCTTGGCTCCCCGAGGGGAAGCGGTGGCAAAATGTAAAATGTGCATAAGCCCAGCCTTATTACGAACGGCTTCCTGGTCGCTGCCTTGCTTCTCCCGGCGCGCAGCTAAGCTTAAGGCTGCCATCCCCTATTTCCCTGCGAACGTGTACTGGAATAGGTGTGGACGTCCCACTAAGCGTGCTGGTGCCAGCTGGCAGTCACCGGCAGCCTGTACCTCTGCGCCCAGCTAGCGCGGCAACCGCGCAGGGTATTTGCGCTCGGCGCTCCGCACCTAATAATACTTCAGCCCCTCTTTAACTGCTTTATCCGTTTTTACCCATTTGCAAGCCTCAGGCTCCTGACGACAAGTAGATGGTAAGTGGAGCTTGTAAATTAAAAACCTGCTCGCTGCAGGCTTTTAGCATTAAAAGATCCCAAAGTTCCCTTAGTTCATACCATCTTCCATTAACATCAACTCCACTGTCAGCAGGTAAATCTGGTGGTATTATTTGCCTATTAAAAAGTCTATCACAGGCTTCTAGTCACTAGCATTATCACTTTCCAGTGTTAGAGAGCGAGTTCAGAGGACTGTAAATATCTGAAAGTGTTCTGCCCAAGGAAGTTAACTGTCCATTTTTAAATCAATGTTTGGTGACGGAGAACTAGAAAGGACTTAAAAGAAAGAAGAAATTAAATCTGTTTGTCCTGGGATAAATGGGTTGCTCTTAATGGGCTTTTCTGATAACACAGGAGAGGCAGCCGTGTCCAACCACAGCCCCGGGAGGTAAGAACTATATTCGCATCTCAGCTCAGCTATTGATCTGCTGGGTGGCCGGGGGCTTGCTGACTTCTCTTACACCCGGTTCTCTCAGCTGCTGACAACCAGGAACCAGAATAAACCAGATGTATTGGAACAGTAAGGACAGTCACCCAAGTGGCCCCCCTTTAAAACACGGATCAAAACCTTCGCTTTTTCTAGCTTCCTTCTCTGGCCTGTGTTGTTCTCTGGGAGACTGTTTTCTCTGCAAGTCTTATCCAAGGAAGTTTGTGATGGTGAATAAAATGGTGATGCCACTCTTTTTCTGGCCTTTGTGATTTTTTTTTTTGAGAAAAACCGGAGAGAACACACGCAACACCTTTGAAACAATGAAAAACTGGTGTCAGCTTGAATGCCTGCTATGAAAACATTTTGAAGCTTTGCACTTTAAATCTTACATTTTCTGACCCACTCCATGGGCATATTACATATCCCACAGGAATATTACGAAGAGTAGCTAGGGTATCACTGGGGCAGTCAATCATTTTTACAGGGGCATGAAGTTGGGCCGTGTTCTGTTAGGGGACTTTGGAGATCTCGGTTACCATGTAAGTACAAAGTGCTATTGAAATGTGAGCCAAGCCTGGCCGGGTGGGCTGATTCAAAGGCACAGGGCAGAACGCTTCTGGAGTGCCGAAGTAACGTTTGGTGCCTTGGGGAATATAAAAAGCACAAAATAAAACCCAGTTCAAATAAATAAGATCATCTTTCTTATCAAAGAGAAAGTGATATTTAGTATTTCTCCCTCAAGGCTTATAAACAGCTGCCACGCCGGCAGAATAGATAATACAACTTTCAGACTAATCCATGAAATCAGGAATTGGAATACAAACCTTTCCAAACGTTGTTTTTCCTTCTGGGTACCTTCAGTGCTCAGTGTGGTGGCTCCACCATAAAAGGGGGTTGTCGGCCCTCTGCAAGACGCTTTCACAAATTGCAGAGGAAGAGTCTGCCTAAGAGGGGAAGGTAGAAGGATATGTTAGATAGATAGAGATGTGCATGCAAAAATCACTGAGGATCAGTTTATGAATATGTTCTGGCGTTATTGAAGTCTCCTCAGGCATTAATGACATCCCACAGCAAAACCAGGTAGATTTTATCTTTGTTGGCAGGGATCAAATTCAGTTACTGAGCAAATTCACAGGCTTGCAAAGCCGTGCAGGTCTTTGCTAACGACCCTTTTTTTTTTTTCTCTCAGTAACTTCACGAATGCACTGGAACTTGCCAGAAACCCGTAGCTGTGGTAAATGTGCGTGCCTCGTGCTTCTCCTAAGCTGGGTATGGAACCCCCACATCAGACCAGCAGCTTCTCCCAGTTCTTGCCTGCTCACTGGTTATTCTGCTCTCCTCACTACTGCTGCCCTCCTGGTGTACGGAGCAAACCCTGCGTCCACCCGCGCCGGGACCCTACGTGCCCCATCACCAGGCAACGTCGGATGGGCACAGGGAGCTCCGCATTCCCTCCAGCTGTGGAGAACTATTTCCCAGGGTCTTCTGGAGCTTTTAAGGTTCGGGTGGGATCAAGGAGGGGAGATGACAAAGCTTGTATTTTCAGTGGCCAACCTGCTTACCTGCGCGGAGAAGTACGGTGGCAGGGATGGCCGGCAGTGCCGTGATGCTCACGTTATCCCTCAGACATCCGCGTTCGGGCTGCTTCTCTCTCCCAGAGAAAGGCACAAGCACGGAAAAGCAGAAAGCAGCTAATTAACTTCCTCAGTTGGCCAAGGAACCAAAGTGACAGGTTTTGGAGAGAATCACAGCCTTCAGGCAGAGACTGTGGGTGAGAAGGATAAAAAGTGGTGAAGTAAGGTTTTCCGTAAAGAAAACTAACTTGCTGGCGTGCTGTGAAAAATTGATAATGAGTAATGACACTGCAGCATTCAGCTGAATCACTTCCCAAGCTCTAGAGCAAGCAAGCAGAAAGAGGTTGAGTCTCCATTTTCTCTGCTGACAGATGTAGACTGAGTTTCTTCCTAGGTCAAAAGCGGAGAACTGGACTAGAAGAAGGTGGGAGTGAATTCAGGGACTTCAGGAGCCTGCCTTTGGTATCGGAGCAGCCATTTGCTTTCCTCAACTTTCTGCACCTTTCCGTCTATATTCTGCCATAGCCCTTGATAGACTGAGCTTTGGTCATATGGATGTTTAGAGAGGTCTGAGCCGGTCTTTGCAAAGTCCGCATTTGTGTAAGAGCCAGAACACTTGTGCATGGGAAATATCATTCCTTACAGAGTCATGCTTTCTCTCGTGATCAAAACCAGCCATCACCCATTCAGCGACCTGAGGCGACACATTGAAATTTGGGTGACCAGTCACAGCCTGGGCAGCATGAATAGTCGATCAATAAAATCTGCAGAAAATCTGCTGAGGAATATTTGGTTGGATTTTCCAGCAAGGAGAGACTAGAGATGGCTAGAGACTACAAATTACTTGATAAAAATAGGTCTGTGCATAACTCATGAACAAGAAGAGAAGTGAATAATTCATCATTATTTGCATCATAGTTTAAACAAACCTGATGCAGTCATGTGTGGAAAGGGAAAGCTCTCATCATTTTCTTGCAAACTAAGCAAATTAAATCCAGGAATTATGAAGAGATTATAAATGCAGAAGCCAGGGTGGCACGGAATAGGAGAAATATTTAAGATTAGAATTGTACTTAACACATAAAATTCCAGAACCTGAACATTTTTCTTTCCATTTGTTTTTATAGAAAATTTGACAAGGAACTTTCCATTACCTGCAGCTTTGTATTGGCAGCCAGCAGGGAATCGCTGCAGCAGACTTCCAAGGGCTTCCTCAGAATATATTCCTCTAAATAAGGTGAGAATTTACTTATAAATATAAATTAGCAAGGCCTGAGTCCTGTGGAGGTCTTTAGGAAAAAAAAAAAAAAAGAAAAGAAATAGTGAGTAAGACTAGAAAAGCATTTAATACACACTGTTTTCAGCTGACTTTCAGTAATTCCCTTTAACCTGTGCTTTAATGTGCAATGCACATCATCTTGACTAAACGCTTAGAGTGTCCCTGAGCCCCGGGACACCCACACGTGCTCCCAGCACTGCTCTGGCCCAGTGCAGTGGCACTGCTGGGATGGCAGCAGCCCTGGAGGAACCCCAAGCCATGGGTGCCAGCCAAAAGAGAGAGGCATGCTCACTTACTCTGGAGGTTTACCATAGTTGTTCTGAAGAGGAAAGGAAAAAAAAAAAGAAATAGAGTGACCAACTGAGCATTTTTTTAAATGGGCATCCTTAAGTAATTAGCTATTAGATGAACAATCACATATCCCAGAGAAAGATTATCTGGACCCAAAGGCTGAACGCCCAACTTTCAGTGACCCTAGCTTCTCTAAATTTCTAATTGTCACAGGAACGGAGACTAGATCAGACGCGTTTAAAAAGGAGGTGAGAGCATGCTGACTCAGTAAGTTTCTTTTTGCTAACTTAAAATGGACCTGAGACAACACTATAGCATAGTTTGCCTTCCTTACCTGGTGTGCGCTTTCTTCATGCTAAAGTTTTCTGGGGCACATTCCTCAGAAACAGAGAGTTTCGGAGACAAAGAGCTCTCTGCTGGGCATACCTGAAACTGCTAGGCCTGGAAGCAAAATAACGGGGACTTCTTATTCGTTGGGTTTGCCGGCAAACCCACGCTAGAAGTTGTCATGCTGTTTAAACAAAAACATACAACCTGTCCCAAGCCTGGAAGACTGGGTTTTCTGCTGAGTTGCACATGTTTTGATTGTTTAAGGAGGATCCCAAATATAGCCAGCTGGTTTTGGTAGGTTAAAAAATATTAAATTTCAAGCACGTGAAGCTGCGCCTCTAATAGCTGGTGTTTCAAGCACCTAAAATTACATGCCAGCAGGTCCCCTCTTCTTGGTAACGCTCTTATTCATTACTCTTCTGATGTGTCCAAATTCCAAGATAAAATTATAAACTCAGTAACTGGTATTTAGAAAGGCCTAAATACCTTAACTCATTATGCAGGGAAGATTATCTCAGAATGGCGTGTCATCGCAAAACTAGATTTTTATACAGCTGGAGATGCAGAACTGTATTAGACTTAAAATTATCTCACATTGGACCAACACATTGTCAGAGAATCTATTTTTAAAATTCAGAAGTGTCATTATCTCTATTATTGTTGCTCATTACCTAGACTAATAGGAGCTCCAAGCTCCTGCCAAGGTTGTAGAGCCAGTACAAAAGGAACTTTACAGTTATCATATAGCTATACAGTTCAAACCCTCCAAAATCTTTCAAAACCATCTTTAAAGGAAGACAGTCCATTTTCTTCAAATTCAGCACAGAGGGGTTTTTTTTGCTTTGTTTAAAAAGAACAAAAAATAATATTTTAGAAGATTTGCAATCAGACCAAGACGGAAAACAAACGTAGCAGTATAACCTACTGCGAGACAGAAGGCATAAGAAATTATTTTCTGAACAGTGTTGCCACAGAAAACAATTCTGGAGACGATAAAGAGGAACCTTCTGAGGACCGCTGAGCGCCTGCGCCACGACAAAGATGGGGACTGGGGGATGCCTACCCCAGCCCCTCACACCCAGAAGTTCTGCCAGGCGGTTTCAACCTGAGAGCTGCCACAGAGGAAGGAATTGTGGTGTCTGCAGGAGGAGCCGAAGGGAGCTCCTGGCGGATGGAGCACGTCGTGGAGTGAGGGGGTGTCTCGGGAGCTGGAAAGGGGGGAAAAAAGTGGTTGAGAGGTGATACTATCAGGGAAGAGCATCAAAATGTCTTGCTGCCACTTTGCCTTCTCTGAAAATCAGAGCATGGAAGTTCATCTGCGAGGTCTATATAAACCCGGCGGTGCCAGAGGACACATTTTTAGAAAGGCAGTAATCTGGATTTAAAGTATGCGAGCAATAGGGAACTCACCACACAGGCAAAGATGTTCAAATGGTTAACGGCCCTCATTGCTAGAAATTTATTTCTTATCTCTAGTCCAAACTCACACTGCTTCACTGTCCCACTGCTGGGTTTCACCTGATGATTCTGTCTGCTGAATTTAAGAGCCCTCTACTATCAGCAGTCTTTCCCTCAAATAGTTATCAACAGACAACGTCCAAGTCGCCTCTTAACCTTCTCCTTGATAACTAAACTCTTGGAGGATGATGTCTTACACCTTCATATTGTCCTTTTTTTCATTTGTTTTGTTTTGTTTTTTTTTAAAAATTTCTTTGCAGCTTTTCATCATCCCCTCAGCACCAAGGACACTAGAAGTAGAAACGAACGCCAGGGCTGCCTTCAGCCTCTCTGCACGCAGAGGCAAACCTCAGCCTCCACGACGGTGGTGTGCGTCCTCCTAGGTATTTACCCAAAGCCAACGTTTCCTTGCTCTCCGAGCCCCATTAGCTTTTGGGGACCTTCCCTTCCCTTGGTCATCCTCCACAGCAGCTCATACATTTCAAGGTGGAGCGTCTAATGAACGGGCAGTTTTTCAAACCTACTTGATGGCTGAGTATGAGGCAACATGGCAAATATTAATTGGGAGTCTATTCTTGAGCGCAAGACAGCAGGGAATAAAGAACAAAGTCAGAGTGGGCAAATTGCCTGGAAGCAAAAGATGCTGCCACCGACTAGAGCAAGTCACCTACTGTGTTAACATGCTGGACTTTTATTATTTTTTTAGGGCTTAGCTGGAATTTCTTCCATATATAAAAATACTTTCAATCATGCAAGAAAGAAGAGTGCAAGCTCATCCACATTTTTCAGGGCAATACAGATGCCCAACCGATACGAATGGAGTCCTGCTCACAAAACTGAAGAGCAGAGACTGGGCGGTTTGCGACCCCTTTATCAGGGTCCCGAAACACTCAGCTTCCTCTTTTGAGTAGTGATGAAATTTAAACAATGTGAGACGAAACATCTGTGAGTATGGAAAGATTTAACGGGGGACATAGACCGCTGCTGTCAGGGCGAGATGCACAACATGCATTAAACAGAAACATGACGAGGGAGGCACGAGGTTTCTGGAGCAGCATGGTGATAGGGGCTACCCAGAAAAATCAAGACAGTGTACAAATTAAAAGATGGGGGTTTTTTTCTTTTTTCTTTCTTTTTTTTTTTTTTTTAATTAAGCTCCTTGTTTCCAACTACACCATCTGTGGTATCATGCTTGGTCTTTATAAGGTACTCTCAAAAGAAGGATAATTATGAATTTAGTAACAAGATAGTACTTTTAATATTTCCTGTAATATGTTTCTAAAGTCTTACCCATATGTTTTCAGAAGACTGTGTCGGAGATAATCAGTGGGAAGCCAGGAACGTGGTAATAAAGTTGTGTGGTAGAAAAGCTAATCAAAGGATCTTAAAGAGAAGGGGAAAGAAAATAGCGGTGCTCTCCCCCCAGCCCCCTTTCCTTCACTCCCTCTAAGACAAGTAGCTGGTAACATGCGTTCATGTCCAAATATCTGGTCACGGGAGCAACGAAAGCAGCCTTCACAATGAGGAAAATGAGCAAAGTAGAGGCATATGAACGTGAAACAACATCAAAGAAGAGAATAAACCCTTTCCTTCCTTAAAACCATAGTTTTAGGATAGCAGCAGCTCCAAATGAGAACCAGGTTGTGTGAGCTGCCCAACACACTACATGACATGACATTACTCTGAGGACAAGACGACCACCCGCTGGCCAGTTTGAGAGCCGGTACCACAAGGAGCAGGACAGGAAAAAATCTACCCTAAATCTGGAAAGAGTTTGTGACAATTATCTATTCAGAAATACTTCAAGCACGACAAGAATAGCGGCCGAAGCACAGCTTGTAAACTGGCATCATTCATTAAAGCGAGGGCATTTTGAGAACGGGGAAGTATAAAACTGAGCCTTTGGGAGAAAGAAACAACCTAGAAATGAAGGATGCTGCAAAAGGTAAACCATTTCAAAGAAGTTAAAGATGGAAAAGTCCTGCTAGGTTGTGTAAGTCAGTGCCCTTACGAGTGCATGAGAGAGAGACGACAACAAAAGAGCTCCGGGCGCGAACATCATTCACCGGCCGAGGTCGCAGCGACAAATTACGGGGAAAACGGGCAGCCACCTCCCGGGAGGGTCTCCGCCGTGACCTCGGGGGAACTGGCAACGCAGGGCTTGCTTAATCTTGGCACCTGCCTATTACGTCTCTCTTGGAAAGAGAGAAGTATCTTGGAAAGTCAGTCATAAATATCTGCCCTAAAGCTATTCCTTTTCCGTTGTTGATAAATAAAAGAAAGTGAAAAAGCCCAGGTGTGAGAGGACGCCAGGTCAGCGCGGGAGAGTTGGGACGGAATTTGGTGATGGATTGGATCCTTCTGGCCCAGCTACATTTCTAATTATTTGTAGGAATAGGTCAGTGACAGCGGTGCAAGCTGCTTCGCTCAGAGGTAACAGAGCCCAGAAATGAGCAGCAGCAATAGAATAGAAATTGGAGAAAAGAGAAATTACAAGGACAGGAGAAACCTGGCTGAATTTACGCTAACCCAAGCAATACCGGGGAATAAGAATGGCTTTTGCAAGTATCTCGTAGGGGAAAGGAAAGCCAGCCAGAAAGTAGTTTCATTAATAAGCAAGAGGAAAATGAAACAACCAGCATTTCTTCAAAGGCCAAATTACACCCTCACTTGAATAAAAAAAGAAAAAAAAAGGATGTAGCAATTGGGAAATAACAAAAGTCCTATACAAATTGCCATTAATGTAGTGCAGGTTAAAGGAACGGTTAGAAATCTTGAATATCCACCGTACAGATCAATCAGGTGGTCTGGTTGCACTCATCCTAAGGTGATGAGGGAGTTAGCCAGTTAATTTACTGAACCATTGGCAATTATTTTTGAAAGTCATGGAGAACTATGGAAGTCCCAAAGGCTGGGAATAAAGCAAATATAATATTGATTTACACAGAAGGAAGAATGATCTTGGCAATTACTGCCCAGCACTTTTATCTTCAATCTCCAGTAAAATAATGGACCAAGCAGTACAAAAAGGGCTATTAGAAAACTTCAGGAGGGCATTGGAAGCACGAGCAACAAGTCACACGGGATAAAGAAAGAATCCATTCTAGAGGGAGTTATTGATGTTTTATACATATAAAAGTAGAATCAAAAGGTAAAGGATAAAAGTAATGAAATCGAAACAGAAGCCTCCCTTCAACAGAGCACTTAAGCTCATGCCTCAATCCTCCCAAGCAAGTTTTGAGCAACCACTGGGTGAAAGGACAGGCTTGTTGGCATTCTCAAAGTTCAGCAATGAGCATAAACGATTTGCTTAATCAAGACCTACGTGGAGAGCAACAGCAGAAGGGAGACTGATAAGGAGCCCTATGCGAAACGGCAGGAGAGCGCGTGATGAGGAAGAAGGAGCAAAAAGTTGACAAGGTTCCCTCCAGTTCTGACTCTGAATAATAGCTTCATTAGTGACGCAAAACAGGCTGCAAAGTGCGCACTCAGATACCGAAGAGAAACAGCAAAACCACAGCAATATATACGTGTCTAAAGAATTACAAGTGAGAAGTAACAAGAGGCGATTCGCTGTAAAACAAAACCTGCGTTCTGCTAACACGTCCGGGGGAAATAACCCAAAGCAGAGTCACCCAAGGAGAAGGAGGAACCCAGAATAAACACCAGGCATTTAGGAGGAACAAAACTGGACAGCAAATTGTTCACTGCTTGTAAATGATGGATAAAAAAACACCGTAAAGCCAGCAGATCATAGTAAAGAGGGGTGATGGACTTCGTTGCCTGCTCAGTGCTGGGGGGGGCCCATGCTGAGAACCCTCATTAAGCGCCAGACAACCTAATTAAAAAAACTGGAGCGGGTTCAAAGAACAAAAGGCAAAAATGATTAAGGTGTCAAGGTACTGTGTTTGAGGAGAGATTCTGACATTAAAGTTTCATTGTACAGCTTGGCTGTGTTATGATAAGACTTCAATCCTGCCATCCACTGCATGTCCTACACAGAGAAAATTGCAGAACAGAGGCTGGGGGCTGGTCACATACAATCGCTTTTTCTGATGCCTGTAGCTCTATTACTGGCACAGAGACAACTCTGACAAAAATTATGAGTTTACTACAGCCCAAATACCTCATTTGAAAATGGAAAAGGGCAAGGAGTGAGACTCTGTCATGCATGCATCTTGCAAAAGCAAAGCTCAGACTTTGCAGCTTAGAGAAAAGGGGAGTGACACAGATTTAAGCCACGCGTTCATGCTTCTAAATCTGGATGACTCTGACATTTTATACGTATAAGACAGAGCTACCTTTGAGATTGTCCCATGGACAGCATCATCTCCACGGCCCTACCTGAGACAGATGCTAGCTGCATGTCGGACGTGTCCCTGGTATCGGGGCTCGGGGTGGGGGTCCCTCAAGAATATGAAGCGTAACTTCTGCAATTATTTTTTTACTTTACTTTGTCTCACTGATGGTAATAGAATTTTTTCCCCATAAATTATTTCCTTCAATTCTTGTCATCTCTCACTCAGATCATCCCAATTATTCATCATTACTCCTTGCTATTTTTAGTGCTTAACATCTGTTTAAAGAATGCTTACTCCAGCCTTGAAAATGAGTGAGAAAGTAATTTTGTGAGTTTATTGAAGAAAATTATAGGAAGGTAAAGGTGAGAAAATAGTGACAGAATAACATAGAAATGAGGGAACGTCTATGGTTGGAAAAATCTGACATATTAAATGCTGATAATAACTGCTTGGCCGGAGGTCGTGGAGGTGGTCAGCTACCATTTCTAGATCCCTGATTTAAATCAGACGCGGGTCAGAGTTGATGGAAATCTCACTATCCATTAATGCCCTCCGTGCTGTCAGTTCAGCTCCGATTATTAACAGGTAACGGTCCAAAAGAGGCGTGGGCTCACACCCACGCACGGAGCAGCGGGCTGCCTGGTTCCCGACAGCCAAGCCGTTCAAAATTCAGGTGTGAAATATCCTTTTGACGCCTAAACACCAGCTCCCAACTCAGGACGGAGACCTGCGCCTGAACGGTGCGGAGAAAGAGCACTCCGGCTGCCTTCGCTCGTCGGCGTTTCCCTTCGGAAGAGGATTTTCCAGGGAGACCACAAACGACACCGAAAGCACCTCCTTTTCCCTGCCCGCTGCTGCCTGGCTGTGTCCTGATACAGAGCTGGAAAGCGGCTCGGCTTCCGCAGGGTCTCCCGTCCTTATCACGGCTGCCAGCCCCATTGCGGTCTTTCAGTAGCAATATTAATCCCCTGGCTTTTCTAAATATCTAACTGCATCTTCCCATGTGATAATTAAAGCCACGACAGCGACGCACAGTTATGGCTGCTGCAGAATTTTGTTTCCAAGGCCTTGTTTTCATTTGCTCGCAAATAGCTGTGCCTTGAGCCAAAACTTCCCAAGATTGCTTTTATGCCTGAGGGAGAATTTTGTTTTGGTTTTTTGAAAGCTTGATCAAATGCTGTACAGTCAGGTTTTTAGAACAAGGAGACGAAAAGAAAAAGGATGTGGCTTTTTTTTTATAGCAAAAATAGTTGCAACTTTATTTGAGCTTGCTTTATAGTTCCAGCAGCAAAGAGATGAACTGCAAAAACGTTTGACAGGCTAGTAGCTTTTACAGAAGATATTACGAGGTTTTGAAAGTCATATTTAGTGACGCAGGGAATTTTGTGCGCACGCTCTCCTGTCTCAGCGCTGGCACCTCTAATGATACCACTTCCAAACAGCGTTCTCCGAGAGGGCTGCTCACTGTCTCAGTCTTTCTGACTTTGCCTTTTTTAATTTTGAAATGCTTCATTTTAGATTCAGACAGCTTTTGTGAGTGAAAGCAATGCTCGTGTAACCTATCTGCATTCAAAACAAAGGAGTGAGAATGGGAAGAAGTCCAAAAACGCCATCTCGCAGAATATATTCAAATCCTCCAGCATTTTTAAGGTAACATTGTCCCAGTGGGCTAGCTCTTTACTTTTGACACTTTTTGGCTTATTCTCTGCCTAGATGAAACACTAGCTGGTGACCAGTTACAGTTCTGTCTTTTGCAGGAAAAAAAAATAATCAGGCAATGGTTAATAAAAGCAAGCAATAGGTTATTTTCCATCAACTCAGCTGCAGTATTTCTTCAACCAAAATGCCTGACACAGCAGCCATCACATTTCTGAGAACCCTCCAAAGATTTACAGCAGTTTATTCTCCAAAAAATTAAAATCTGAAGAAATGAAATCTGATTTTAGGAGCAAAGAGATGGGGGAAGTATCGCCTGAAGGATTAAAAAAAAAAAAAAAACCTCACGGAAAGTCTGGGTAATAAAGTCAGAGTCTTTCAGCTTTGGCCATTCATCAGTGGGATTTTTCAAATACACATATATTTTAATATTTCTACTGGTCTGTGAGGTGTTACTGACTCTGCCACAGTCTGCCATTCCCGAGGAAGCATTCTCAGGTGCCGGAGACAGGCTTCAACACGAGGAAAGCTTCCAACCCACCAGGGTGAATTAGGAGCCCGGCAGCACTGGGTTTAATACACCCCTTAGAAAAATGCACTTCTGTTTTAGCAACATAACACCCAGGAACACCTCCGGGGTCCTAGCCTGGAAATCCCTAGGCCATACCTTTCCGAGCTGGCTGCTCCCGACCCTCGGACATCCCGAGGCAAGCACGCCTGCCCCCCAAAACGGCTCAGACCCGACACCTATACCTGCAATGCTCGCTCGGCTCGGCGGTCTCTGATGCACAAATGAACCGGCAGTGCTGAAATGAAAGATGAGAATTTTTTAATTGCATTCGGTGAACTATTATGATTTTGAATCCCTTCTACATCTTCAGCAATTTTTTATTAGCATTGCTGGGAGGAATGTTTAAAAAAAAAAAAAAAAAAAAGTAGTTCATGGATTCTTTTGGGCTTCACTCTGATTTTAGGGTTGAGCTAAATGTTAAATCTCAAAGGACTAAAAATATTTCCTACCAGAGTTTCTTTAAATTTAGAATGGTGAACAACAATGTTATTTCGTTCCTCTTTACTTGGCACTTGTCAGGCTGCGTGACAAATGCTGCGGCCAGTTTTGTGTCCCCAGACACAAGGACGTTGACCAGCAGGGTGAGCTAAGGAAAAGGCCACCAAGATGTTTGGTGGGGGCAACGCTTGCTGTGTGAGATGAGGCTGGGGAAACAAGGCTTGTTCAGCCTGCGGAAGAGAAAAGAAAGTTTTGAGGGACCTACCAGTAGCCTGCCAGTACTTATGAAGAGGTTTTTGAGAAGATGGAGCCAGGCTCTTCACTGACATGCGTGGTCATAGAACAGGACAGCGGTCATAAACTGAAATAGGGGATGTCCAGACAGGATACAAGGAAAAACCTTTCCACCGTGAGGACAGTCAGACCTTGGAGCAGATATTACCCACAAAAGTTATGCAGGTTTCGCCCTTGGAGGTTTCCAGCGCCTGAAGGGATAAAGCCCTGAGAAACCAGGGGCTTCAGAAGCCTGAAAGACATCGTGGCCACTGCATGTCGTGACCATACACAGTGGTTGTCTTGGTGGAGCATAAGGGCTGGGGGGAGGCAGGGAAGCCCTCCCTTCTCTTTTATACACTATACACCTGGGGGGGCTCAAGAAACATTGCATTCAAGCCCTAGTCCTCCTATAGATACCGAGTCTGAACCACTTTGGTCCTCGGATTCTGTTTCGCAAAGCAGGAACAACCAGAGAAAGAAGCAGAAAACTTTCAGGGATTTTTTTTTAATCCAGTGCCTCGCTACAGAAAGCTGCTTTGTCCTCCTTTCCACTTACAGAGCCGGCCCGCTCTTAGAGGCACAGTGTCCCACGGGGATGTGCAGCTGGGGCTCACAGGTATGACTGCTTCCCCAAGTATTTGTTGATGGGCTTTATTGCTCTGTTTGGAACCATGGGCCATTTAGAAATACTATTATTACAAGGAGTTGCTTATGCAGTGATCCAGTTCTGCAAAAGGTGCTTCTCCAGCCATAACAATTCTACATCGAAATGTCTAATGATGCTCGCAAATCATTCCTGCGGTTACCAAGCACAGCACCACACCTGCCTGGAACGGCACGCTGGAAAGCCGGAGATTTCCTCTCGCTTGACTCATTCCTCTCGTGCCTGCTTTCCGAGAGGAAGGGGGAACATCAGAGACTTCTCTGTTTAAATCGGGAAAGTTATCTGCAGCACGACTACTCTCTGCCACACTAGGCAGTGGAGGTAGCGGTGTTCGGGGTTTAGGGACTGAGCTCCTCCATAGTCCCCCCACTGGATGCGACTCAAACATTTTTATCATCCCAGCCTCCTTATCCATCCAAGAAACCAGTTCTCCACATAGCAGCCCACAGCTCTGCTACGAAACTAACGCAACTCCCAGGGCTGTGGAGACAGTCCTGAGAACCTCAAAAATTATAGGCGTACCCATGCACATACCAGCAGATTTGAAACGGGTGCTCCCCCCCCCCAGCTCACGCTCCTGTTTTATCTGTGCGTGGAGCCGCTGGCCGACTGCCCGGACAGCCCAGGACGGCGATACCAAAAAGCACACCGGGATTCTCCGACCAAACCCACCCACCGGCCACGGGGCCACAGCAAGGGGAGCTCCAGCACCGGCTCTGGCACGAGTCCCTGGCATTTGCTGCTGCCGCAGGCACCCGCTGCAGGGGTTGCTTTGGATTATTTTACTAGAAACTAGAAAGTTTCAGGCCAGAGGGGACCGTGACATGGTTTGATGGAACCTCCCGCATATCAGAATGACGCCTTTTGGGCAAAATACAGGATGGACCCGGATTTGGTTAAAGACACTTGCTAGAAAGGCAGTCGTGGCACAGAAACCTCTGCCCGGAGCCCAGACTTTGGCCCAGATGTCCGTCTGTCTGGGACAGAAAACCATCTGCGGTATCTGAAGGAGGAGGGAGTAACAGCAGCCTTTCCTTTCCCTCTGCCGGCAGAAAGGCGAGAAGCACCGTAGCCTTGCGCTCATCCTGAGCCTGCAGAGCTGGATGCCTCATAGTACCTTCACTAAAGGACACGTAACTAAAAACAGCCATATGGATTTTTCTCTCTTTTTTTTTTCCTCAAATTTACCTCCTTTAGCAGACTGTTTCTGCGCAATTGTTTGGATTAGAACGAATGTTTACAGCCCAGTTATATACTCTTGACAACAGGGTTTTATAATGAATAGACTTGACAGACCTCTAACTATTGACTCTTACATTAAAAAAAATGGATTGAGATTTCCAGCAGAATAATTATACACATGTACAATCAGTGATTAATGAGCTTTTTGAGGAGAGCTAAACCCACTGAATCATAGCATGCGACTTTCATATCAAGGGCAACAATCACAGCGTCGGGAATTTGTAGCCTTGCATAAAAACAAAAGGCCAAAATCTGTACTCTTTTTACAATCCATGTAAGCCATCAATTTCTCTGAAGTGGCATGGGGTGTATGTCAGGGGGAATTTATCCTGCACAGTTTTATATTACTTTTACCCTTATATCACCTCCACATTATGACGCTGCCAGTTGGTCCAGCTGCCCCCATACAAATAAACCTGCTCACGTGAAATAATTATTTACCTCTGCACGCTTCCTCTCCCAACTTCCAAAACCCCCCAAAACGTTCTCATAAAGCTTAAAATGGACGCTTTGGTCAGCTGGGATTTTTCTTGTTTGCAGGCTGGGCCCCCCAACGTGTTGATAAAGGACAGAGGACGGGGAGCCTCCCCCCACATACCGAAACCGTCCTGCACTTCTGCCACTTCTCGTTCGTGGTGGACTGGAAGGTGAAATAGGGAAACAGCACTGGAAAGGTCACTCTGGAGTTAATTCAAACCCAGCTGAAACTCTGACATACCAGATGTCTTCCGAGCGAGTTGAGGGTTTTTTCGTGACACTCCGTCTCAATTTCCACACCAAAGAGGTTCAGATAAGCTTACGCCTCTGCCTGAACCTCTGAACCTTTTGAAGTTTGCCATCACTGTCATTTTCCCCGCATACTGCTGGTTTCTCTCACGCTGACTGAGCTCTTGCAGAACTACCCAGCCCTGATAACCGTGAAGGAAATGATAGGAAACGCGACTCAAAAATAGAAGCAAAAGTAGTGTTTTCACAAATTACAGGCTGGCGCATGGAGAAGCCTGGCCAGCGATACCAGGGAAAACCTAACGCAGGGTGTCTGGTAAGTACAACTTTGAGCACACATTATTAAACCCCATCAACGACGGTGCTAACACAACACGGACATTCGCTTGTGTTATTTTATACCTCCGCTCACGCCGAGTCGTCGCGCTCAACCGTTTGATCTGAGATGACAGAAGGAAGACCTAGAAGTAGAAAGCTGTGGGCCTGGAGGTCAGAAAGAGACTTTCTACTTCTGGCTCTGCCGCCAGCTGCCTACTGCCCTGGGCAGGTCACCTCACCTCTTGCCGTCCTACCCATACACGGAGCAGAGGACCTCTCTCCTTCGCACGTCACGGTGAGGCTTCGCTCATCAACGTATGCGAAGCATCCGAGACTTTCTTGCGCTGAAGGTGTCGTTTCTGTGAACGGCCGCTAGCGTCCCTGGTGAGAAACATGAAGATGGGCTAGTTTTTGGTGCTCTTACTCATCTTGGAACTTGCGAAACTCCATTTTGCACCCCGCAAGCCTGGGACCATTGGGTGGGTAGGATCATCACCTTCTTTTTCTTTGGGACCGTAGACGGCAGAGCAAACTGAGAGAGCGTGAGCGAAGTTTCGAATATTGAAAATAAATTGGGAAGTTGGCCTGCTGCCTGCAACCTGGAGGCACATTTCCCTACAGTGCCTGGGGCCAGGAGCACAATGGCTATTTGTTATCAACAAAGGTCTACTGCTGCCACAGTAATTGAAACAGACTGCTCCCTCCAGGAAACGCCAAGCAGTGAGGGAGGGCTAGACAAGTAGGGTAACAGAGAAAAAAAAACATGCAAAATAAAGATAAATACAGGTAAAAGTACCCACGTATAGCCGAAAGCTATATATCCTGGGGTTCTCCAGCTCTTCCGTGCCCAGCTACAGATTTGAGCACGGTAAAGCGTCAGCTGTGGCTTGTAATCAAAACATATATAGCTGGCAGAACAGAAACAGATTTGCATCTGATTTCTCTGTGGTCAGGGCAAAGATGGACAGTGTTGTGTTGGTAAGAGGGGTTTGGTTTGTTTTATGTTCTACTGTATTCCCCAGATTGGTCCTCTGCAATTTCTCACTTTGTAGCAAAAGGGCTGTGGGTTTCCTGCCGTTCTCTGCCAATATCCACATAAAACCTCTGGATGCATAAAGAGGTGTGGACAGAGCACCAAAATAAGCACTCTTGACACTTTCTTTTGTTGCTCCTAATTGGAAGCGCTGTTACTGCTCAGTATCACAGAGGCATCCAAAACGCGCTGGGTGCTGGAGAGTGAAAAGCAGGAGCCCAGCTCTGGTCCCAGTTGAGCACAGTCTGGGACGCTGTGCAACAGCCAGCAAAGAGACTCAGAACTGGGCTTTGAGGAATGGGTATCTCTGGGTCCTACCAGCTGAAGCCTAGAGGCGGATGTAGACTTTGTGTCTCAAAGTGTCCATCTTAAAAAATAATCTTCCTGGTGATGTTTGGACCAAAGAAGCAGCAGGGAATAGTTAGAATTCTGCAATCCTTTTTCTGAATGCCCACAACATTTCATGAGATCTCAGAGGGGGCCTTGGATGCTAAATCCCCATTTCCTCAGCAAAGGCTGTTGCAGGGACTCATTGGTGGAGCGATGATGAAAGCAAGCGGTTCTTTTCATCATTTTGACTTCCAAAGCGGCAGTAACAAAGCTCTGGGCTTCTGTTTCATGTGAAAAGCACTCGTTTTGCAGCCACTAAACTGGGGATTTGCTGCCGCATGCTGTTCTGGAAACTCACCAAGAGGTTGAGAACCACTCCGGATTTTTTCTTCCCCTCACATCTTTACTAGTAATAAATGTATTACGGACCAGATTCTGGAGTGCCTCTTCCTTGCAACCGCTCCACCTTTTAGTCATATGCAAGCCCGCTTCTTCTATAACAGAAGCATGGGATCTGTCACGCTAAGAGGACCAGGCAGCAGCAAAAGTTATTTTAATTACCAAAGGTGGAGTACATTCGGAGGACAGATCCAAAGTCTACCCATCTCAGCGGAGGTCTTTTGCCACTGACCTAAGCAGGCTTTTGATGAGATCCCTGGTTAAGTAAAACGATGCCATTTTTCGCTGTAGGCTGATCGACCGCTGTGTTTCTTGCTTGTCTCGGAGTTGGCCCGCTGACCAGCCTGGACACAAACACTGGCTCCTTGCCTACTCTGGTCATGCTGCCTTTTACATTCCCTCTCAATTTTCCCTGCTGCTGTTCCTGGTTGCCCTACGCTGGTTTTGCTGACTCCCAGGAGAAGAAACAGATGTTTTACAGGGGAGCCACGAAGCCGAGTGGCTGCTACTGAAAAACAAATCCCCAGATCTCACAGCCCTGCGGAGCCGCTGAAATGTACAATCAAGAAGAGAGTGGTGAACAATACATAAAAATGGAAACAGCTTTAAAGAGCCCACCAGACTGAAATTGCCCACAGATCATGAGGCACCACCTCTGTAAGTGGCAGGGGTAGACTCTCCACTCCGTAAGAGATCCCCATCCTCCCCAGGACGGCTGCAGGAGACCAGTTCTGTAAATTGCCATTCGGAAGCCTGTGTCACCTGATGGGACTCCAGGGGGCAAAAGCAGCATTACTTCAGTGCAATCCCAGCATGAAAAAGTTAATAAAATACATGTCACTGAGAAACCAATTGTACCTGCAGGGTAAGAAAAGGTCACACATGAATGCATGAAAACTGGGCATGCCGCATAAACTGTTGATCGAAATCTCCTTTCCACTCGTATGTGAACACATTGAGCATAAACAGGATTGGCACACGAAGAGAAGCAAGACTGACAATTTTTCAGATTAATAAACTTTGGCTGGATTTTCTTTCATTTTAATTTTCCCGTAGTACACTGTCTAATTAGGCATTTATTTTTCAGGAGAAATGAAATAACGGGGGCTACTGGATTCTTCTTTCATGATGTGAAATCCTGGAAGAATTTGACGGCCTCTCCTCCAAATTTCAGAACAAATGTTACTTGGTGCCAGCAGTTGGATCAGTCTGTTGCGCAAATGCTCGTGAGCACAGCAACAGAGCTGTTGGTTTCATTAGGGTAGCTGCTATAGAACTGTATCATACACTTTATGGTCTTACAAATGACGATTGTTTAAGCACGACCTGCAGTGCCGGCTGTTACATTATCTCCAGGATGAAGAAAGTTGCATATGGACTTAATGAAGAGAAAATGAAACATTCGTTAGGACCGTAAATGAAATAAATAGGAAATTACGCCATCTCGAGCAGCGTATTGGGTGCCGCTGCTTTGTTATCTGATTTCCTGTAGCACTGATAGAGAGAGTGTGTTTTAATTAAAGTCTTATATAGGTTTTGTTGAAAAAAGTTTTATGGAACCAGATACTCTTTGTGCACTTCTATCAAAACTGGGGCGGGGGGTGGTGGTGGTGGAATTGCCTAAAATTCTCTAGAACTTCCTTTTAAAAGCAAGCTATGGAAAAGCTATGCTTAAAATATGCAGACATACCCTTTCCATATTTTCAAACGACACTTCAGTCATTCTGTCATCCTGTTTTGAAGTAATTTGTTGTTTGACTTCTTAACAAATTTCACATTGTATAATGTAGTAGATTACACATAGTCAGAAGCATATTCGCAGCACTCCAATTTGCCCTTTGTATGTTTTGTACATTATATAGTGCAATATAATGCAGAACTAGAAGTCAAATTTGTAAGGAAACAGATAAAACTGCTTTAAAAACACTTGTTTCTGTGGGGAATTTAAACATCTTTTAATATAGGTTCTCATGCACAAGAGTGATGTTCTTTGGCAGGTCAGAGGTTCATCTTCTTCACAGCTTAGATTCAAATCAGATGAAAAATGAAGAATGGAAAGTCAGGAAAGCCGTTTAAGACGACAGAAAATACGGAGAAAGCGTTTTTACCTCGACATTAACAAAGCTAGAAAGGGACAGAAAAGATTACTAGAGAGACAGCGTGCAGATGGATACATACCCCCCCCCCCCCCGCCGTGCAGTACAGTATAACCTGTATTTGGTCTCCATATATTTGGTGCCTGGCTCCATTTTGGTGGTTGATGAAATGACGCACACTAAGAGAAAGTGCTTTTTATCCAAAGCTTCCAATTGCAACACAGGGTATGAAAGAAAGAAACATCGTCACCTGGCTGAAACCAGACCCAGAAAGACGAGGCCCATATAGTCAGTGAAGGCCGTTTAATCCCATGGAGCTGCGTGCTTAAATGTCTTTGAATATTTGCCCCTAAACGACAACTCCGAGGACCCGCAGAAAGCACGTAGCTGAGGAACATACATAAACCAGATTTTTTTTAATGTCCTAATTGAAAGCTTTACCCACAAAAAATCACTGTTTCCTCCCTGCCTGTACGAGACTTTGCCGCTCATGTGGCATTCACTGCCTTATGTTCCCCTGCGATAACGGGTCGTAACCGTATGCACAGTAGTCTAAGCTGCTCTCAAATAACAAAATTATCAAAAACCAAATAAGGTTCACTACCGCAGTTTGCTTCAATAGCCATAATTGTAGGAACAAAAGAAATCCTCTTTCATTTCTTACTAAATGCTTCGACGGTATTAGAAGGATGTCCTGATTTTCTTTATTTGTACTGTTACATTAATAAAGCAGAGATTTTTAGGGAACTGAAAAGCTTTGAAGAAGTGCCTTTCAATCCCAAACCAGAAAAGATTACTGGGAGTAAGCATAAACTCTTTACAAAAAAAAATGTAATTTAAAATGACCAGAGTAGAGTCAATGTTCACTCTTATGGGCTGCATCATTCATACAGCGCAAGGCAACTGCTGAATAACCCAAAGCTGAGAAGGACCAGATTTTGCTCAGAGTAAGGTCTTTATCAGAACTGGCAGAAGAGAAATGTGCAAATACCTGCAAAGCACATAGAGATGGTGTGATATCAACCGGCCCTGAAATATTTCTCCTCCTAAGGTACGTGTCACATTATTTCAAGGTCAGCCCACTTTCAGATAACAGCAAAACCCATAATTCCTTTAACAGAAGAATTAATTAAGCTCCAAGTGAGAGGTGAGTTTTCGTTAATCACTCTGAAGCCACTAACTTTTCCTGAACCATCCTACTGGTATGTGAAAAGGTTGTTAGACGTTTAAGTCAAAATTGCTTAAACTGGCTTCACGGCATTGGCAGGACCATCCCGAAGTCTCCTTTTCCTAAAGCGCGCTGCTCTTTCTCATTGAATTAGTGCCAAGGGTGCATGGAGTCCTCTCCAGACAAATGAAACGGGGAAAGGGGGGCAAACCTCGGCCCCTTCAAAATCAATTGAAGCACCTGCACAGGCATCGGTGTGTCCAGGACGGTCTTTCTCCCAAGAAAGCTACAGCTGAAAGCTATATTTATCTTCTATCCAACGTAATGGAAAAAAGAGAGCCTTTCCCAAAGCAATTACATTGCTTCTAAAGGCATTATCAAATACATAGCTGAGCTTCCCCCGGACTTGAGCCCTGGAGGCCAGACGTAAAGCTGCTTCTCGGGCGTGATGTCGCCCAGTTGTATTTTATGTCTGGAAATCTCAGCGTTCCTGAGGAAGAAACGCTATTAGTACAGCAGTCACAGGGGTGAGCTCCTCACGCTTTGCACTCGTGATGCTCCGTGAAGGCTTGCTCCTGGCATCATGCTGGCTCTGGCCCTTGCCCCAGCCCTGCCCGGGGCCACCACTTGCCATTCCAGAGGGGGACAGCCTTCGGACACGATCCCGCGACCGTTGCAGGAAAAACTTTGATCACAGAACTGACCCAGTTGCCTTCGCTGGGAAAACATTCCTGTTTCAGAGAGTAGAGTCAAGCTGCACAGAAGGAGGATAAGAAGTGCCACAAAAGTATTCTCAGCATAGGAGGGGTGTTCGGGGGGGACGCTGCAGCATGTCTCTGTTCACCGGTGATTCATTCTAATGTTTTCAGCTGTGCGGGAATAAGCAACGTACAAAGGAGTTTCAACCCACGTCAGCACTGATGGGGAAAGAAGGGAAAAAAATTATTCTAGCTTCTAGCAAATCCCCCATTAAAATTAGATTTTAAAGTAACGCTAAGTTAGCCATTTATTCAAAATACTGTGTACGCAGTTAAAATACAGTCTTGTTTCATGCAACAGGACTTAGGAAGCAAGAGAAATCCTTAGCAACCTTCGTATTTAGGGTCAGTATTTTCACCTACTTATGAAAACATCATGAAACTACAAGGCAGGGGACAGCATTTTCAAAACATCTCAGATCAGCGTCTGAGGTGCCTAGACTCCTCCACTCCCAGCCAGTTTTCAGTGGTGCCAGTTATGCTTTGCGACGAACACGTGTTGAAACCTGCATACGTTCGGCAAATTATTCATGCGCGCCGTGAGTTTTCAGACGCAGGAGCTACAGGCCTCGTTGCATCAATATCACATAGCTTCAAGGAGAGACTCCGTGGTGCTCACAAGAGACGGGCATTTAGGAATAAGTACTGCTGTCCCTGTCAATCACAGCCGTAATACACGACGCACAGCAAACCCTCTTTCATCTCTCGGGGGGGGGGGGGGG
>JAVJGG010000048.1:18033766-18071111 GCA_035590195.1 Aviceda cuculoides | reverse complement strand
ACTACCCCCCCCCCCCCCCGCCCCCGAACATTTCAGCTTATGGTCCACCAAGGGGTTAAGCTGAAGGACAAGAACAGAAATGTAATATTAATTGTGCATATTTTTCCTAGCTACTCTAGTAGCTTCTGTCTCATAAATTCTCATGACGATTGCATAATGCTAAAGCTATCTGCTGGGAATCCCAAAGGCAAGGCTTAACCCTTTTACTTTCTTGAAGTTTGATAATTAATTCTATTTCTTTCAACGAGAGGAGACAGCTTACCCAAACGGCCAGTCCCAAAACAAACACTGACGCAGGTACTGTACTGTACTGTACGTGCTCTGTACTTTCAATTTCCCTGCCTGGGTCACAGAGGAATAGGCAAACTGGTTCAGGTAAAATTAGAATTGACCCAAACCTTGCTACTTAAATAGGTTTTTGAAACATTAGGGCCTGTTAACCACTGCTTTGCAGGGCAAATTCAGGGGCTTGCATTTAAGCTAATGTCCCACTGAAGTCACTATGGGAAGAGTAGAATTAGACCCTGGGTTGTTTGTTTTCCCCAGCAGTGGCTGCCTGCTAATTGCAACTGTTGACTGCATGCATATTCATTACACCACGGAGCTTGGGAAGCCGCACAGTCTGCGGCTAATGTGCTGAATCAGATAGTAAATCAGACTGATTAAGATACGAGCTTAGGCTTAAAAGGCACACTAATCACACAACCTTGCCTTCGGAGCCGACTCGCAAACCGCGACAACGCAAGGGATGCTGTAGGGAAGACGGGGACCCGAGAGCGGGGTGCAGGGGCGGTGGGTGCAGGTGGGGGGAGGCCGGGTGTCCCCCCCCAGAACTGACGCCCAGCACAGCCACCGCAGCGGGAGGACTGAGAGCGTTCCTTGCTGGGAGAGCCGACGTCTTCTCCTGGCCGCTACCACGCTCCAGCCACAGCGCAGATTCCCGCCCCCCGTCCCATAAGCAGAAACTCTTGGGGGGCTCCAGCAGGATCCTGCAGAGCAGTGTTTGCCACCCGGGAGCTAAGCCAGCCCAGCGCTTGCCACTCCTGTTATTTTTAACATTATTCACCAGGGTTCCGGAGGTGCCGAAGCCTTACTTTGCGGTAAGCTACAGGGAGCCAGCTGGAGAAGGCTTAACCCTGTCACGGAATAGCTACACCAGAAAACATCCACACAGCTGGCACTGCAAGCCATGCCTAGCTCACGGAAGCCCCGGGGACCTTATGGTATGAGATTTTGGGGAGCGCGTGCAGGCACGGGGATGCTGGGGCCTGTTTCTGCTCCTCGCGTCCTCGGTCCGGGCCGCAGGAGACGGCGTGCGTGAAGCTGCTCTGCTGCGGGCCAGCACAACGGGGCTCCTTTTCGCCTTAATATGCCTTTTTTTATTTGGCTCTCAGGTACGCTGTGGGAGTAAATGCACTCTCAAGAGATGGAGAACGCTCGTGGTTTCATCACAGAGCACCTCTGGAATAATACCTGTGTTTGGCGTTGGCCATTTCATGTGTCTCTGTCCTAGGAAAGGAGCGCTTCCTTACACAAGGAGTTCTGCATCTGCCGGGAAGCCAAGTGTGGGAGAAGAACGAGACCTCTATAAATGTGTTCAGTGAGTTAAGTTGTTTGTTTTGTGATAAATAGCATGCTACGCTGATACCTTTCAAGTGTTTGACATTCATGATTCACAATTTAAAGCCTCAAGCACGTAGTTGTGTTTGCCTCCAGATTTAACCTTCTGAAACCCCCTTTGCTTGTGCTCCAGACTCGTTTAGTTTGACAGTTATGTGAATTCCAGCCATTGGGCTGAAATTGCCATCCTGGTTTGTATGAGCAATACCTCCCCTTCACACCAGAATGACCTCTGAAAAGGTGCATACATATAGAAAAGGCACACTCTGGTTTCAGAGTCTGCCAAGTATTCGCAAATACATCTCATTTTTCTCTGGCTCCCTCTCAGGCTTCTCTGTACAGAAGTGAAAGAAGTGGGAGGAAACTTTCCTCCCCACTTCACCTCTCTGGCTATGCCACTGTCACCAGTAACACACACAAAGGCACTGTAGTCCGTAAGGTGGGATTTGAAGGGGACAGGGGGACTTCCCTATTCCGCCATAAGTTTCCTCAGACCCGACGGCTTTGCTGTACCTTCCTCCGGCTCCCCTGCCACACAAATATCCGACATAGGAACAAGTTTGATGCATTTGTGCACAAGGGTCACACGCTAGTGCAAACGTGGTGGCGAAGCTCATTTCCAGGAGAGATCTCCAAACTATCAACAAACCCACAACAAATACTATGAATTAAATTCTAGATAAAAAGAATCTGCATTTGGGGTGAACTTGGACCTCATTCTGAACGTTACGCTCTTTCTTCATCCTAGTTATCTGACACTGAATTCCACTCTTGGCCATCCTTAAAGCCTGCAAGAGTTCAGAGCTGTACCCTAGCACCTCCAGCCTGTGTCTAGCAAGTACTAATGCTCCTGGAATACATCAACTTCCACCTCCAAATAGCTACCATGTTCACCGCCTGTGTGTTACTCACTTTCACTTGAATTACCCATAGTGTCAGGCTGGGAAGACGGTGGAGACGCAAGTAATTGAAAAAAACAGGCAAGTCCACCAAACATTTGGGCTCATTACAGTTCACAGTTAATTCACTCTGGTATCTGAAAGCAAAGGCAATGAAAGCACAAACCCAAACTTTTCAGGCAGTGTCAGCTTAGCAATCACCTCCAAATGGAGACTGGGCTGCACTGCAAGATGTCCAGACGGTATCCTCAAGGGCGTACAGAAGGTCAAAAGCTAAAGCAAGAGAGGTAGCAGCGACTGTGGTTTCCTTCCTAGTCTTAATAGTGCCAAAGGCAATTTTGCACCAAATTCATTATCTCTTCACCACGTGCTTCCGAAGAAACTAAATGAAGCTGCTTTATACGGTTAAATACAACCATTGTGCACACACACAAACACTACTTTCACCAAGATTGCTAAAAGCATCAATGCATTGAAACAGATGCAATATATTAGTCATCCTAATAGCAATAACCAAGGGCAGAAGTAGCGAATTAGGAAGCAGAAATGGAAAAACACGTTTCAGCTGAGGTTTGAACGCACCGGAGACGGGATGGCATGGGTTTGAGAGAAGACACCTCTCACCAGCCAAAGTCACACAGCTGTGTGGCAGGTCGGAGAGATGGCTAGAAGCGGAGCAAGACAGAGGAGTTAGCCTGGAGCAATCCAGAGAGAGTTTTGAAAAGGAAGAGAGCAACTTAGAAGTAAAACACAGCCTGAGTGAGCAGGCAGTGCTGTTGTGGCAAATCCCAAGTTGGCAGAGAGCTCAGCGCGGAAAAGTGCGAGCATGCCCAGAAATAATACTGGCAAAACTGGCAAAAAAAATGGCAAACAGCGGCATTCAGCACGTCCTTCAGCAGCTGCAGAGCAGGCAGCGGGGACAGTCAGAAAGGAAAGATGGTGGGAAAGGGTGCCCGTGCGACGGGGTAGCAGAGTTGCACGCAGGAAGGGAAGGAGAGCTGTAGCTCTGGTTTTCTGTCACCCTGCTTGTGCCACCAAGCAAGCAAAACCCATGACTGGGGGGGGGAACGGAGGACAGTGGTATGTGAATACAAAGGATGACTGTTTCAGTTACCTTTTGACAACTACGTTGCTACAGAGACTCTCTGCAGCGACCAGGAGGTGCCACTACTGATGCCCAAGGTGCCATCTCCACCAGCGAGGATCGCCCTTTTTGACAACCACAAGACACCTCCCTGCACCCGCAGTTTCATCAGCTGTTTCTTCTTGAAAAGGCATCTCGTCTCTGACGTCCCGAACTGCCCCTCTCCTCCCCAGCCCTCACACCTTGAACTGCAGTCAGGGCAGCAGGGACAGAGAGCTCTACAGGAGGAGCGTTTGAGACGGAAAACAGATCAAGGGCACCCTTTGTGCCTTTAAAGCCTCTCGCGCGGAGTTCTGCAGGTTTGTAGCAGCCGCTGCCAGAGATACCTCGCGCTACAGAGAAACTCTCCCCACCTCTTGCTCGGCAGCAGGCTCTCCCTCCAAAGCGGATTCTTGGACTTGCTTGCGTATCTCCCCTTTGCAGACCGATGTTGCTGTTCAGTGGACCACATTTAGGATACCGCTATACTAAACCATGCAGCCTCACCGCCACGTGCGAAGCATGTTAGATATCCGTGGGAGGGAAAGATATCTCTTTAAGGAACCTGAAGAGCCTGGTATCAAACAGGCAAACGGCACTTCCTTTTTAAGTCGAGAACAAACAAGTGCTTCGGAGGAATTGGCTTTTGATGTTTTGTTTTCAACAGCAAATTTCGTAAGCTGAGGTAGGTAGCCTGCGTTAGTAAGAAGGTATCCTCCTAAGCCCAGGGCAAGGGAAAAGGAAAAAGCAGCGTGCTGCACGGGCAGACGCCTTGACAACAGCAGAGATTAACTAGCATGCAGATATACTTTATAAAGGTCCAAATGGATGTTGAGCCACCAAGAGAGACTGCAGTTAAGCAGAAATAGGCTTTACTGAATACATGAAATGCCAAAGGATCTGCAGAGGAACTCTTAGCAGAAAGAGCCATTAATCACTGTAGCCAGCTGCATCCCATATACAGTGCTCACCTTGTGAACCTGAAAAATATTACTGTAATAAGAAAAAAGACGCCCTTCAAAAGCCTCTTCAGGTGCCCTATGCGGAGACTGCAGTAACTCTTTGGGACAGATTATTTTCTGGCTGTATTTCTTAGTAGGCGGATTCCTCAGCTCCATTTCCAGCAGCAGCTGACATAACTAACACCACTTTCATCTGTCGCAGTCACCTTCCCCTATCTTTTCCCTACAAAAAAGCTCAGACAAGTGTGGGAATGGGGAGGGGAGGAGCTGAGGGGGAGCGAAATAAATTGGTTGGTCTAGTTGTAAACTTTACCACCTCCCCCTCGCCACAGGTAGAGCTAAAATTCCCAAAGGCCTTTCATGAAGGGCAAAAACCATGCCTTTCTTTTTTTCTCCAATGCTTCTGATGTGACTGTGATCCTAATCAAACAATGAAAAATAAAGCCCCATGCATGGAAACAAGATCACCTCTGGCTTCAATCTGGCTTACATTTCCATCCCCTGGAGTTGAGTCAGCATCAGTTGCATCAGCTGCTTAAAGAAGAAAAAGGTGAGCCGCAAATATTAGTCACAGGCGGAGGCAGCAGCAGGCAGGGACAAGTGACTCAATTCCCAGTTGGTTCCAAAAGTTCCCATCATCCTCTTTACATCAGCACATTTTTAAGTACATTCGACATGACCCTGTAAATTCCCCCCTACGTCACCGTGGGGGCTTTGAGGACCTCCTCCTTCTTTACAATTCTGCTTTCATCTCTCTCCCTTTCTCATGCATATTGCATTTTAGAAGATGCTCGCTCTAAAAAAGCAACAAAAAGTTATCTGTGTATGTCAAGATACCTCCAGAGAGGGGACTTTCCTAAGCAAGGGTTCTCTAGCTGGGATTATTCACGTTACATTGGAAGCTGACTACTGAGGACACCAGGACTGCTGCCTGGAACATGAACTTAACTTTCTAAAAATAAATTGCCATTATTGCAACGCTGACTTCCAGGTGAGGCGCGTCCGGTACCCTGGTTCAGACAGACCGCACGGGGCAGGGCCCAGCCGGTTGCACTATCGCCTTGGAATAATCACATTCACTCAGATGTTTCCTGTAAAATGCCTGGGGCATTGGAAAAGGCGAAAAGCTGGAATACCTCGGCTGCCTTGCGCCCAGACTAGCCAAAGCAGGTGTGTGTCAGGGTTGCCGGCGCTCCGGTGTATTCCAGAACCGCACAGCCCTTGCGGGAAGAGGTGGAGGTTGCTGACAGTTTTTATTCTTTCCCCGCGAGGTACTGTGAGCTCGTCTTCTTTTGACACACAGATCCTCAGATGTTGTAAATTGCTTGAGACCCTCTGGCTCTCACAGAACAACTCCAGTTTACAGCAAGTGAAAACTGAGATGAGTTTCCACGCTTTTCACAAAAGAAAAAGAAAATCGAGATCAACGGCTTGCCAAGTGGCAGACACTTAAAAAAATGATAAAGCTTAGGATGTCTCTCCGTAAACATATTTATCCATCTGCTTTTATAGCTCATGTCGTACCTCTCGAACTATACATCTAGTGTTGTCCGCTAAGGCAGTCCTTGAAACGTCTGCTCCTTCTTGTCAAGTCTCTGAGAGAGATTTTGCTCTAAATGTGTTCTACAGCTGTATAAGCTCTGTAACACAGGAGACTAGACCCCATCTTACTCAAACAGGTATTGGCAGAGTTGCTCATATTTCAGAAATGGGATCGTCCAGTGAATGTAGATACCTTGGTCTTGTTTCCCTTGTTGACAGGTACCCTGACAGTTCATTAATCAGTTGCTAATTTCCCTCCACCCTATTTATAGTGCCAATCCTTAAGGGCATACGCTATATCGTGTTGTGAGTTTGCTGGCCCTCCTACACACCTCTTTATAACAAGCAGTAACATATCAGAAAGATCAGCCTGTGTCTGCTGAGTTTATGGTGATGGCTTCCGTAGTAGCACGCAAAACGAATATTTTATACCCGAGAATTATTTCACACCTACCAGTGACGGGTTGCAATCACCGCATTGCTGTATGCTTCCCCTAGGTGAATCCTCCCCCGTGACTTAATAACCAAGGCGATTGCTTGGAGCAATTAAAATCTCCAGGATCTATTCCAAACTCGTTTTGTTGCCAAGTTAACAATACAGTCGTGAAAGTAATTTAGAAGTATTAAGCGTTCTTCACTTACCGTTTTCCTTTGACTCTCTGGTTTCCCAGCCCTCCGAGGACACCTTGTCCCGACGTAGGAGCTAAGGAAGGGGTGGAAGAGCTCTTCCCTCGTGGAAGCACCGAGGGGCACCCGGGGTAGGTGGGGAACGGCTGCACGATTCCCTCTGGCACAGCTGACGCCTTCCTCCCTTCGCATCCTTCTGCCCCTTAGGGATGCAAATTCCCGACTTCACGTTGCAAGAAGACGACAACTAACGTAGCCTCAGCCAGGCTCTGACATTCAATTGGCCTTTTTGGCTTACGCGGGCAGGCGCGCACCCTTTTTAGGGAAAAATAACATGAGTATCTAAAGTGCTTCATAGGTCTAAAGAAGGAAAAATCTTCCCTCCAGGTGGGGAAAGTCCCTGTTCTCCCATAAAACTGGAGCTGCTGACCGACACACGGAACCGTGGCCTCTCAGATGTTTTCCCACAGCCTTTCGAGGAAAGCTGACTTGCAAATAAAAACCATGCCTTTCCATAAAAAAAATTCAAAATGAACTTTTGAAATGGGGTGCGGTAGGAATGGTTTTGTTGAAATTTGCAAGGTTTGAGGGGAGGTTAATCAAAAACTGGGGAAAGTTTCAGTCTTCCTGAGAAATTGCCATCTTGTTTTGAAATAAGATACCACTGGGAAAAGTATAAAAAAAAAAACTGAAGTAGGTCTACATTTAAACACTTGAAAAAGTCACTTTAGTCAGGCAAGTTAACATGGAGACCTGCAAGCTGATTATGAAGGTAAGAATTAGAGGTATTCAGGCTTGCAATTTTTCAATTAAATTTCCACATCACATGGACAAAAGGAGGACGTTAATTCTTTACATAAACATTATGCCACCTTCAGCCAGCTGTGGAAGAGGCTGGAAAATTCTCAAGCTTTTACAAAAATGTTATACAAAATATCATACTTAATAAGGAAAAAGGATGCACTCTTCTGTAACTCTGAACTTTCCAAGCTTTGTTGAGAAAAAAAACGTGTTCTGAAAGGCCAAAAACACAGCTTTGTCAAATCAGGGAAATAAATAAAAAAAAAAATCTCTGAAATGTCTGCCACATCTATAAGTTAATTACATTTTTAACACTACCATGGCCTCCAGCCCTCACCCTTTTCCATCCATCTCACCTTCGCCAGGTTTTAAAGGTGGTAAACATCTAGCTGGTCTGATTTAAGCTCAGTACTGTGGCATAGTATTTCCAGAAAAAATAATGACACAATGAGCTCTGCTCACTTTTACAAAGCACAATGCTATTTATTTTAGGGCAATAGTAACATAAAGTGGACATGGGACACATATAAATACAGACAGAAGTTCACTTGTTTCTCTGTATTTACCCCCCACTCTCAATTTAATTTAATTTTTAAGTCACTATATGGCTTTGTTCTTTAGGCTGTTTGAACCAGAGCAAACAAGCACATATATTTTCCACCAGTGGGGCAAGATACTTGGACCATGCTACAGGAAAATAGGGAATGGGATATTAATTGCCATCCCCAACTCCCCTCCCAGTCATTTAAAAAAAATCACAAGCTGTCTATTACACTCCTATAATTGAGATGAGTCTTCACCGAATGTTTCATGCACCGATCTAACACATCACAGTGTAATAGTCTTTGACATCGTCTTGTTTCTGTGGCTTTATGAAGGCTAGATTTACATTAATTTGCAATTAAAGGAAGGCCAACTTCATGCCAAATGTACACTTTTGAACCCCAGTCATGTCAGTTCTACAGCTGTTCAAATAAAGTTAAATATCCCTAATAATTGAAAAAGTGCTTTAAAAATATTCTAATGGCAAAATGTCTTCACTGTAGGCTTGGGACTAGTTAGACTATAAACGAGTTAATTAGTAAAAAAACCTTGTAACAGAGAAGCGAAGCTGTGCAGCTGATCGCATGGATCATACATGCGAAACAAAACACAAAGAGCATCAGCACTGACAGACTGAGTACTCCAGGGTGGGAACCAGCACTGGGGGGATGCCTGGATTTCCACAAGCTCAGCCAGCGCTCCACTTTTCCAGAACGCAGGGAGAAGAGCTCGGCGAAGGGATACCTACAACAGAGGAATGATTCGCGTTTGCCGAACGGATGAACAAACTCCGCGTCCAAAAGCAAATATAAATGCAAATGTATGTTGTATACAGTGAGAGGGGAAAAAAAAAAAAAAAACAAAAAAACACTAAAGTCTTTCGCCAGTCTGCCACTATCCCTGCTTGTAGCGGGGTCCAGCAGCGGTCTCGTGCTGTGTCACTTGTAATACGGCTCTCACAAAAAGAAGTCCTGGAGTCCTTCTGTTACAGAGCCCAGCTTGTGGCTAGAAAAATCAGGGTTATGGTGGGTGAGAGGGGCTTGCTCTGGAGGGAGAGCCAGCACTTGCTGTCACTGCTCAAACCTTCCAGAAATAAGTCAATGTTTCCTCTCACACGGAGTCCAACCGAGGCACCCATTTTTCATGGAGTCTCGTGACTTGGAGTACAGCTCTTCTTTGCCTGAAATACCTTAAAGATAGCTTTTTGGAGTACAGATGCTCAATATTTTTCTGCAGATATCTGTGCCAAAAATCGTTAGACATGTTTTAATATCAGGCTAGACATATTGACTCTTTCAGACCAAAGACTGAAGTCTTCAGAAATTTTTATCTGCATATAAACATGGAGTAGTATGATGCCGTCCACCTACAAAATCACAGCTGAGGACCTGGATGAAGGGCAGTTGCCCGCAGCAGCCAGAGGACAGAAACGAGGCTCTGAGTTATTCAGCTCCCTGCAGAAATAAACAGCCTTGTGCCGGTGTCCCATACAGGTGTTAGATAAACATCAGCCAAAATTTAACTTGGGACACCTTAGGTGTAGAAGGCTATTGCACAATGATGCTGGGAGGAGGAAAAAAAAAAAAAAAAAAAAAAGAAAAAGAAAAATCCTGAGGCAGTCCACTCAATGCTCTTTCCTGATGGTTAAGTTTGTCCCACAGCTGCTCCTTACAGGAGTTCATCTTTCTGCCAAATGTTTCTGAAAACCTAGAGACTGCAGGTCATGAATACCTGATCTTTCAGTAAGAAAGGCACGAAAACACTGCTGGCAGCAGAAAGATGCAGGCAAGGACTAAAAGAAAAAAGCCAGTTTACAGGCTTTCCAATCAGATGCTCATACTTCATCAATCATCTGCTGAGGGGGCATTTGAGAGAGAGAGTCTATGTGCCCCTTGCCCTCTAATCCACTACTCAAATCCAGTATTGACATGGGCTGCTACCGAGGTAAGTGTGCACAATAGTTCATTTAAGAAGAAATCAACCTGTTGGGCTTCCTCCTGGCACCAGTCCCCTGCACTGAAATGGCTGCAAGGCACCTTCGATGAGCTAGAAAGGTGCAAATGGCAAATAATCTTGGCTTCGGGCAAATACTGTGGAGGCCCACAGCGTGAGCGCTGCGTGACCAGTTCTGCCCAGGGCAGAGCCTTGTGTGTGCTGGGTGTGAGCACCAGCCCTTGCGACCAGAGCGAGAGCAGCACGCAGCAACAGCTGGTCAAAGTTGAAATATTTGCTCCATCTACTAAGCACGCGTCTGGAGTAAGCTCTTGCTCCATCGCGTATGGAAGGAAAGATAATGGATCGTATTCATTTCCAACGCAACTGTACTGACAGCAGTCAAGTTACACCGGGATACACCGCTCCGTGTATTCATTCTTGGCATGAAAGATATCTTAGCAGCTCCAGTGGTACCATGTACGTAAAAAAAAAGGGACATAATGGAACACAAAGAAAATGTCATTTCCAATACCAGTTCATTTCTCCTGAAGCAGAAAAGAGTGGCAAGGAAGAAGGAGGCAAGGAAGAGCTTTGACAGCCAGCCTAAGGAGGAGTCCGTAATAATACATACAGTATTTGAAACAATTTGACATTTTCTTTAGTGCCCCAAATGTGTCTATGGGTTAGGAATAAGCTACCTGTAAGCTTAAAAAAACCCAAAGCCAAACACAGAAATCTAGAAGGGTAAATTCACGTAGCTTTCCAAAACAGGGTATGAAGGTCAAGAAAAGCGAGACGCTGTTGCAACTTCTGCGAGCGAAAGAGGTTTCTACATAATATACAAATTAAACGGGAACATTTAAGCAGATTAATTGAACAGTTTGAAGCCAAGTGTGTTACCAGGACAGAACCTAGCAACGTTCCCGTTTTGTTCTGTTGATGGCTTTCAAATCTGTACCGCAGAGGTGTGATAAAAAGACAGACAATGTTTTTTGACACCAGGACAAAGGCCACCATCAGCAGTCATCAAGGAAAACCCCTAACAAGGTGCACACTGCAGGCTTTGGCATGTTTTATGCTGTGGACCATTCCTGAAAGGTTAAATCCGCTCAAGCTGTAATGCGCACAGAGGAGCACTATCTGTAGAGGTGATTTACATCATAACACATCCTCAGGTAGATTGCTCACCCACAGAAACACACAGGTTCAAAAGCCTCCGAAGATCAGGACCCAATTCAGAGCTTTGATTACTCACTGAAATGCTAATGCATGTAAAGAGAGTCTAACTCCAGCGTAACTATGCACTCTTCCTCTCCTGCTTCTCTGCCCCTCACCCCCACCACCTTTCCAGAATTTACAATAATTCTGATAACAGCAACAGCTAATTTTGTCACTAGTAATTAGCCCTTGCAGAACAAACAGAGGAGGCTGACCCTGAAATAATAATCACTCTTTCTAGTTTTTTTTAACGCATGCTGCGTTCAGTGTGTAAGCATAGATTTTCCCCTCTCATTTCTTTAACGCTTTAACCTCGTAATGCTATTTAAACGTTGATGTATGTGAGGAGTCTTCATCACAGAACTCTTTATTGCCATTCAATTCAAATGAGACATTTATTTAACTATCCCCATGCAGTAAAATGGTTCCTGCTACCACTCAGTCAGTGCCGCAACCCAAAACCTGGAATAGTAAGAGTCGACTATGGTTTTACATTTTAATTCTGTCTGTAAAAGATGCACGAATGCCATGCTTGAGCATCACTTGAACGGGCCTTAGACACAGAGGCTATTTGTCAAACTTCTTGAAATCGCGAGGGCTACAGTGAGAGGAATACTTAGAAAGGTGTCAGAGGTATTTATTAAAAGAGCCAGGGAGTGTTTCCATGTTCCTGAACTTGATAGGTAAAATCTGCCTTCAAAAAAAGCTACAGAAGAATGGCTAACCATATTTTGGGCATTGCCATTTTCTTTAAGAATAGAAGTTTTTGAAACTGACTGCATCAGAGAAAAGAGATTTCATGCAATTTAGTACGAGTTCTTCAGATTTTCCAGCTCAAACAGGCTTAGATACCTTTACCAATAGGAAGGGAAGGAAAGTAGGGGCAAGGCTCTTCAGGAGCAGATCACCAGCGCCTCCTGCAGTACCACCCTGACATTCAGCCAGTCCCCCTCGCCTTTAGGTGATCCCCAAAAACAACAGAAAAAACTGCTCGAGCCTCAAAGGGAGGCATCTGAACGGTGCTTGGAGCAGGCTGGGGACCACTGGAGGACAAAAACCATCTCAGTGAAGATCTCAGCAGGGCATGTCTCATACATAGCCGTGTGTTTTGCGGTGCTAACACAGCTTTGCTAGAGGAGGGAGAGGCCTGGGCCCTCGCCCTCCCTCCCTAACCCTACTCCTCGTCTGTACTCGGAGCAGGGCTGCACCCACCCCGGTGGAAGTGGCCCATCTTCTGCTCAACAAGATTCAGCTGATCTATTCATGTCTTAAGGGTAAAGGCAGCTGCAGTAGGTCAGATCTAAAATCCATTTAGCCTAGTACTTTATCTCCAACACTGGCCAAAAGCCATCACCTAGACAAGACTACAGGGACTGACCACAAGACCTTCCCTGAGCACCCTCCCACGCACCATACCTGGTTCTGGAATTTCCTGAGCCAGGCACGTTTCTAGGTGTTTAGATCTTCGTTGTGTCTTACTGGCATCTGTGTACCTTGTCAGCATTCCTCCGCCTTCTCTGTACAAGAGGAGATCTCCCCCGAGGCAGGTTAGCATAGTTGTGCTGACTGACTTCACTCATTCTCCAGAGGCTGAAATGAGAAACAACAAGTGCCTTGCTTATCAAATACTGCTCTGGGTTTGCTCCCATTCAGAAAAGAGCTCCCAGGAGTATCTAAAATGGGGAAAAACTTTCTCTACTTCAAAAGAAGAGCTCAAGTGAGGGATAAGGAGTTCCCAAGTGTAATGGCTTGTAAGGTAAATGTGTTAGGTAAAAGGTCACTGCGGTGCCAGGTAGGATCAAGACAACCATCGTAGGGTGGGGGGGTTGCAGGAAGGGAAGCACTGGTGGGAGTGGGAATGGCTGCTAGCCATGAGGCAGCAAGCAGTTCTGGAAAGAAATAGGCATGAAGTTCAGCTAGTCCTTGCTTACCGCACTACGTACCGAAGGGCCGTGCTATGATGAGCCAGAGGAGGGGACGTGATATACGGAGTCAAGCTTTTCAGCTTGGAAATAAACTACCTCACGGTCTTAATGAGCAGCCTGGAGAAGGTGAACAAAGGACAATTTTTCAATTTCATAATATATCGCAATGAAAGAAGTAGGAGGAAACTGGGGAAATTATCAGGTGGCAGGTTTAAAAAGAGACACAAGAAACTGCTCTTTCACACATGTATGCATAAGCTGTGAAACTCACTGATCTGAGACACTGCTGCTGCCAAAAATAAAACTGGGTTAAAAATAAAATGGTTAGACAAATAAAACCATAGGTTCAACAAGGGCTTTTAAACACATGATGAAAATACATGAAGTCCATGAACCACAGACTGCCAGAAGGTAGGACAAAATCGGGGAAAATATCACCCCGTGCTCCCTCACTTCTCATGTTTTCCGTAAACCTCTGCCGCTAGGCATTATGGAGAGAAAATACTGAGCAAGATGAACTTTCAGACTGACCCTGAATTGCCATTCTTATTCCCCAAATTCAATAGAGTTTTTCAGCAACCACTTGTAACAGCATTTGCTTCTGCTGTCACTGTTCTAATGGAGTGTGCCAAGATGTATGGAAATTAATTATCCTTTTTTATTTCTGGAATGTAGGCTGTGGGGATCTGACATTTAATGCATCAAATGCTCTGCATACATTCTATATCTGGTAAGTGCACTTCTCACAACTTCATCAACAAGTTGTGGTTCACAGTCCTGATACGATTATAACATTAATTCCTACTGTCAGAGTGTGTTTACTGCACCATCTTCATGAAGATGGCTCAGAGCCACCAAGTGCAGAGAATTTCTGGTTCCTCTAATCAGTGACAAACCGCAATCTAAACTCAGAGGAGAAAGTCCTACTTTTTCACTATCTCACATGTCAAGGGAAAAAATAACACATTCCTCTGAAATGACTGCGTTTAAGGAATCCTCCATCAGGATTTAATAATGGAAGATGATAATATCTTTATCTTTCTGTTGTGCTCTGGCCCCAAATCATTTGACAAATGTTATCTGGCAGGCTGGCACGATGGCGGAAAGTTGTATTTTTCTGTAGGCCGAGCTCTTTGCAAGCCAAAGTGCATTCGTTCTTCTCAGGGCACATTCTTGTTCTGTCCCCATCCCCTGCCACTTCAGTGCCCCTCAGCCGCTCCCCACTGTGACCCCCCCAGGCCCTGTATCACACGTGTCTCTTTCTGCCCTGGTCCTCACCGTTTCTCTTACTATTTGCCCATGAACATGGCCCTTCCCCTGGCTGGGTCCCCTTTCCCCCTGCAAGCATTCTTGGGCCACCCCTTCCACACAAGGCCAGCGGGAGAACTGGGACAGAGCTGAGGTCAGGATGCTCAGGCCGGGAGGCCCAGGACATCATCCACCACTAGCCCCTGCCTCAGTCAAGTCAACCGCAACATGTTACATGGGTTCGGGTGCCAGAGAGGACCAGACACGCTGCAAGATGTCTCTCCCTCTGTCTCTGTTGACCATGGAAAATGTCTACCATAACCACACCAGCTCCATGTGCCTCCTAAGCCTGGGTTGGACACCTGAATTTGACCACATATCAGAGGTTTTCCCTCCTCCCTCCCTGTTCCATGAGCTTTGCATACCATTGCTCTGCCTCCCCTTCCTTTTGGGGCATCCTCCAATTCTCTTCCTTTCTCTGCTGATGGCTCTGCAGACCCCATTTTCCTCTAGCAAAATTATTTTTCTTTTTCCCCACTGAGAGGGCATGCTATGCATGTTATGATACATTATTCAATAGATCTTAGATAAGATGGGAGAAGCAGTCCAAGATTTTCAACCTCCCCCTTGTTTTTTGAACTCTGGAGCAACTGAAGAGAGGCTTGAAGCAGTGTATGTCCTGAGAGGTTTATCCTCTTTCATTTCTTTCACTTCGTGGTTTATCGCCCCCCAAAATTCTAGTTCTGCCCCTGAGCACAGATTGTCCCTGGAAATCCTGGCGTTAATCAGGTGCAACATTTAAAGCACATGAGCACCACCAGGTCTCACAGGCTGGGCCACCTCACCGTAACAAGCCCTTATCGGGATGCTCCTAGAAGCAAGGTGCACTGAAAATAAGTCCAATGGAAATAAGTCAGCGCTCTATGGGGGCCCTCATTGAAGATGGGAACACAACCTAAAATGCCCTTTCTTCCAGGCCTGTGTTCAGTTAACGCCACCTGCTCCAGTTATTTTCAAAAGCTGGGCCATTTGCTGATGAAATAGCTACAGACATTTTGTGCACATTTCATATTTATCAGCAGGTTGCTAACAATGCAGAAACGAGCAGAACAGCAATTTGTAGCTGTGCTCTGATGCTGCAGCCCTCCTCCTTTTGATTTATGATCTTTTTCTGTATGGATCTGTCTTAATGACACTCATTTATTGACAAAAGTCTGCCTTTTATAGACTTGGAATTATTTAGAGGTCAAAAGAATAATTCTTTTAATAATACAGTTTCTGCTTCCTCAGCAATAGTATTTATGAAACCATCTTTCTTTTGCCAGGTTATTTCCCTATCTTTAGAATAGCCCATTTCCCTTTTGCTCTGTTAGGCATATTTCAGCAGAAGCAAATGGATTATTCCCTCATCACACCTAATCGTTCCTCTTGACCTGATCTCTGAAAATAACAAAGTGATGAGCAAGAAGCCACTTAGAGTTTAACTGATAATCCTTGCTGGAACAACTTAAGTGCCTCTATGCAAACACACGTAGCATGGAGAACAAACAAGAGGAGTTGAGACGTGCGTACGCCTGCAGGGCTGTGATCTTATTGGCATCACGGAGACGTGGTGGGATGGCTCCTATGACTGGGGGGTTGGAATGGAAGGATACAGGCTCTTTAGGAAGGACAGGCAGGGGATATGAGGAGGGGGTGTCGCCCTCCATGTCAATGACCAGCTGGAGTGCGTGGAGCTCTGCCTGGGGATGGATGAGGAGCTGACTGGGAGCCTATGGGTCAGGATTAAAGGGAGGGCAGGGACAGGTGATGTTATAGCAGAGGTCTGCTACAGGCCACCATACCAGGAGGACCAAGTGGATGAGGCCATCTATAGACAGATAGGAGCAGTCTCATGTTCACAAGCCATGGTCCTCATGGGGGACTTCAACCACCCCACTATCTGTTGGAGGGACAACACAGCAGGGCATAAGGAATCCAGGAGGTTCCTGGAATGCCTTGGTGATAACTTCCTTCTCCAAGTAGAGGAGCCAACGAGGAGAGGTGCTATGCTGGACCTTCTTCTCACCAACAGGGAGGGGCTGGTGGGGAATGTGAAGCTCTAGGGCAACCTTGGCTGCAGTGACCATGAAATGGCAGAGTTCAAGATCCTTAGGGCAGAGAGGAGGGCACACAGCAAGCTCACTACCCTGGGCTTCAGGAGAGCAGACTTTGGCCTCTTCAGGGATCTGCTTGGTAGAGTACCATGGGATACAACCCTGGAGAGAGGAGGGGCCCAAGAAAGCTGGCTAATATTCAAGGATCACCTCCTCCAAGCTCAGGAGCGGCGCATCCCAACAAAGAGAAAGTCAGGCAAAAGCCCCAGGAGGCCTGCATGGATGAACAAGGAGCTCCTGAACACACTCAAACACAAAAAGGAAGCCTACAGAGTGTGGAAGCAAGGACAGATAGCCTGGGAGGAATACAGAGATTGTCTGAGCAGCTAGCGATCAGGTTAGGAAAGCTGGAGCCCTGATAGAATTAAATCTGGCCAGGGACATCAAGGGCAACAAGAAAAGCTTCCATAGGTTTGTTGGTGATAAAAGGAAGACTAGGGAAAATGTGGGCCCTCTCCAGAAGGAAATGGGAGACCTGATTACCTGGGATATGGAAAAGACTGAGGTATTCAACTCCTTTTTTCCAGTCTTCACTGAAGTCCAGATCACGGACTGTTTGCAGGAGCACCCCATGCTCTACGTGTTCACACTTGCAGAAGCTTGAGCTAGGAAACCTCACACCTAAATTTTATAGCAGCTAATGCCATACCAATAATATTGTCATATAAAAAAATAATACGACTGCCTAATAACAAACACTACATCACACTAAAGAGAATATGTCTATTGCTAGCAGAATAAAAAGAGGAAGGATTCCAAGGAAAATGAAAATCTAAAAAAATGCCAAGAGCCTCCATAAAGTCTAATAACCCAAAAAGACAGAACTAGCAATCATGCATGCAGCAAACAAACCACCCTTGAAAATAGCATTTTTATTCCCAGCTTTGGACTAACAAAAACTCTCTCAAGCTATAGGCTAGAATAGCTAAATTCTTACCATTCTCTAAGACCCTCATGGCTTCTACACAGACATCATTATTCCATCTGGAAGATTTTAATTTATCAAAGGGTAATACCTCTTTCCATCCCTATTTCAAGCCTATCATATCAGAAGATAGACTCATAGCAGCAGGCTCCACCTTTCAATAAATGAGCTGCTCAAAATTAAAGCTTTTGCAAAATGTATGTTTTAAAATAATCTGGATTCTTTTTTTGGGCAGGTGTAGGGGGTGGCCATTTTTCAGATAAAAAATTTGGTTTAGAAAAGACACAGCAAAAAAATAGCAGCAGTTAAGCTCTCCCACTACCTTCCCAACCCAAACCAGTTTCCTCGTCATCATAATTTCCCCTTTTCTTGGTTTTGGGGGTTTGGGCTTTTTTGTTTGTTTGTTTGTTCCCCCCCACTTGAAAATTTGTTATAAATATACTTGTGAAACAACGATACAGTCAAACTATCTTTCTTTTTGAACTTGCAGAATGAATGACCTCCACTAAAAAATTGCAGCTTCTTTTTGTTTCCATTTTTTACTATTTCTAACAACAGATTTTACAATAATTTTTAGCTACTAGAGAGTCCAAAAGAAGTCTGATGCAATATCAAAATAGCCTGCAACCTCTCCGGTTAGTCACAGCTTTATGTTCACGGCACCATTCAGTGTTTCTTTTTGTTGCTTTCGCTGAAGAAAACTGGGGGGCAATATCCAAACTGGCTCCGCCCTGGCCACGAAATGCAAAGGTCGGGCACGGAGCAAAATCTGGACTCCCCAAGGGTTTCAGTAAATTAAAGACCAGGATTTAGGTTTAGGCCTATTTCTCTTTTATCTGTTGACTTTTCTTCAAGGGCTGTCCTGAGTCAGGGAAAAAAAAAAAAAAACCAAAACAACAACCCAAAGAAACTCTCGGAAGTTACCTAACCTCAATCTGAATTCAGATCTAGTCATGCTGCTCTCTAATTTTTCTTCTCCATTCTCTGAAAACCCCTTCCTTTCCTCTTAACAGGAAACAGTCTAACAAACACATTGTTCGCTGATTCTTTTTTTTTTTTTTTTTCTGTTAAACTCCACCACTTCACACCTGCCACCTTCTGACTGAATGGCCCTTCTTAACCTAAAAGGTACAAAAAGAATCAGAGAAAGAAAAGGACAAGAGGGGGGATGGATCTCAAGCACCGCAGTCATGCTAATACAGCATAGAGCACAATCAGGACCTGCCAGGGAAGGGCTGATTAATAATGAGAGGAATATAAGTCTTAATTTCGCAGATGCACATTATTTCCTGTACAGATTTAAAATTTAGGGCTCAAGGCTGTGGAGCAACAGTTAAGGGAGCAGAACAACCCGTAAAGCAGGCAGAGGTTATAGCTAGTTATTGACAGCACAATCATCATATGCCATTATAAAGCAACTGAACACAGTCATAAAAATTCATCCGTCACATACCCAAGGCCACAGACCCTGCGTCAGGATTATACTGAAGGTGAGATACAACGATGCCACAGTGTTTCCCATTTTTATTGACAACCCAGCCTTGAGGATTAGGAGGCGTCAGAACGCGTCTGTGTATTCAGAGGAAGACAACGATATCTCTGCTCTATCGCAGTTGTGCTTAACAGCTTACTTGGACCGTGGTGCAGGTGAAAATGAGAAAAGCGAAGGAACGCCACATCAGAGTATCAGCAGCCCAAATCGGACCAGGCAGCCCCGAGTCGTCTGCCAGAGCGCGGACCAGAAAACCAATTATTAACTACACGACGGCGTGGTATGACCTCAATTCACAGGAGTAGGTACTGCACATGGGCGTAACACAAGCCGGCTTTGACCCGCGGGGTTTGAAATACAAATATTAGAGGGCAAACAACAGGTGAACACAAAAGAGATGGTGGAGTGCAATACAGCACTGAGGTAGTGTGGACCTAAACACTAAGTAGCACCAGTATATTTGCTGCTTGTGGGATTCCTGAGCATCACAAGCAGCAAAGCAAGGTTTAAGCAAGTTCTTAAATGGGACCGAGGAGGAAAGCAGTTGCTCTGGTCCAGATGATGTATCTCTGCTGCTAAGCGTTATCTACAAGTATTCCTAAACCCATTTGATTTTTAGTATTTTTCAATTCTAGGTTCCCTCCAGAACTATTTGCCGTACTCAAAGGCTCATCCTCTGCTGTCATTTACCAGAGTACACCTCCAACAAGCCAGAGAGATCAGAGCCCTCATTTATACAGCACCCATTCCCTCCAGGAACCACAACTGTCACATGCCCTTCGCAGAGAAATCAAAATACAGATTTAAGTTACTTGCCCACAGCCATTAGCAGGACCGAGCACTGATCTGTGGGTCCTGCCGACCGGTTCAGAGTTAAAATCATTCAACCACACTCCCTCTTGGAGATTGGGGCTTGGTAATTATTTTCTGCTTGCAATTACTCCAAACCTCGCGCTTCTTTACACATTATCACGGTCCATGTGGGCAGAGTGAGCTGCCACACTTTTCTCGGGGCTCTCATTGCTGAATAGGCTCGTGTAACACAACTCATTAGTTTTTGTCTGATGTCAGAGCTGATGAATGCCTTTTCCTCTTGAAAAATTGTAATGAGCAGAGAAAGCACAACAACATAAATCTACGGTAGTGACAGTGACTGTGGCCAGAATCAGGAACAGCTCACCATTAATCAAAGTCTGAATGAGCATTTGGGACTGTTCCTCTGAAACTTGCTGCCCGGCGCTGGTGGAGATCTGTGCGCTTCCCAGCTCCCATCATCATCCTCTGGTTATCCGACGAGATGAAAAATAACCTTATTGACTCCAAAGACCTCTCAGTGTCAGCAAAAAAAAAAAAAAAAAAAAAAAAGCAGTAAGTTTAACTGTGCATTGGGACATTAATTTTAAAAAGACTACTTCAAAGGCATGCAAGCACACTGCATGACCCAGAGCAGTCAGTTTTCTTCTGTTCTTTGAGGAAATTGCTAACCCAATTTCAATCCTGCAGATAAAAGTATTTTATGGTTCCAAAAAGTCTCTCTTTCAAGTAGGGTTTAAGCACAATCATGGGAAAGTCTGCATCTTATGTTTGTGACCACCGAATTCAGTCAGTGCCTGTTTCATCTCTGAGTTTGGGGAGGGGGAAAAAAAAAAAAAAAAGAAAATTATTTAATCTTGTCAGTAACTTCCTTGCTAATCTCAAAATGGAGGCTGAATACAGTTAATCCCCAATGAAACAAGGCCCTGAGATTCGGATGGAAAAGTCTAGCACAGGAACGAGGAAGGCAGCCGTTTCTGGCTAGCAAACTGACTGCTGAGGCAACATTTCTGCAACTCTTCGAAAATGAAACAGCCTTCTCGCAATAATTGTCTAGTGAGCAGTACATGAAACACTGTGCTACGCATTGGCAGTTTTTGAGGCCAGGTTGCTGCTATAAGAAATCCACAGGCAGATCTGGGGTGGAACAGGGAATAAAAACTAAGTTTTTCTTTTTTTTTTTTCCCCTAAGGTTTTTGGAGCATTGCCCAGCTCCTGAGCTGGGACAGGGTCTGCCACATAGCAGGGGCAAGGGTGCCCGTCCTCCTCCTCCTTGGAGCTCTTCATTCCAGGAGGAAAGGTCAATTTTAGAGCCGCAGGGACAAGTGTGTTCCTACACAGATGATTCCCCCCTCCTTTTGTGGTCCACAGCTGGCTTTAACCTCTCAGCAAAATGGTTCATGAGCTGGGGCCTATCATGTGAACAGCGAAAGGGCACAATTCCTGGGAAAAACTCAATGTAGAGCAGCCCCAGAGGGCAGCAAAGGGGTTATTAAAGCCTTGGGCCACACTCCTAGCCCAGATTATTTTCTCCTCGGCTCTTGGATAAAGTAAAGCCGAAACTATTCATCCTCTTGGGAAATGTCCCTAAGAAAATCTTCCCGGGGAGCAGAGGACAGGGCTGTACAAACTGGCAATCCCAGGGCTTTGCTTGCGTTTGCCACCTCCTCGGTGCAAGAAGCGAGAGCCTCCGCAGCCGCCAGCCTCTTGGGAGAGCCGCGCAGAACCCGCCAGGTCGTTAGGGATTCTAATTACTTGCATAATGGTGTGTAGGATTTTCATGTAACCTGTTCACTGAGCATCCTGACAGATGATACGGGATTGTAGCAGAAACTTAAAGAAGAGGCGAAAGCTAAGCAGCCATCCTGGCCGCCAGTGCATCAGTATTTCGATGACAGGTTGGTGGAGGATTTGGGAGCGACCACTTTGCCTTTAAACCCTTCCCCTTCCAACAAGCACCAGCTCTGTTTACAAAAATTACACGTCGCTGCCTAAAACAGTCCGGACAATTCTGCTGCAATCCCATTATTAACTGGTGTTTCTCATTAGTCACTGCTGATTCACAGCTTTGTGCTGACAAAATAAAATGATCGCTGCGATGTTGATCATCATATTCGGAGTTTTGCTGAGATGGTCACATTGGAGATATTGCCTCCCACCAATACTTTCCTTTGCCTCTAAATTTCAATAGCACAGACTACAAAGCAGTTCCCTGAAAAAAACCTGTTGTCACTATAGATTACTATCTGAAATTAATACTGGTTTTGCCTGGCAGTCAAACTTGCAATGCTCCCTAGGAACTCTCACGTACACATTTGGATATCTGACAATTACACCAACCATACCATTTTTAAATATTTTTCTGAAGCTTTGTGAGCAAATCAGCCCATGCCAGCTTGAAGCTCTTCTTCCAACTTATCTAGCCTCTGAAATGGCCAAAATACCTTTTAGAGCCAAAGAAAGTGGATCCCTGGCTCCAGCCTGCCCAGAGCAAACAACTGGGATGCTCTTTTGGAATCCGCAGTCCAGAGCTCATCTGCATTTATGGAGGGATTTTGCTTTTTCAGTGTCCCTTTCACAACAGGCTGAACGTTTGCAACATGGGGAGCTTTATTTCCCATGGGGAATTCACAGGCAAACCATCCAGGTTTGCTTTGTCGCATGGAAGCAACCGGGTGCCCGCAGGGCTACTGGTGAGCGGCCACCACCACTGGGGTGCCCAGCCAGGGCAGCCTGGGGGGAGCACATACCACCCTCCCCGGCTCCAAATGGCCACGTGGCAGAAAGACCCAGCATCTGCTCTCCGTTAGTTCTCCTTTTCTCATGCTTTTCCTCCTTTGTGGAAGCCCGTTGAAAACATACCAAGACGGACCGATCTATAGCCCTGCTCTTCATATCCCATTCCCAGAACCGCCAAGCCGACAACCAGCTTGAAAAACCTGACTTGGGAAAACTTGGGATGGTGCCACCGCACATCACCCCTCTTATTCCTCAGCCAGGTGTTTTCTTTCACTCCAAACGGGTCTCTTCACCGGACTGTCCCCCCCTGCCCAGGAATATAGCAGGGTGCCACAGCTTGCAGGTGAGAGCCGTTTTTCAGTTTGCCCCCCCCCCCCCATTTACCTCAATTCCCTCATCTGTAAAACACAGATAACATTTCTCTAGCTCGCCGGCGACGACGATCGTATTATTTATATCCAGATTCACATTCAGACTACGCAGCTATAAACACCTAGCGATATTACATAAATGTCATTATTGTAACTACTCACAAGAACGTGGGAGGATTTGTGTAAGGGCACAAACAGGGACTTTTCGGCGGAGGAGGAATGCATTTCTATTCTGCGTGGATCCGAACACAACATATATGGCAAAAATTAATCCTCGCGTGCCTTTTTTAGGTCCCTTCTGCCAACTATTGCAAGAAATCATTTCTGTGGGAAAGTTTAACATTTGCATTAGCCTTTGATTTGAATGAGAGACAGAAACAAGATAGTGAGGAAGGCAAACGCATCTCTGGTATTCGCCGCTTCTTGTTCCTAAAGACTGCTTTAGCTTATGATAGGCAAATAGACTTTTTTTTTTTTTTTTCCCCCTCCTTCAGACATCCCCTTCAATCCCTGGAAAACAGCAGTGGTGGCTGGTGAAGGTCTGAATCGCAGACAGACACTTGTCCCCAGTCTCGGGGCTTTCAGAGCTGCTCAGCCAGAGCCGGGTCAATAGACACAACAGGTCGTACCCAATTGACTCCAAAAGTTTTCTTCAGAGACTCCAGAAAGACAGGAGTTGCTCTATTGGATCAACCCAATGGGGCATGCAGCCCAGGATCCTCTTTCCAATGGTGGACAATACCAGATGCTTCAGAGGTTGGATACCGTTTAAGCCCCAGCGACTTCTTTGTACAACGAACTTGAATGGTGTGGAATTATATTGCAACATGCTGAGAAGAAAATTGAAGATATGGAAATTGCATTTTGTGGCTGAAATGCAATTCAGACCAAAGATATTACAAACTAGAGGGCCGTGAGAAATGGTTTGAAGGTCTGGAAAAGCAGAGTTGTGAAATCCTGTGCGGTAGTGTAGCCATCTAGTGATCATTTCGAGAAGTGTCTCTTCTTCTTGGGGAAATGTGATGCAGCACATTGAGAGACAGGGAAGATGATGCTGTTTGAAATGAAGAAGTAAGAGTGAAGATCTGAGCGTAACAAGAAGCTGTACGTGTGGGGGTAACGTTTACAAAGCTGGAAAACAAGATCACAAGAGGTTGGTGATTCCGAAGGATCAAATGGTTTATCTGCAGCACGCCTGCCACCTGAGAGAATATTTGCACGATACAAGGAATCGAGAAAACATCATCCAGAGAATGGAGAGCTCACACGCCAGAAGATATTCAGAAGTGTTTGCAAATTGCAAGTGAGCACCTGAAGAGTGAGACTCGCTAAGCAGGACCAAAATTCTCCACCTGGTTGCTCACAGAAAGTCTGTTCAATCTCGGCTGGAAAAAGCACCCAACCAGAAACAAACACCTTTTTCCTGGATTTCAGGTGGAAGATTTTTTTCTTGTAGATGGAAAAAAATAAGAGATTCCTCCAAATGCAAACTCTACCAGGGTATCAGGAAAAAGGTCTGTATGTTTGACCGATGCAGCAGGGATTATCACCATATGGATGCATTCAGGTCTAGGGAAAGCACGGCATAAATCAGTAGCCTGCCACCGAAACCGAAAGCACTGTGCAGCTTTACACCACCTGAAGAAGCAAAAACCAGCGAGGCAAGTCCAGAACTAAGAACGCTAAACCAGTACCAAGGTGAAATGGTCCCGTGCCTCGGCTCTGGCCATGGCCTGCACCTTACCCCACCACAGCTTTCCTCCGAGCCATGTCCCGTCCCCAACGGACCTCTGGTAGCTGAAAATTAGTTTAAGCCCTGAAGCGAGAGGCTTAAGAGGTCTGTCCACCCCTCAAGGGTTTTAACAATGGTCCTTCTGACCACTCTGGGTATTCTTGATAGGCAGACATAAGGATATCTAGAGAATGCAGCGCAAGCTACAGTAATTAGCATAATATAATTCAAACACACAGGCTTAATAAAGTATTTCAGTATCGACCTGTGGCAATCTGCTCCGTAGTTTAATTATAAGCAGGCAAAGAAAGAAAGTATTTTATTTTTTCAGTACTGAATTCCTCCTCCTTAGTCCTATCGTTCTTGCTTCATGAAACAGGGAAAACAGAAGTGCTACCTTGTCTTACATCTGGGCCATCCAGTAATACATTTTATTATATTACTTCTAATAAATACCCTTTTATTCATCTTCTTCCTAAGGGACATACAGACCCTGTCCCATTTGTGCCAAGTCCCCCACGCCCTTAGGTCACCGTAAATGCCATTCCTTCTCTTGCTCTGCACTTCAGCGTAACATACAGAGCAAACTTATCTGGGACTTAGTGTCACCAGTTATACCGGTGCTGTACTGGTTACAATGCTGCTATACCAGACCTCTCCCTGTTGAGACAGCATCACAAGTCATCTGTGGGTTATGAGGATGCTCAGGTCTAGCTGCAGCTCCGATTTTTCCCAGCTTATTCCCAGACTACTCTGGGATCATGCCATATATAAAAAAAGCAGTGAAATGAAAATAATTGTGTAGTTTCCACTGTACAGTCACAACATTCAGAAGACAGCTACACCCGTGGAGGTCTCCGCTGCTCAGCTGGTTGGTGCATCATTTCTTTTTCTGTCCGGCCTCTAGTTCTTATGTTCTGGTAGAGATTTTGTGAAGCAAACCTCCTCAGCAGGTTGTGACAGGCACTGAAACTCCCGCCGGTTACTCGGGAGGGTTTGGACTTTCCGCTAGTCTGTAGCGGCTAGTGGCATCTGGGCCCAGTCTTCGAAAAGAGGAGGAAAGTAGGTATTGCGGACAGACTCTGGAGATAAAAAGAATAATTGCGTGTACAGTCATGCAGGCTTACTTAGAATTAGAGAGAGGGACTGTATTTATCCACTGCTGAACAACAAAGCAGCTAGCAATGTGAAACCCAAGATTAATTTCCATCCTCCTCCTCTGCCCAAGAGTTACATTAAATATGTGGAGCAAAAATATGAACCAACAAAAGGAAAACAATAACTGGGTATAATTCAAGCTTTAAGCCAATCTTTTACTTTTTCTTCGTAAATGCCTCCCGTTTCCTCAGAATTTTCCTGGAAACGTTGCTGTTCACAGACCTCTACAAACTGCCTCGCCAGTCCCGCACGTGGCACTAGAAAGAGGGAATAGGGCTCTTCATTTTCTCAGCACATATTCAAAGGCAGCTTTCAGCAGCCGGATCCCAACAGGGGCCGGTGGGTTATCTACCATGTCTTCTTCACCGTTGCTATCTGTCAGGAAGCAGCCCCTAATCCTGCAAGCGTGACCAAAATGCTCCACTTCTGGATGTGTGACCTTGGATCTGGCTGCATCAAGAAGGATTTTGCTCAGAAAAGTCCAGCCTTATCAAGCAATTCAGTTCAGTCAGTAGAACTAAACTGTCCTTATTATTTTGCACCTTTATGTCATCCACAAACTTTATTAGCAATGATTTTATATGTTCTTCCAAAAGACTGGGGAAAGACAAAAGGAACTGAGCAAGAGGAGACCCCTGGGGGACTCTTGTGGGATACGCTTCTTTTGCAAGATAATTCCTCATTTACAATTACTATTGGAGATTTATCGGTAAGCCAGTTTTAATCCATTTGTGTGCTACCTTTAGTTTACCCACTGCTAACCTTTAATTAGAATCTTCTGTGGCACCAAGTCCAACACCTTAGAGAAGTACATCACGTGAACATTTACCATCACGACCCAAATTTGTAATCCCATCAAAAAGCTGTCTAAATTCCACAAGACATGTTTTCCACAAAATGATATTGAAAGGCATCAGTTGTCTTCCCGTTTCTCTTCTCTCCTAATTATGTGTCTCTCTTTTTGGACCAAATTTATTACTAGGCAAATCCGCCTTTAGTTACCTGTGGTTTCAAAGTATCTTTTAAAGGAATTAGTATGATTTTATGCAATCCCAATGCCTCTCAAGTTCATGTATGTGCACACACCCTTCTCTGATATGTCCTTCACAGTTTGCTCACAACTAATGTGCACTCTTCTTGGCTAAATCTTTTCTGAACTCCTGGGTGTGAGCTACTAGGTCATGTAAATTTTAAGATATTCAATGATAGCATTTTCATTACCTGCTTTCAAGACAGAATTTCAGTATCACTGTGACTTCCAAATGTATGCTAAAGCACGTTTCCTTATCCATAATGAACATTCATTTAACAGTTCATTTTTTTCTGCAGTAGTACCGATCGTATCAAGTAACAAACCTATGTTTTCTTAAGGGATGGCATTCATTTCAGTATCTGAATTCTTATTGTCCTCAACCTTGTTGGCATATGTAGGTAGAAATGTTACTTACTCTGCACCAGTTTTGATTGGGGTGGCTGTATATAATCCAGACAATTCCACAACGGAAGTAAAAACCAAAGTCAAAACATACATGCTTCTTTTCAGCCTTCACAGTCATTTTTGCATTGCACTCAAAATAACTTATATTCTAGTTATTTTCATTTCAAAGCACTGTATGCACTCGAGATATTTTGCTAGCGTCTCCACAGAAATGATGTCATCCTAGCAGGAAAATTAAGTGTACCTTTGCTATTTTATGGTAAGCAGCAAATCTATTTATTTGATTTGACTCACTCATGGGAAACATTTTTCATTGAGAATATCCTTTAAGCATTAATTCTACTAAAATAACCATAAGGAACATCTGACACATGGCCCTATAAATAGTTGGAAGTAAATATTCATAGAATCACATCATTACTCTAGCTAACCTGACAGCTGGGCTTGACTGTCACGCCATCCCCAGACCTTTCCCTTCGCTGCCCCCTGAAATCCCAACTTTTCTCCCCGGACTCACCTGAGGATGCTATTAAGATTGACCTTAAACATTGGCATGTATAACCCCAAGTTAAAAGGTGATATGTATGGGTATCCAGCACCCCAGATCGGAGAAGTGAGAACACAAGTAGCTGCAGGAGAGCAACGCGAGCCGAAGCCAACGAAAACGCAGTGAATCAACGTGGCACAGCCACAGGGAGATCCGATGAGCAGCACAATGCACTGACAATGCCCTGATACTACTTTTTGGATTAACACTTTGGCTACGGGAAGCACTTCTGCTCCTCAGAGCGCACCAGGCTACGAAAAGGCAACCGAGATTGCGTAGGAGTCGCGTTATTGCCAACGACGAACTGGGAGAGAACGGTTAGATGTCAAAGTTGGCAAATGCTAATAATAAATAACCACTTCCAGTGAGGATCACTTCTCTTCCACTATTTTCTGCATCCTCTAAGGGACATTTTACAGGTTGGGGAACTGAAGGTTAAGTTCGTGTGTTTCCCAACCTGTTAGCAGAATCCACTGCCTTGAAAGGTAACTCAGGGAAATTCAGGTAACAAACTCCTGGTCACCAGTTTCTGGTCTGAGCCACACTTCCCTGGTGAGAAATGATGCACTCTGGTCAGCAAACCCATTTGTCAGCGGTGAGTGACTCCAGGTAATGTTTGTCATGGGCACAACTCTCCCTTTTCATCTCCAGCTTCTGGGCAGAAGTATTAATCTCTTCTCTCTTCCCTTGACTGCTTCAAGCCCTTCTCTTAGCTGTTCACCTTTAATATCTCTGTCTTGCCTGAGCAGGGCATGAAAACCCAAACGGTGCTGAACAGAAAGCATTACTTCTTTACTCCAACTGCAATGACTGCTCAAAAAACAATCAGATCTGTAACACTGACCATGATCACATCAATCACTGACTTTGTCAATTTATGATATTGCTTGTCTTGAGCTGCAATATATACAGTCCTGGGGAGCCAGGATAGTTTGTTGCTGTATTGGGTACTAGAGGTGGTCCTGAGTGGCAAATTCAGATGCAGACCCCCAGCTCCCCTGCAGCCAAAGGGATTTGGTTTCCAAGTTCTGGTTCAGGCACCTCTCCTATACACTGGGAGACTAAACCCAGCAGGTTAACAGCCACTCTGCTTTCTATATAATACACAAAATCCTTCCCCATTGCCCCATCAAAAAAGTGAGAAAGAAAAATCAATGTGATAATTTATCTACACTGCCAGAACACTCACTACAAACACACACCACACGTAACCGAGTGAAGTAAAGACAGAGAGAGAACTTAACAGTGATAGAGAAACCCATGTGCAATTTAGCACAGTCCACACTCCCGTTTCCCTCTGCAGCGCAAACCAACGCGCCAACACCTCAGTTTGGCCATATTTCCTCATGAAGTGTGCTTTCTTTTAAAAAAACAAACCTTTCTCCCCTCGTCCTCCTCTCTCCCATTGCATTTGCCTTTCTCTTGATTCTCTGTGCGCTTGTCTGCATTCATTTCTTTCCCTGATTTGCCCTTTTTTAAAAAAAGTCAACCTCTGAGCCTATGTGTATCTGTTAATCTAACCCATCTATCAACAGTTTCTGAGCCATCTCTTCAACCTATGCAGCCAGGGATTTTAGCCAGGCTTTTATCATTTTTATGTGCACTGCTGCCGCCCGCTGTCACAAGGTCACCCTTGGAAATGATACTATGCCTCAGTGGGTACTTTTTCACCTAATAAAATATACAGCACACTGTATATCAATCATATCGTCTAGGGACCAAATACTGAACCGTCAAAGAGGGGTAAATGTTTCCCTCCGGATCAATTTTTTGACTGCATCTTGCAAGGGTAACCTCTTTGCCAACGAGCGAGACAAAGTCCAGCATTAGACCATGGGGAGCCTCTCAAGTCATTTTGGAAGCACAGTCCCTCTTCGTTCTCATGAGTTCAAGGAACCAAACTCAAAGAAGTTACGAACGAAGCGTGTGACAGACCCAACCATCCGAGCAAATTTTGCCACCGTCACTCAGGGGCTACTTGGTTCGGACAGACCCCTGCAGGGTTTGGAGCTGACGCTCACCGAGCTCAGGAGGGAAAATTCACCGAGTAGCACGTACCCGTTGAGACAGCCCACCCCGGGGAAACGCTCGGCATTTTGGAGCTCCCACTGCACAGCTCTGGAGCCGGCTCCTGCTTTTCATAAGCAAACAAGCAGCAGCTACGGGCAAACTTGCTGTAATCATTCTGTTGGCTGCAGAAACTCCCTGGACACAGAAAAGGCACCTGGTAGATGTACAGTCAGGTTTTCTGGTGACCTCCTTTTCTCCTAATTTAACACCTGTCTCTTCTACCTTTTTGGCTGTAATGCAGCTCTAAAAGCCATTAAGACAGAAAAGAAAGAATGCCAGGAAGCTGTACCTCCCAGTTGACATAAATCACAGTGATATAAAATCTTTTAGAGTGACAGCAAAAAAAAAAAAGTCCGGGCCTGTGCAGCAGTTTTGGTTCAAACTCAAGTCAAGGCCCACACCAGCAGAAGAGAAAAGTGGAGCTTTTGCTGCTGCCGCTCACGCCGTCGCATCACAGCTCACATCAGCATCAGCACCAGTCAGGCCTGGTAACACAGCGCACTGGGTGAGCAGGTACAAGCCCAGCCCGGGGGTCCCACAGAGCTCACCTACACCTGGGCAACTCTTTGTGCTAACTGAGGACACTCTGGACTCCAGCCATCTTTCCAGCATGAGCTCTGGACACGTAGCCCCAATGCTGGCCGTGGGTGGTGGGGGGTCTGCTTGCCCGCGTGTGCCCAGCCCCGTTCAGCACCTACCCCAACCCTCCTGTCCCTGCATCCGCACCGCTAAGTCAAGAGCAGCTGGGAGTCCACATACAAGACTTTTTTTTTTTTTTTTTCCCCCCTTTGTCTCTCTCGCTGCCACTGTTACTTCGCTACTCCAGGAAAGTAATGAGCTCCCTGCCTCCCAGAGCCAGCGGAATTCATTTACCCCCTTCCCAGCAGGACCAGTGCCTGCTAACAGCACGAGATGTTTCTCGCAAGCATTGTCAGCCAGCTCCATGCTGCTTTAAATGAAACACTTCCATTAATGCTACAGGTGGGCTCCAGCTACAAAGTTAGCCTCTGGATCTGAACGTGACTCAAATTTGGGAGCAGCTAAGACAGGCCCAAGCTAACGTGCCTTGCACCTAACCGGACGCAAATCCCTTCCTCTCTATTTAAGGGAGAGGAAAGGTCTTTACAAGCAGGGAAGCCAAGTCCAGGTTCATTACAGCATGACTGCTCTGCAGTCAGACCCAGGAATCTCTAGCTCGATGTGGCCGAGGACCTTAGTATTCCACGAAGGTCTCTAAAGAGTACGTATGGACCCTTCCCTTGGCATAATCCAAGCAGCAGGTAGCCTAGGGCAGCAGCCTGACGAAGGCTGAAAAATCATTGCCTTAAACTCAGCCAGCACCAGGTCTTTGTTTTCCCAGGTCCTCGAGGATGGCGAAATTCAGTCCTGCCAGACTACATCTGCTACGTCCCCTCCTCCCCGCTTGGCCCCAGCAACGGTTTGTCACGGTGCTTAGCCAAAACCTACTTACCACCTCGGGCGCTGCCGGCTAGCAGGGGAGGAAGGAGGATGATCAGCAATTCCTTATGTCAGAGCCACAGGCTGGAGAGCAGGGGATGAGGGCTGGAGACCAGCAGAGCTCCCGCTCACCACGCTTCCCACCCAGCAGCCTGGGGCATGCACGGCCAGGACTGCCGTGGGGGAAAGCCGAGGTTGGCCTCACCTCCCTGATCTTCCTTCCACCACCAGAAGCCCACAGGCAGGCAACATCCAGGGACTGGGCACGCTGGAGCATTGGAGTTGTTCTTCCTCAGGTCGCTCTTAGTCTGGATCAGAATGAGAAGGAGGTCTGAGTCCAAGCTGGAAACTGAGCGAGCAGCAGATGTTTCCCTCACTTGAGGTACTAATAACAAGGATGCAGACAAGAAAAGGCACTTCTGTGCGCTGAAAAGAAATTACCTGTCTGACCTACCGGCCAGACACAGCAGGGGTCATCTCCAGGAAACAGCACTGTTTTGCGTGTTTCTGGCACAAAACACAAATCATGACAAAAGTAAGAAAGCAAACGGAAAAGTCAGCTTTTTAGCCAGGTGCTCAAGCCAGCAAGTCAGCATCATGCTTCACATTCACCTCATGCAGACGTAAATTCACTTCTAAGGACAGAGTTAAATGATTCCCATCTCACCACTGTTCCCCTCCAAATAATTAATTGAGTTTATTCAATGGATTTTCTATGAAAGACTTAGAGTTATAAACTCTTTGGGGTAAGGAACAGAGCTAAGTTTGCAAAGCAGCATGTAAATCCACAGTGCTACAATAAGCTTTTATGAATACAAACAAATCGTTTGTCCCTCTCCCCCCAGATCTCACAAGACACAAACTACAGGAATGGCGCAGGACAAGGCAGGTCACCTCCCCGGAATTTTATCAGCGTGTACCGAGCACCGCTGACTGATAACTTCAGCCCCTTATACCAGTCGTTAGCCATCAGTCTCATTCCAGTGAGCAGCTCTCCTCCGGCACCGTGGCTCTGCATCCCCGAGCTGCAGCTCTCCTCTCCGCTTTCTCTCCCGTGACCCGAAACGAGAGGGGCTGGGACCTTAAATCAGCATCTCCCTGTTTTTTCTCTCTGGCACCGAATCTTATTCTATCATCCTCTTCATTATGTTACTCGAAGTGACTGCAGAGATTGGCCCAGCCAGGCATTAGCCAATGCAAAAACACAAGAAAGAGGTTAGGACTGGTAGACCACAGTGAGAGTTGCACTGGGTCTCTGCCTCAAGGGCAGGAGAAACCACTGTGGACTGCATGTAGACCAAATATTTACTAGTATTGCAATTAAAAGCTCCTGCTTCTCCCTTAAAACCGCTGGGGACCCGTTTGCCCCACTCCCATACTGGTCCCTAGGAGCACCGCGAAGTGAGATTGAAGGTGCTTGGGTGACTCCACACCTGGTTTCGGGTTTGCCAGACTAGGGGAGGGAACCTGCACCAGGATTCACAGCTTTTCAGGAGAGCAATATTATCAGCACAGTTCTGGGCACTCAGGGGTAAATTTTCCTCGTTTTCTCCTCCTGTTGGAATTGATATAATTTCCACAAAGACTAAAACGTTCAATGAGCCAGATCAGTTGTCATCTGGTGAGGGCACTCAGCTCAGAGGAGAAACCCTTATGTTCCAGACTTTGTTCCAATAAACATTAAACTGCTTTATAGATCCTGGAAACCGTTAACAGGAGAGATGGCATTTCTCCATCCCATGATACTGCCTGATTCATGGTGCTTGCTAGGGGAGTCTCCAGGGACATGAGGGTGCAAATGACCTCCCATGGAAGATGAGGTTAAACTGGCTTCTCCAAGCACCAGAGGAGGTGACTTTACATTCAGTTATGCGGGCTAAGAGGCAACCATAATCCACAACAGCCTGCAAGATGTGCCCAAACCCAGCATTTGCCGCATTCGCCTTGCTTTTGCCAAGGGATGCTCAGGATGCGCCTCGTACTTAGAACTCATGAGTATTTCTGAACTGTTTTTTCTTTAATTTGCATTCCACAGAAATATTCACAACTTCTTACTTTTCTTTCCAATTTGATAGAGAAAAAATCTTAAACTATTTCCCAAGAGGCAGGATTGCTATAATCCGTAATGCTCTAACAGAAATGTGGCATTAATGCTTTTCACCTCCCGGATTATGATACGCTCTCGCTGCCGGGGCGAGGGGGAACCCTCTCGGGGCAGACCGACGGCTGGGACCGATGCCTGTGGACAGGACAGAGAGCTGGGCAAGCGCGGATCTGCACCCTCCGACGAGAAGGATGTGCCTCCGGGCAGTGGGAAATCGTTTCCGTGAGTTCCCGCGCTGGCTGCCGGCCCCACGATCCGGCGGCTTCACGCATCCCACAGGAATTGCGAGGAGTTCCCCCCGCGCTAGCGGAAGCCCACACCGCTCAGGTGAAAGAGGAAGCCTCGCTCTAAGGCTTATTTTAAAAAGGAGCCGTGCGATGGGGCTATCACCTGGTTGCTATTTCATTATCGCCCCCCAAAAAATACCAGGACCCTGTGCTACGGCATCACTGAATGCAGCCTAAATGCTTTTTCGAGGGCTCGCTTTTTTAAAGCACATTAGCCACTTGCCCAGCCCTTGGCTTCCAGCAGAGGTTCCTCTTGAAGGCCAGCCTGGGATCTTCTAGGATCTGTGTTCAGTCACTTGGAGCTCCCTGATCCCATTTTCGAAAAAAAATCCACTACTCAGTTGACGTGTCGCAGGAGCATCCCCAATTTGACGTGATTTTCAGCTGAGGCACAGGAATAGGTGCTCAGGCAGCCTCCCCACCCCAAATCAGAGGCAGAGACTTTGTGCAGATGGGGGAAACCCAGCTCCCAGGCCTCCTAATCTCCAGAGGGGACCCACAGTTTCCAGAGAGGGTCCGGAGCCTCTCGGCCAACTGGACCCAGTGCCACTCCTGCCCAGCCACTCCTTGTTTTCAAGGCAGATGTTATTTTAATACGAAATCTGCTACAACTGATTTTGCATCAGGACTGGAGGTATAGCAGGAGGGTGGGTTGTTCTGCTTTGCTTTTTTTCCTGAGAACAGTCTCTAAAATGATCTGCAAATGGCAAGGATAACGACAATGTGCGGAGGGGATAGTAATACATACCATTTTCTATGCCTGGTGACGAGATGTGAACTGAGAATGCACTGTATTTGCCTCAAATTAATATTATTTTCAACTTCCTTCTTGACTGCTACTCTGCTACTGTTTGTGAAAACTCATAACCAAGCACATGAGTTGATGCCCAAAAGGTTGGGATAGAATCTGGGAAAGATGTTAGCATGCAGCTGAGATATCTGGCAGAGTAAGACAAGGAATACATGGCAGGGAAGTGGAGAGAAAAAAAAAAAAAGGAAGGGGAAAAAGGGAATGGCTAGGAGAGAAAAGCTCTTCATTTTAAGTAGCCAGCAAACACAGCAAGGGGAAAACAAACAATCAAACATGAGAGGGGATTTGTGGAGAGTTCAAAGTTTTAAAATATTCAGCGAAAAGAAAAGCACTGTAATTTTATAAGGTGAGACAGGGATTGCTCTCCACCTAAACTGTGAGAGTGGTATGCAAAGGGCTCCCAGTTTCGTCTAAAAATGAATTTTATGCCCCATTTACATTTTCATTATTTATGGAGTTTTTCTGATAATCCCTCCTGCTGGGAAGGAGATGACCAGAGTCCCACATCTGTTTACCTTTGTTTACAGCTGGGAACACAGCCATGGATTTGTTCTGCTTCAGCGAGAAGGCAGACTGATTTGATTATTGCTTTCTAACATACAAAAAGGTTGTTGCTAAGGGTCTCACTTAGGAAAGAAATGTCAGAAAGCTGGTTTTAACAAGTTGTGGGAAAGGTGGAGACGAGAAAGCTAAAGGGCCAAGATGACTCTTCCACCCTCTGGTCCCCAGGATGCCACCACGGAGCTTGGCCAGCCGAGGTGAGACCAGGGCTGGCCCAGTTGCTCTGAGCAAGGGTCCAGGTCCCACCACTGCACAAAAGTTTGCCCTGATTTCAGCCGAGCCGATACCTGCGCACATCACTCGACTCTCTCTGTGGTGTCTTGCTGCCTGTAGGGATGCTCCAGAGGTACGGCAGCCTCCGATGGGAGGCCTTTCAGCGTGTCCTCGTCCTTAAACGCAGGTCTCTTCTCTAAATTATTCAGTCAGTTACGTGCCGTCCTTGTTTGCTCAGGCCTGTTTCTGTCATCCCGATTTGCGTGGGGTGGTTTCTGTTCCTGAAGGAAGCCCAGCGGCACACCCAGGAGTGACCCCAAACTGGGGCTGAGAAATTACACTGGGATTTCTTTAGCTTTAAGAAAAATATATGGTCTTTCCTAACATGTCTGGGAAGCGACGCAGCCTCTCCAGTGAAGGCTTCTTCGAATAATCAGGAGAAAAGAAAAATTTTAAACGCTCCCAGTTCAGCTGTCATCCGCTACACTCTTACATTGCCTGGATGAGCAGTAGATCAAAACCTGCTAAAGGGTTTCTGACAAACTTTTCATAAAAGCTCCCGATTACATTGAGAAGCAGAGGCACTGATCCACATCCCGCAGCTGGGGTTGACCGATTCTTGTCCGCTCCCCCTCCTCCTTGCCCGAGCCACCTTCCACCCAGCTGTATTTTTCCTCCAGACCCTTGTGAAGGTCATGCATGTAATTGCAATTTACCTGAGGATGAAACGCTGCACCGGGAAAGGGCAGGTACAACCGGACCAGAGCAATTCAGAAACATCATCGGAGCTCGGTTCAGCTGTAACAGCAATTTTCCTGATGACCAGGTGGCTGTGGTTAATTTGCTTTACGTTTGTTCAGCTTTGCATGATACAAGGCTAATTTTATGTAGATCGCAGTAACAAGCAGTTTTTCTGTAAAGAATGGGATATTTACATCTCTAACATAATGATGCACTAAAGAGGACTTGAGAGGTGGAGACGCGGGAGGTGGTGTAGAGGAGCACAGGCATGGGGCGACAACACAAGAGGCACAGCCTGGCCCTGGAGACCCCATGGCTATAAAAAAACCTCACCAATGGCCAGTTAAAGAAGTGCAGACCTGGAGCTGGACAAAACTGGTTCTAGGGGTAAGGCAGAGAACAAAGAGATGGTATCTAACAGACATAAAAGGCAGTATAAATAGTAAATTTCAATGTAACGTGGAGCTGCAGACAATGAGAAAAGAGGAAGGTCTAAAAGGGTGTAGAGTCAAAATGATAAATCAAATGTGGGGGAGAGAAAGAAGGAAGGGAAAAGAAGTGAGGAAGAAGAAACCGTCGGCACCATGTTCCTCCTTGTGAAGGACTCCAGATGCCGATGGGTGGCTCTGATACCCCCTTCGCCATGACCAGAATGGAGCTACCAACTCTGGACCCAGAGGAGAGTTGAAGAGTAAGCATAACACCAAGAAAAAGGTGTAGAAAGGCATGTAAATAACAACTTTAACTGTATTATTGTTATTACTGAGACTTTCTCTGCATAGAAGTATTCCTTCTTTGTCTGTAACCATATCAGCACTAATAATAATTCTTGCTTTAGACTGTTCAGATTTCAATTACACTAATAATAAACTCTTGTCTTTCTCTACAAGGTATATTTGCTTTTCATCCACAAAAATCATTTGAGTGTAACAAGAAGGAGCAAGACTCACATCCTAGACATGGTCCTCACAGGGGGGTAAGGTAGCTGAGAAAGACAGACCCACCAAGCCCACGCGCCAAAAATATCCTGCGCAGCACTTCACTGGCAGCTCGAGCTTTAGAAAGCTATAGTGCAAGGAGGGAGAGAGAAACAAGCAAAAAGAAGTCTGGAATTCAGAGTAACAGCTGCAGCGATTACGGTACAAGCGTAGCTGTGGTCATGCCTTGGCACCATGTAACTTTGCCCCATGCACCGGGCAAATAAATGTTTTGTTTCTCTCGTGATTTACGTCATCAAAACTTGGTGTCCAAATGCTATGTAAGCTAAAAACATTGAAACTTTTCTG
>JAVJGG010000048.1:18018032-18028371 GCA_035590195.1 Aviceda cuculoides | reverse complement strand
AAAAAAAAAAAAAAAAAAAAAAATCAACAAAAACCCCCAACAAAACAACGACAAAAAAACCAAACCACTGACAAAGCAGGATCCTAGTCAGCTAATTAAAACAGGTTGCCATGTTTAGAATAGCTGCAGTCCCCCAAATGAGCAAAACCTCATTCAGACAGACAGAGGCTCTAGACCAAATGTTGTTTTTCTTTCCCATCTGTTAAAAATAAAACCTGCAGAATGGCATGCCAGTTTATCAAAGTCCATCCCACTAGAATATTAATCAGTGCATTGTATTTGATATTTATCTGCCTATAAACATTGCTTAACATTTTGCCTTTGTGCATTTTCTGCTGTTGGAAGAACTCTGACTCTGCAGTCTCATCACTTTCTTGCAAAAATTATCTTTGCTACTACTGAACGAACACAGGGCTTTATAGCTTTTAAGCAATATGGTCTCTGCTCCTAGATGGAATACAGTTGAGGTTTCATCGATGTGGTTAAACTGACCATGAAGAGAGGGAAAGAAGGGTAAAAGCAAAAGAAAGCAAGCCACGTCATAGCGTGGAGAGAGCAAAACAGCTTTGTCTAGATATTTACTGGGAGAAAAGGGAGGAAAAAAACCAGAACGGGGTGCATCCTGCTGGAAGGCAAAAGAAAAGGGAATTCAGGAAGGATGTGGAGAAGGAAAATATGGATCATTTAGGGAAACAGAATTTACTTATGAAGCAGAAGAAAGATGAGGAGAAAAGCTAGAGACAGTGGAGTGGCAACACAGAGAAGTGGAAGCGAGCTTGAATTTTTGGTAGCAGCAGGGGCCCTCGATGGTGCCAGGTGTTGCCAAAGCATTGAGCAAAGACCGGTGTTTTGGGCAATAAACGCCAGCTAAGCAAGAAACATAGTGCTTGGATCAATCCAAGCTGGAACGATTGCTGGTGCGAGCAGCACGGGGGACAGAGAGAGAGACAGACTGCAGAAACCTGGGAGGAAAAGCAAAATGTCTCAGTGAGGTTCCGTGATGGGTGTCAAATGAGGAACCACTTATGCTCAGCATGAGTGACGCCTCAGCAATGGGGGGAGCAGCAGATTTATCAGCGGCCACGAGTAGAGATGTCAGAGAAATGTGCAGACACCACGCTATTCCATGTTCATTCAGCCTGCTCCCTGAAATCCTGCTGGGAATGAAAAGAAATGGTGGGAGAGGACAGAGTATCTGACCTGGGTTCCAGGCCAGAGGGATGTCGGTACTTCGGCAACACAACCGAGATGGGATTCGTGCAGGATCCCCACCAGATAGGCACTAACCCACAGAAAGCTGCTTTGCTTCGAAACACAGCACCTCCGTCTGAGGAGTCTGGCTTAATTGCCGGTTTTCCCACCACATGATCGCCTCCTCTAATGTCCTTTTAATTAATGCGCTAACAGTTGTATCAAGAGAGCAAACTACAGTTACGATAAGGACCAAATAGCCCACTTGCCTGCTTTGCACACCTCCAAAACCCACGCACTAGAATTTCATATTTACACTGTCGTACCATTCTGGGTCATATGCCACCCATAGAAAATTCACGAGGCAAAAGCAAACTAATGACCATCATTGAATTTTTATGAGAGTCAGTCATCTTACCTGAGCTCTTATTTCAGTCAGGCATGGGCTGTCAAACACTCAAAGCTGGCTTGAAGCCTGTATAACACCTGTAAATATTCAATCACAAGCATAAGATTCCACACACTTCCTCATCATGCTTCTAAAACGTTCATCATATAAATTAGTTTGAAGAGACAGCTGGGTCAGAATTTAAATTAGAAGGAATAAAGAGGTATCAAGTCAATGGTAAAAAAAAAAAAAAAAAAACCAACCAAACCAACCACAAAACAAAACCCCCACAGCCTGCAACAGGAAAGGGAAAAGAAAGCCGCGGGATCAAACTTTTGGAAATGTGTACGGTTCCTTAATCATTGAGAAATTTAGGAACCCAAAGGACGAGCAGAGCCAGGTCCCCACGCTGAGCCTCTCCCTTCCCCACTCGTGTAGGGTGGGAGAGGAGGAAAGTAGAGGTCATCTCCACCGACCCACAACTGGGACCGTTGGCACACATGCTTCTGCACCGGAAAACCTGAGCCCGGCACGCCGTCCCAAGGAGGAAGACCCATCTTTGGCCAACGGGTAGTCCCAGGAGGAGTTTGGAGGGGTTTTTTTAAGCGCTGCGCCAAGACGCACGTGCAGACGGACAAACTTCCCCAGGGCCCGGCGGCCACGGGCAGGCACACGGGGCATCTGCCAGGGTCGAGTGGGTCTGCAGGTCCACCTCGGCCTCTGAACGCTTCCTCACGTTACACCAGCCGTCCTAGGAGTATCCCGCCATCTACGGCCTCGGAGCTTCCCCAAGGCAGCGGCGGGGGGAAACTCACGGTATTTCGTCGGGAATTTCAAATGCTGATAACGCTGACGCGGTGCTCTCACAACGCTGAGGCCCTTGACCCCCGTTTCGGGCTGCATGGCCCTGAGGGCTGGGAAGAACCTGGCTGGCTTTTTGGAAGTGATATGGGGCCAGGAATAAGGCGAGTTTCACCTGGTTACCCCACAAATGAGTTTTTGTCACTGGTTTGTAATCAGGGTTTGCATACACTGAGCAGGCACATCACAGTTCAGCATCTGAACATCAGACAAAAAAAAAAAGCTGTATTTCATATAGCAGCCTTCCCATTCCCATCAATAGCAACAAGAAAGTATTTAAGAAGCCCACTTCAAACAAGCGTAACTCTCAAGTTTCCTCTAACAAGAAAACCGTCATGAAAGAAGTGTCTTGTCCGTGAGAGGCAGGAGCAAAATTCTGCAGGGATCTCCCTCCTTCCCGCGCCTCCCCAGGAGGAGGGAGGCTCAAAGAGCTGGGGGTTTTCATAGCCAGATGGAAAGAAATTTGGTGAACCCCTGGGTCAGAGACAAGGTGATGTTTGCCCAGCCCAGCCTAGTCCTGCGCCAGAAGCAGAGCACCGGCAGTTTTAATGAAAAGCACTAGATGGGAGTAAAACATCAAGTAAAGTCTGCTTGAGGAGCAGAAGGAAGGTTTTTCCTGACAGGGCAAGCGAGCAGAAGGTGCTGCTGTGAAGATGTGTCTTATTCTGATGCAGCTCCAGAGTGGCCTAAAGTTAACTTAAAATAAGTGTGTCTGGAAGTGCTGTAATAAAGTTCGCTGCACAGACAAATTAGCAGAGCTTCCCTGACATGCTGCAGAAACTTGGCCATCTGTCCAACACAGAGTTGCTATAATTAGAGGGAAATAGAGGGGCTACTTCATAGAGTAAATATTTTCCTTCCTTAGGTAAGTGCCTAGGTGATGGGGGGTTGGTGCTGGTTCCCAAATGCAGGTGGTATCTATCATTTAACTGGCAGCAGAAATTGCTGACCAGAAGTCATACACCTGGGCCGGGAGGCTAGAAAATCAGCAATATGGGAATTTTGCAAGTTTTGCTTTTAAGGAAGAAACAGCATTTACAAAGCAGAGAGATGTTTACACGCTTGCAGAATATTAGCAACGCAGCCTCCTCCTCCTCCTCCAAGCCCATTACCAGGAGAGAGCAGCACTTCCTCTACCTAGAGACTAAATTAATTATTTTTTTTAATGAATCTTCTCAGTTCCCATTTGCACAGAAGAGGATGAGCTCATCCCCCAGATATGTCAATGGTGTTTGCAACACGCCCCCACCTCTTTCCCCCTTCCTTTCTGCTGGTGTTCAGGAGAAAGCTGTATTTCCCCAGCGCACGTGGCCATTCTGAGGATGCCAGAGAATGTCACATACCATACACATCACTATATTCAAAATCATACACCTGGGCTGAACACAGCAAGTGCTGGCAGGGAGACATTATTTCTGCTTCGATTTCCCCACACAAACCTTAAAAAAAAAAAAAAAACACAATAACTTTAGGGCTGATGATGCGACTTCAGAGTCGATGAGAAATACCCAGGATGCCGACCTCCGAGAAATAAATCCCCCAAATCACAGCACTTAGCACCTCTCTCCGTGCAGGCGCTCTTATCCCAGCACTCAAGTCATCCAGGCACAAAACCCCACAACTCGTCCATGCCCCGTGCCGCCCGTGACCCAGTGGGATAAGGCAAAACGTCCTACGGGTATTTCAGGTTTCTCACCCTTTTTTCCTCACCGGTTCAGTGCAGAAAGTCTGTTCCCTGGGGTGCGAGGCTAAGCAGGATCTCCCATTAACTCCCCAGGTGGACCCCCTCCCTCGACAAAAGGCTCCCAGCTCCCACCAGCACGATGGGCAGCGCTGTTCCACCCCTTCTTCCGAAACAGCCAGCCCCACCGGTGTTTCCAAAGAAGAAACACGACAGCAATAACTAACAGGAGACAGAATTAAAACCACTGTAATTAAATAAACCTTCAACATCAAAATGACATACGTCAAACAGGGCCAGTATGTTTTTATTAAATCAGAGCCAGCCTTTCCCAAAGAGATGGGCCGGTAGGTAATTCATTCTGTTGGTTTACTCAAAGTACAATTGCGTTCCACCAGTATAAAATATTTATTTAATTTCGCTGTGCATAAATGATGGGCCATGCTAGCACAAAACAGAGGCACTAAAAGCTATATCCATTAACTGATGCTTTGTGGGGAGAGGGAGAATGCTACCGTGTATCTTGCATTATCGTATAATGGTAAGAAATAGAGAGGAAATGGCCTTTTCAGTTCTGCAAAGCATCCAATTTGACAATTCTCAGCAGTCTTGTCTTGCGCAGAGATTAGAGCTAGGCAAATAAATTAAAGCGGTGTAATCAGTGACTGCATTCCTTTTTCCTGTTTGTGAAGAGGGGAGGGAGGCTGGGGTAACGTCAGGCGGCCAGGTTAATGAATGCCTTCAACAGGCCAGAATTACTAAATGAGTGTTTGTGCACACACACGTACAGCGACCTATTGATTACACATAACCCTCTTTGCAAAGAAAACTCCTCCGAATAGTTTGTAGTTCTGATTAGACATTGGACCTGTGAGGCTAACTGTGGGGACTGCAATTAAAAATATCTGTACCAGCCTAACTTACCAAGTTTATTGATTTAACTGCACCAGCATAAGAATCTCTCTGCTGCGGGATACTGAATGTGCATTACAGGTTAGTGCTCATGTCATTACATCAGGGCAGCTGAACACAGACAACATTGTCCTACCTGTGATCCGCCTGGATGACCCATCTTCACGGATCACTTGAAATCCTGGCTAAAACCACAAGATAGGTCTCAGCTGCAAGACTAAACACTGCAATCAAAAATTATATAAAAAAAAAAAACCACACAGGGAAAAAAAAGCTAATAGGTGGAAATAGGGGTACAACCCAGGCAAAGATCATGGCTGAGGAGGTGCTGGCATGTTTGTAAATAAATTATATTTTGCAGCTTTAGCACCATTGCTTTGCCTTCCTCCATAAACAAGGTGAAACGGGATTAACGTGAACTTGGGTTTCGTGCAAACGTTCTTCCAAAAATAAGGTGATGGGAAGCACTTCTAGATCAGAGACTCGGGGCTGAGACCTTAAAGCTTTCTGCACCGCTCCAGGCTCCGGCTGGGGCAGAGCCTGCAGCATTTTCTCATCAGAAAGCTCCGAGAAGCACACAGAGGTGCTCAAGGGTCAGACTGCTCCAGCACCAAAGGCGGTACCTATCCCAAAAAAACGCACACGTTAACCCAGACGGGTTTATCGCCATAGCTGAGCTATCTGATCCGGCTAGTCCGCGTGCCTACCGCCCGGGGAGTGCGGATTATCTGCTCTCTAATCTCCTCTCCCCTTTCCTTAACCTGCAGCCTGCTACCTGCAAACACAGAGTGTTTGGTCTAGCCTTAAACTGTTAGCTATTCGCATCAGGGCTTTACCTTTTTATTTGCCCGCAAAGCCCCTGGCACGTTTTGGCGTGACATAAATGAAGGGAGAGTCTGTTCGATTCGCTGCTCCTTGTCGGCGGCAGCTTCCTCAGGTTACCTCTTTGTTTGGGAATAATGGCTCTTTTCATACCTTGGATAAATGCAGTCAATCCTCTTTTAATATTTTCCCCGTGTCTGCGCATTCGCTTCATCTGTTTGTGCGGGGACACTTCCAGCTACTTTCGGCGCCTTTTTCTCCTGCGGCAAAACGGTGTCACGCAGAACGGCGTCCGACCGTGCTGGTCCTGGAAAGAGGCAGATTTTCAGATTACCAAAAAGAGCAAAGGGCAGGAGGAGACACCATAACACAAATACTGGCCCGTTTCTTCCCTTCCCGGGACCCCGCTGCAGAAGATGGGGCACAAACTGCACCAAGATCCCCCCCACCCCCTGTTTTGGGGGTTTCCTTCTCCGAGACACCGGCGGAGCGAAGCCACCCAAGATGCCAACCAGCAGCCTGCTGCACCCACCATGGGCACCCTGCAGCCCCCCAGCGCCCCCCCCCCGCCCCCACCACCACCCCCGCGCGCCTCAAAACAGGCTTCCCACCCTCCTCCGCAGGCGGAACCCGCCACCCCGGGCTCCCCGCCACCACCACACCAGTTCTTTCAACAAGAATACGAAGTAGCTGAATTAATCACCAGGACTACGCGAAGCTTCGATGCCCCAGTATGAATTCTGCTCTTTGGTTTGCAATAGCTTATAGCGTATGGCTAGAGGGAGCCAGTACAGTAGCACTTAAAACGGACCAGTTTCTATCCCCGGCAGACTCTACGCTCACAAAAACAAAGCTATCGGGGAAAATTTGGCCATGCACCATGTTTTTGGGTGGTTTTCCCCTCTTCCAAACATCACAGTGATATCAAGGGTTACTTGCTATCGGTTGCCAAGCCCTCAATTGTATGGCCACGCAGCCAGCTAAGAAAGAGTCCCACTGCAGGGTAATATGTGATGGTATGACTTTGTGTAACAGGGAAAAAAAACAAAACCCACGGTGCTTTTCAAGTGAATTCGTAATGTTTGGGGGGGAAAAAAAACCCACGCAAGGATAAAGTAAAAAGGAAATCAAAAGCACACCACAGCATGCAAACTCCGCCGTTCAGTCGCTTCGAAACAGCAACAACAGCTCATATTTGTACGAGTCGGAAAGTAAATTCCGCCAAACCCTTTCCCGGGCAATTATTCCAGGGAACGCTACTGAATTCAGAATAGCCACAGCGCAGTTATTTAACTTAAACACGGAGCAGGTATTTTAGTTTGATTTTGCCCTTTGCATCTCAGATCAGCCAAAAAGCAGCCATCCCTGCAAGGGAAAGTAACAGAGCTTAGCGACTCGCTAGAGACCCCAGGGAAAACTTTGGTTAACCGTTCACAGACAAAGCTCTGCTCTAGGAAAAAGAGCTGTAAAATACCATTAGACCTTTACTAGAGCAGGCAGCCTTTGATTAATAAGGTCTCACCCAAACGACCGTTAACTATTAGACCCATTAATAATTGAGACCGAGGATAGAAGCACAAATACACCCGGGGTCTGCCTCTGGGGGCTCCTTAAGAAAAACAACGGAGACGGAGAGCTGTGCGGCTGAAGGACATACAGACCTATTCCGATACAGGGGAGACACGAGACCGGCTCAAAACTCGAACGCGACACTCATTCTCTGTAGCAGGAGGAAGAACGGGCCCCACATCACCTGCTCCGTGATTCTTCCTTCTGAATGGGAGAGAGGTCTGGGAGAAACACACGGGTGCCGAATCCTTCTGCCAAGAAGATTTGTGAAGCTGGCTCTTAATGCTGACCTGCCCCATTGCTTGCTTTCTGCAGCGCCAGCTTCCCCGAATAAAGTACGTCTCCGGGTCTTTTACACCTGAATTTATCCTTCAGCACCCTTGGACTGGGTTTCTCTCTTGGGGAGCAACGGGCCCACAGTGACGACAACCCAAATCACCTCCCGGAACGTTTCCACCCTACTTCTGTGCTCCAGGGGGATGTGGCGGGGTGCAGGGACCCCCTGCCCGGCCCCGCTTTGACAGGGCAACTGGGAATTACAGCCTGGGCTCGGCCAAGCCAAGTCCTCCACCAGCTTTTGCTTCGAGGCTATAGAGCTACGCTGGCTGCTACGTAAACCAGCAGCAGCAGCTGAGGACGGAGTCTCACCCGCCCGCACGCCTGTTTTACGGGAACTGCGCCTCGACGCGGCCCCGGGGCGGGATGCCTTTAGAGATCGCGGTTCACTGGCTAGAAACGGCACCAAACCAAACAAAAAAAAAAAAAAAAAAAAAAAATCAAATATACAGTCAAAAACATAATCGGGAGATATCAGTCGGAAATCTTAAAATCTTACTATACGACCTCATTCTCTAGGATTAGCAGCAAGAGAGTGGCTTTACTACTTTTTTTCTTCTTCTTTTAAAGCTGGCAAGTGTCTCCCAGCTCTGTAGCGAAGACATGGAGGTGAGGGAAGAACACAAGAGGGCTTAGCGTTCTGTTGTTTAGCTGTGAGGCTCCAGGGTAGGATTTTTCTTATGCTTACTGTATATGAAAAATTATTTTAAGAAACAAGCTGGGAAATTTCCAGCAAAATCACTTATGGATAGAAATGGGCATATCTGTTTTAACAGGCCTTAAAAATGTTTGCTCAGCTGAAGAGTTACCTATAAAATCCCCTAAACATCATGACAGGGGCATAACAACGTTTAGATTGTTATTAAAATATAGTATCTATTACTAATATATACATAACTTATATAAGATTATATGTATAATATTATACTCTATATACATCATACATGTATCTATATTTCTGACAACTCACTGTCTTACTGCAGTGTCCTGAGACACCTTTTCCTTCATATAGCCCCAGCAACTCGACCAAGCAAAATCCATATTACCCTCTTTTTTAAGTTCCTGTCTGCAGCAGATCTGAGGTGAGAAGGAGCGCAGTGAGGCCACGGAGAAATTCCATCTAATTGAAATCAGACCGCTTTGCTTTTCTTCTTGATGAGTGATTCCTCCGCAGAGCTGTCATCTTCTCCTTTCAAGAGAAAGGAGGATTTTTTCACTTGCGTAAACCTCAAAGCAAACCCAGTCCCAGTTCTCCTCCCCTCCCCAAACATATGGTGGGCTCAATGGCTCCTGCGGTCCTTATGTTCCTACGTGCAGAGAGTGATGAGGTGCTTTCAGGATGACTTATTTCCAGGGAAGGATGGCAGACAGGGAACTGGGAGGGCAAAAAAGCAGATATTAGTAAACAACAGCAGAAATGGTGGTCAACATTTCACATTTTAGAAAAAAAAACTCCAACATTTGAACTGGAAAGTCATTAACGGACAGCTGGACAGATCAGCGACGTGGACAATCAAGTCCGCGGGCCACCAGCAAACAGCAGGCAGAAGAAATTCAAGCCCACCTACGAGCCCTGCCAGGACACAGAGCGTGTTTCCCCACGCCGACATGGCTGTTACTTTCCAGGGACGGGACCTGAACCGCTGCATTCATTTCCTCAGCAGTTATTTTCTTAGAACTCAGCGGAGTATTTCTTCCTTTTTTTTTTTTTTTTTCCTCCCCAACAAAAAAAAGCATGTGATGTTATTTAATGTGACAAGCCAGCTTTCCCATCATTTTAATTTCTTTCAAGGAGAAGCACCCCACATAGAAACACACAATGTTACACAATAGTGTGCCAAAGGGTCTAAGTGGGGAGCGGGGAACTCTCGAAGTGTGTCCAAGAGGGTGACATGTAATGCAGGGCTTTTTCATAATTTTCTTTTATTTCCCCCTCTTTGCAAAGCTTCCAGTCAAGCGACATTTTGTTTAACATTCACATCATTTCCCAATTACAGTTCTTCTAAAACTCTTGTGAACAGCTGAATAATTCCTGGCGTGGCTTTGTAACAGCTCATTTCACCGCATTAGCTTCCGCTATCTCTCCTCTTTGGAGGCTGAACCTGGAGATGGAGTTCAAACCCCCCTCTCCCTCGCGCGCCTCCCTCTCCTCTTTTGCTTTCCCCAAAGCAGCTTTCTCTTATATCAACTTCCATTTCACGACATTTCCATTATGACCCGCTTTAGCGTCATTCTCCCAGCAGATGATAGCTAAAAGAAAGGCTGAACCAGATCCTAGCGATATAATTGCCCCAGACATCCAGCACTACTTGCCCGAGGCATTCCCGAGCAGGCAGGGCACTAAGGAACGAGAAGGATCAAGAGCTGTAACACGACTGCGTTGCTGTCGGGGTTTAACCCCAGCCAGCGACTCAGCACCACGCAGCCGCTCACTCACTCCCCCCTCACCCAGTGGGATGGGGGAGGAAATCGGGAAAAGAAGGAAAACTCGTGGGTTGAGGTAAGAACAGTTTAATAGAACAGAAGAAACTAATAACGATAATGATAACACTAATAAAATGACAACAGTCATAATAAAA
>JAVJGG010000048.1:17970109-17997567 GCA_035590195.1 Aviceda cuculoides | reverse complement strand
TCCAGGAGATCCAGAAACCCCTCGGCGTGCCCCCCTCTTCCAGGAGATCCAGAAACCCCTCGGCGTGCCCCCCTCTTCCAGGAGATCCAGAAACCCCTCGGCGTGCCCACCTCTTCCAGGAGATCCAGAAGGATATATCCAGGATATCCCACGAAGCAGACCCAAGCGATGCCACGAGAGCGACAAGAAGGTCACGACGAGCAGATCTCCGGCGGGACGCTTCTTCATTTCCCAGGTTTTTCTCTCTGTTTCCCAGGGTTTCCTCTCCGTTCCCAGTTTTCACCACGTTCCGACGGACAGCCTGGAGCCCAGGTCGCCGGCTTTGCCCCGCAGCTGCAGCCCGAAGCCGAAGCGTCCCGCGCGTCCCTGCGCCTTTCTCCCGGGGGCGACGGGGGGTAGTTCCCTGCCCGTAAGAAGCACGTGAGCCCAGTCACCTGTTTCAGAGGAAGAAAAATATAAAAGAAAATATAAAATAAGAGGTTTAAGTTTAGCTAGAACTTGTGAAGACATCTCTTTTTTCCAGCAGGGATCCGGATACCATTTTTGGTTCTCCTACCTTAAAAGACATGTAATTTGTTTTTCCAGGAGAGTTTTCAGCTATATGTGTTTATTCTAAAGTTACTTGAACCAACAGAATGACTCCTGGGAAAGCGTAACTTGCCCCTGTGCTGACCCTAAACATTTCCCATTCAGAGTGGTTGCATATGCAGCAGAAACTGGTTAAGAAGATACACTACCTTGGACTTTAAAGGAAAAAAAAAAAAAAAAAATTCCTGCTTTCAGAAGCAGTAGAAAACTTTGAGAAATTCAGAGAAGCAATGTATTCAACTGTTCATTAGGGGTTTTTTACTGTCCCCCTAACTGTGAAAAATTATTAAAGCATAGTATGGTCACTAGCAGGGCTGGCTTTTTTGGCTGGTTTGTTTTTTGTTGGGTTTTTTTTTAGTTTGTTTGTTTGGGGTTTTGTTTTTGTTTTTTTTTGATGTGCCAGCAAGGAACAAGTCTGTTCCAAATCACATTTACCCCATCACCTTTTAATCCCAAACCCCATCGGGTAGAATATGAGCTCCTATTCCTTCTCTCCTTGATTATATACAGCTGTATTAAATCTACTTTAGCTAGTTAAGATTCCTAGTCCAGGCACATCCTAAAAAAACCAAGCTGAAATGCAGAGTCATCAAGCTGCATCCACAGGACGCAGGAACAATCACTTCATTAGCCTTTTGCAACGGCTTATTTTTCAAGAAGCTTCATGCTCCGAATGATCAAGACAGTCAGATGTCGAGGCTCACTTCATCGGTTTTAAAAAAAATCATACACAAGTTTGCATAAAAGCGAGATTACCTCTAACTGGAGTTCTCCAAGTTGCAGCCTACTTGCTTATTTGCATCTTGGTTATACATACACCACAATTCTTTATCTGTAGTATCCACAGTGGGGAAAGTAACTCTTCCGCTTGTCATATTTGGGGTACAGATGTGCCTAGCACCATCCAAGTTCCTTCTCAGCCACTTGACTGATACCCACGAACTGTAAGGACTCTTATGGAAAGGAGGGAGGAAAACGAGCACACGCACACGAATTAACTTCATTTAACTTTTTTAACTATTCCGTCATCAAAAGAAAGATGCACGGAGTCACCTACAGCGTTACCACGAAGGGCCCGACGCATCGATATCTACGTGTCAGAGGGTTTCTTCTCACAAACAGCAACTTGACGAACGCCTTGCCGACACCCCCTCGGCCCTGGCCGCTCACATCATCCACGCGAGAAGTGGCAGAAAAACCATTTAACCAACTGCACCCAACTGCAGTGAAGTCCTCTGCCAAGGAGAAGGACACGGCGTATAGACAGAAGTGACCGTTCCCCTGGCTTTGTCGACCAATACTACAGACACCCTTGGGGGGGGGCTCGTCTAAAGAACCTTGATTACCGTTGACAAAGGCAAAACGGTCTGTGGGAATACTACGAAGCACAGCTTTTGAGGTGAGCAGCTTAATGTAAAACTCAGGTACCTTCATATGACAATTAAAGCGGACCTCAGATTTCTACAGGAAGAAATTTAAGCTGAACTACCGTTATCTCAAAAAAGTTTGGGTAAAGGTTGGTGCAGGGTAGGGGACTTATTATCCGTAAGTGCTTTTAACTTCTCTGTATTTCTGGCAAAATTTGTCCTTCTTGCAGGCATCTTCACAGACAAGCTCTCTCAGGGGACGGATAGGATTCATCTAACTTCCTCACGGAGCTGTAATTTTAGGGAACAGCGAACACAGCAAAGGACAGTAAACAAAAAAACCCCCCAAATCCGCAACACAAAACCCAAACCCTTTTACAACACGGTGTCTGCAAAACTGAAGGACGAACCAGTTTCCTCCAGTTCCCGCTGCTCTAACCAGCAATATTAAGGACTGTAAGAACAGCAGTCTGAGAATCATACTAGGCATACACCGTGTAATCCTTTTGGACACCGATGAGAATACCTCGCAAGGCAGAAGAGCCGTACGCCCCTAGAAGAGCCGTCCCACAGCCAAGCCCAGGAGAACTGTCGGGCACCGTGCTCCAGTTCTCCCTCCGGAGGTCTGGCAGAAGGGACAGCATCACCGAAGAGCTCCGAGAGCGATAAAAGACATTCCCGCTAGCGCTCCGGTCCCCACCAAACCACACTGATTCTCACCATATTGCCATCGTTACTACCAGGCTAGTTCTGTCATCTCTTTGAAAAATGAAGGAAACTTGTACATCAGCCTTTCCGGTCCTAGAGCCAGAATCCCACCTAATGGACCTCTTTTTGAATTTCCCAACGCATCGCTGACAGGATGAGAACAATTAAGGTGTCTTGTTGATGTCCAAGTCAAACACCCCATTAAGAGGCAGACTCAAATGGCCCCATGTCTGGAAGACAGTCCATTACACATTCCTCTGATACTTCCTACACAAGATATGGGAACTCCAACCAGTTCGGCCTGCACACCGCAATATTCAGAGTAAGCAGTAAACGAGCCACAAGCAATATATCAGTGGTCAACTGCTTCTACACCAAAACACAACATTTTGCCGTGTTGTGGATATTATACCAGCTGGTTACATCGTGTTGTCAGCTGCATGTAACATCCCAGCAGATACGGAGGAAACACCACCCAAGAGGCATCGCCTCTTCGCTGTCCAGAATAACGTGGCCTCCTCCTCCCTTTACGGGCCAACAAACTGGTTCTCCTCCAAGCAAACGCTTTAGATGGAAGCACTTTTAACTAGCTGTCGAGGCAAAAAATGGGACAGAGGCTGCTACCTTACTGAGTATCAAACCAGTTCCAACCATCAAAAAAGAAAACATTTTTCAGTCTGTAGTTCGCGACCTTCAAAATGAAACCATCCATCCATCCAAGCTGTTGCAAGCCAGGTCTGCAATCTTCAGGTACCTGTTGTGGGATTAGGCGAAGGGAGGCTGGGATTTTGGGGAACCCGAAGAAAGTAATTAGTTTCTTTCTAGCGATGTCAGTGACTACTCAAGACCACTCTGACATTTGTCGTAACTCTGACCGCAGGAACCGAGTTAATGAATTATACTCACGTGGGCTCTGAAGCTTTCACGAGGCTGGAAGATCACTGATCCAACTGGACTGAAGCATCGGAGAAGCAAAGCACGTCCTAGGGGACCGATCTCGACACATTCAAGAGACCCGGTGTCTGGCAAGTCCTCAGCCAGAAAAATCCCAGACCTTTGGGGTCTGGTTTCTACCAAACCCAGGACTCGGAAGAAGATACAACTTCCTTCAAGACGTGTTTCAGCACTGTTGCACGGGCCCAAACGCATTTTCCGAGACAAGAGCACGACGCGGAGAAGTGGAAACGGCACACGATGCCTCCCAGCAGCCCAGAGCCATGAAAAGGAAGAAGAACAATGAAGGAAGAATTCCATTACACCAGGGACCCGACCCAGCAGGCTGGAGATGGCACCGACTGCATCTCGCGCACCAAACGCCTCCAACAGATAACACAGAAGTACAGCGGCCTCTCGAGCGACGGCGCGGGCACGCTCCTGCTGTGGGGCTGAACTTCAGTTACAATTGGTTGAAGTGGTTTTAATGTGCTTTGTCTAAACCACTTCGCATAAATACGCACATAGGCACGATCTGCAATTAAGTAATTCTTTGCTTTTTCTTTTAGCAATTCACATTCAAGATCACCAAAAATTCAGGCCGGATCAGAAGAATGATTGGCTTTGACTACAAAGGGCAATTTTGAGAGCTACTACATTCAAGCAAGCCATAAATATGGGTAATGCAGAGTTGTTTCCCGTGGTTTTCAGCATCTGGGAATGAGAGAAGGGTTTGGGCTTTGAGATTTCTCTCCAGTTTATTCACCCTATTAGCACAGCCACATCTGAATGGAATTACATGTGCAACTTGATCTCACTGCCTCAAGGATACTTCTCGTTTTTCATTTCACATCGGGAGAGGTTCTTTACCCTGGTAATGGAAATGACACTTTCCACTCCCAGCACTTCCCTGACTTAAAAGACTACAGGACAAATTGCAAGCGAAGGGTTCATTGGCATTCAACAGGCCATCACTTACCATATTACAGCAATCGCTATAGTGACAGCTGCTATATCCCAAGATCCTCCAACACTTACCATCGGAATTGGTCATTTGAGCTGTGTCCATCTAACTGGCATAGATCTGAAACTACCACTTTCGCTCACCTGGTTAGCTACCTGAAAACATTTTCAGACCAAAAAGATCCATTAGAGACCCAGATACCCCGATTAATCAGTTCACGTACGTCAAAACCACGACAGAAAACAGCAGCTAGAAATTTCTTCCCATTTTCACTGAGCTCGAAACAACGCTTCTGCTCTGAAACAACCCAGATCTCCTCATCGTGCAGCCAAAGCAACTGCAAAACTTAATTCTCAAATTCCTTGGTCTGAATATTTCCAACGCTGCAGTCGCCGCAGCAATGAAGGCCGGGCTCCCTTCCCGCTTCCTGCGGGCTGGACACGGACCCAACAGTTTTTCTTGGACCACTGAACAGGATAGGTGCCTCCCTTTGCCAAAGTCAAGTTTGTAGGGAAGGCATATTTCTAGAATTGGGAGGAAGCAGTGGCGAGGTCTCTTAAAACGCTGGTGTAACCTCCTTTCTATTAGCAGTTAACTTTCAGTACAAAAACTACACACGGCCAACTGGTTATAGTCCCAGAAACGGGGAAGTGACATAGCAGACATATCTGAACGGTAAAGAGATGAGCAGCAAAAGGATTAGAGAGGAGACAGAGAAGTTGCAGGAAAGGAAATTCCCATTAGTTACTGGGATGTGTAAGTCTTCACCATGAGGGGTGTCACACACAAACAGGTCGGCCAGAAGGTTGTATCCTTCCAGATTGCGAGAACACGACCGGACGAGGCTCTGAGCAACCTGAGCGAACTCTGGACCAGACGACCTGCAGAGGTCTGTTCCAACCCACGAGGAAAGCAAAAGCGGGAACGTCGGAAACTTGTGACCGAACCAGAATCGTTAAGCACTGAGAAAGAAGCCCAAGTTATTTAAGATAGCAGAATAACCAGGGCTAGGTGATTAAACAGCATACAAGGAAAGAAATGAAAGATCTATAAATTCAACTTAATGCAAAATGGAACAAAAAATTCATTCTCTAGTCCTGTGTTATAAGCTAAATGTTCAGAAGACTAAAATGCCACTGAGGATCACTTCATGGAAACATTTACTTAACGCACTACTAGAATGCATAATGGATAACACAGAAATAATGCACATCTCTAATGGCAATATATGAACTCAACAGTACCTTAAAGACCATAATCCTATCTTTGAAAGAATAAAAAAAAAAGAGACGACTCGGAGAAAGGTCATAAATATGAGGCAGAACTCTGCAAGAGGTGAGACAAAAAGCTTTTTTGAAGAATACCCATACAAAGCATGAATAGTATCAAGGTTATTTGGGAACTCCTGAAGACATCTACCTACTGAAAGAAAGGTAACGAATGCATTTAAAACTGAACAAAAAGAGGTTGTTCTGTGTGTCTTACTAGTTGCTTGAGAGGGAAGGAAACCAGTAACGATCATTCCAGAGGCAGGTTACTATCCATGCCCTGAACTGGTGCTATGGCGATTACTGAGTTTACTGTCAGAACTAGCAGCTCGCTTTCATCTCGGAGTTCGGGTTTGACGTGGAGCAGCATCACCTGGCTGAACGGCTCGGCTCAGTTGACACCGCATGAAATGCAAGCAGAATGCTACAAATGCAATCCCCAAGAATCAAAAAGAAATGGAGAGAACAGTGTAGCGAGTTAGTTTTCATCCCAATGTCACAAATCGTAGTCTCTAGATAACCTCTTAGCTATGTGCCAATTTTGTTTTCTACCTTAAAGACTTTTATTACGCAAAAAGTACTATTTTGTTATTCAAAGTACTGCACACCATGCGCATCCCCTTCACATAACATCACAACTCTGTTTAGTTGAACAATTCTCAATTGTTAAGAGTGTTTAGAGTAAGACACAAACTTGGGAACTATTTGCTTTAAGATGACGGTAAAAAGTGTTCTTATGGATCCGAGAGCAAACCGCACTCTGACGTCGTGCAAGTTTGATCATTTTACGTTGACATATTCCTGCCTTACCCTAAATCTCTACTGCTACAATTAAGTTCAGATAAGATGTAAGGCTCCTAAAGCTATTAAAAAAAATCTATTCTCTAACACTTAATTTTTCCCACATTTCTTCATTTGAAAGCATGGAGGAACTGTTAATGTAGCGAAGGAACGCTTTGAGTAACTAGGTCTCAGTCAATTTTCTGAAGCATACTTGCATCTCCTTACTTACCTTGAAGGGAAAATGTAGCAGAATAAATCTGCCAAGGTTTTGCTCATCTCTCTGAATGCATTATATTACTTGAACAAATAGAGCAATTAAGAGGCATTCTGCAGAGTAAAGATTAGACAGATTATCTTACTTTTGCTGCTGGCTTGTAACATAGATTCTCTCTTTTGCTTACAGTACGTATCTCAGGTTAGGACCGCTGCAGTGTGATAAAATGAAAAGCGACTGCTAAGCCCTTTTCTATAGTACTACCATAAAAATTAAGCTACTAAAATACAACTTGATTTCATACTGATAAAACAAACTGGCAGATCGAAACAAAGAACATTCACAGTTGTATGTACACACAGACACAACTGTTTAGAGACTTTCAGTATCTAAACGGACTGAAGACGACCTAATCAGACCTGGCACAGCGTAGTTACCCAAAGTTTGTACCATAATACGTAATACACTTCAACTCAGTTAAAAGGTGCTGGTGTTTCTCAATAAATGTCTTTGCACAGGCAAATGAGAAGAGACGGAGAACAGAATGCTGTCTTCAGAGCATGCATAGGAAATTTATGCTAAACATACTGAGCACAGGACCAAAGAAGGATAAAAAAAGTTTACCAGTTCCCTTCAAAACACAACTACTGATGTTTTTTTCCACTTACCCTGTGTGTACTTGCTATCAATGTCAAATAAGGCAGCAGTGGTCTTCCCCCCCCATCTGATGTGAACAAAGCAGCCATAAATGCAGAGGCACTGGAGAGCAGAGCAGCATTTCTACTAGAAATTATTCATATGCCTAATAACACCGGTATGTTACACAGTAAGAAAAAACACAACGGGTTGGGGTTGTTTTTTTCAGAACAGGTTAAATGAAAACAGCTACAGAGGTTCTAAAAATCCCCCCTGAAGACTTCAGCATAAGACAGATGAGATGGAAAGGAATTTAACACGCCTGTAACTCCGACGGCGTCAACTAATTCTCCAGTTCAAAGCTGGGACACAGAAGCACTATGCCAGTAAGTGGCACGTGGCTGTGTTTGAGAAGTGCTTAAGAGAACCGAGTATTTGAGACGCACGTTAGCGGAGGGACAGGGAATCTCTGCAGAAGCCCCGCGTTGTCCACCGACCCAGTCCGACCGCGGGCCGCGGCCAGCCCACCGCCCAGTAAACCAGCACCAGTCACCCCAGCGCGGGAACTGGCTGAGCTGAGGGGTCTTGAGCCAAACTCCTGGGGGCTGCAGGCACCCTCCAGTCTGCTGCTTCCCCTCCCCGTGGTGGGCAGGGGAAGGGGGCTACCTTCGCAGGTAGGCGCCGGTTAAGGTAGGGGCTGGGAATCGGATGGCTGCTTCCGAAGGCGACAAGCTGTTACCTGCATTTGTAGCTGTGCCAGGATTTTGACTGCCATGGGATTTTTACATCATGGGATGTAAAAATGACTTGCGGGATTAACAAGGGTAAAATCACAGTAACCCTCAGGCCGCCCTACGGGTTTAGCTACATTACAAGCCACGGCACTTCAGTTTTGTTAACAGGGTATCACAGCAGTAACCATACAAGTTAAAAATATAAAGTGAAAATGTGTTCTTCTTCATGTGTTAGTGATGTGCCATATAATTACGAAATCTGAAACACTAAATTAAGACACTTTGAAAGCTTACAGGACTTTTGCACTGCACTTCTGATGCTCCTGCTTCTCATTTCACGAAAGGTTACCCACCTCTGATTTAGAGCCTCTTTGCTAGCAATGTTTTTAAAGGGATGTATTTTGAGTTTGGGAAATTGTTTCCGAACCAATACATAACCTCATTTTGACACACCACTACCACCCCCCCCCCCAAGAAGTGCTAGTTTGCCAAGATAAACTAAAATAAAATTCAAACGTGACCCGAACCTTCATTCGCTGGTACACAGCAGAAAACTGGAAACAGAACTTTGGTGGCTAATATGCTGTATCAGACAACCACAAACTTACCTCAGAAACACTATAAAAGCAGGAGGGACCACGAAGTAACTAAGGAACAAGAAAATCTGTCACTTACAAACGATGACACTGTCACCCACCCCATCCTCTTCACTGACCGTACAAAAGGAATAAGTCTTCTCACATAGCCACTAAGGCAGTTTTTTTTGTTGGGTTTTTTTTTTTTTAAGTCATCTTGGTACACTTCAATATCTTTCTGATAAATGTACCATACCATTACTTTCATAAATCCACTGTGACCTCATAAGGTTCGCAAGGCTATCCGAAAAGAGGGGTCAATGACGGATAGTTACACATTTAGATGCTTCACCCGATATTAATTAATCCCACGCCATCTCATCCTATATATTTTTAAAGCAGCAACATAATACAGCAATTTGTTAACATTTCCCCTGCTTTGTGTATGAAAATTCTTGTATAGTGCTGCAGAAATAACAGAGATAACACTGGCTAAAGCAACCTGGAAGAGCAAATCTAAAATGGCCATAACAGCCAAATATAATTCCACACAACTTTTGCATGAGTCTAGGTTTAATTTGCTTTACAGGACAGTTGGCCAAACAGTGACATTTATCATAAAAATATCCTCTCCATTAAGCAAATCTCATTTTTCTTTCCAAAAGAAAATTCAATGTATACTCTGAGCGTTCAGTGGCTCATTTTCAAGATCAGCCCACACAGATTTTTCTTAACAAAACAAAGCAATTCAGTTAAAAAATGCAGACCAATGTAATGACATAGTCATATTGCTTTTGGCTGTGTTAACTTTAAAAACCATGCCAATTTAGCTATTTTTCTTTAGGTTTTATTAGAAAAAAGCAGCAGATCAACATTACAATTCAGAGTCTAATCTAAATATGCACTTGACAATGAAGCACATCTGAATATGAAGTGAAAAAGGATTCCAGAAAACCTTCAGTTTTGCCAATCTCCTGCTACCCAATTCACGTGTCTTTTCTTCTGGCTTTCTGATGACTGAAATCAAACAAGGAACAGAAGATTTATTGCTATGAAAACAAAACCATAGTACAGTAGCATGAGTCTTGGGCGCTAAAGTGTATTCCATCAAGTTAACTTAATTTCAAAGTGTACTTAAATCTTTTGTTTGGCCATGAAAGTCCATAAGCTGCCTGACCCAAGTAGAAACTGAAACGGCAGGCCTGGACAAAAAAAAAAAAAAAAAAAAAAAAAAAAGTTAGACAGCATGTTAACCTCCAGTTTTCAGACAGTAATAAAGAGATACAATTCCAACAGCCAAGAAATTAAAATAAAATAAAAAAAAAAAAGAAAAAAGTTGATCTGACATTCAAGAGCTAAGTTTATTCTTATGCTCATTTTGTTTGCGCCCAAAGCAATTTTAGACTCACCAGAAAAAAAAGTATTTATGGACTATCGCACAATTGAAAAAGAGAAACAATTGCCTTTTGACTTGGTTATTTTCCCCCACTGAGGTATAAAATCTACATATAAATTTGATACTTCACTATAACAAATTGTACTTTTCATAGTTCTGATTTAGTTTCCATTCAACCCTGTTTAATTTTTGTTTTTAAACCACAGAATTCTTATTTCACGTTACTCAATCTGGTTTCCAGCTCGCGCGCTCCCGTTTATTTGCGGATCTATAGTAGTCTGGTTACCACCGCTAACCAGGAAAAAAAAAAAAAAAAAAAAATTCTTGGAACTTTCTTCATTACAACAGCACTTTCAGCAGAGGTTACTGATGTGCAAGCAAACTACGACGATATGCAGCTCTTCGGAGACTATTTCACTGATTATGTTTCCGCTGTCCAAACGTTCTCTAAATTATTTGCCGGAAGAAACTCTTTCGCTCTTGTAAACATCGGTGGGCGCAGTTTCACCAGTACGTGCGGTAGTTTCACATCCTTACGGAGGAAGGCTGGTTCACAGCTCCCGAGAAGCTGCAGGAGTCCTAACAGCGGACAAACCGGGGGTTCTGCCCAGCAGACGTTCCTTCTGCTGCGACTTAACGGCGTAGCCAAAGTATCGGCCGAGGTAGCCCAGTCAAATCCTTGCTTTTCTCGAGAACCTCTCAGAATATTTCCGGAAGGGTGACGTTGCGGAGCAGCCACTGCTGCGAGCGGCTGCCGTTGCAGTCTCTGATGCTGGGGACCTGGCTGTCCTCTTCGGTGGCTTTGTCCAGGCACTGGTTACTGTTCACATGCAACAGGGTTAATTTCTGGAAGACGAAATAAGAAGAAATCAAGTTTTACAAAAACCACCAGGCATAAGCTAACCAAGAAGTTTCTAGCGGCCGTTACAGTTCTTCCATAGGTGTGGAGGAACTAGACGAGACCCCTTGGTTACTGACTCCAGATCCCAATCCTACAGAACGCTGAAATATGCTATTTGATGCTGTAGATGCTAAAAACATGGCTTCATGAAAAACAGAACAGTCTGGATTTTCAAATTACGTTCTTTATTAAGCAATATCCACCATTCTTTAAAGAGCACTAAACATCTAGGGATCTTGAGGAATTAGAAATTAAAGTTTTGTAAGACAATATACAACTTCGGTTATTAGTTATAATCGTGGTTTTGATCAGATTAGAATGAACACATTGAATATGTATTCAAAAATACTCTTTCTCAGCTGGGGACACAAAACTGACCTTAGACTATTTTTAATACTATGTTCTTTTTTAAAAAAAACAGACGTGTACAAATTCACATACCTCCATATCTTTGCCAATACCTACTAATCTTACTGACGCAACCCCACGCCACTCCGCCTACCTCAGCGCTATCCTCACGGAGAAGAGATCTTTGGAAGTTGCATCTCCTCCCACTGTACTACGGAGACTCACCAGTCCATCAACTTGTCTACGGTACTGACAGGCAGTACTATCGGTATTTTTTTCTCTCGCTCAGCAGCACAGCCAGGACACTGGTCTGTTGGGAAGTGGCAGACCAGGCAGGCCTTATGTGCACAAGCAGCAAAGGGTAGGGAAAAAAAAAAAAAAAAACCTAACCAAAAAGCTGAGCGCATCAACCTCCTGCACTCATACAGCAGCTGAAGAATGAAGAAGGGAGTTGGGACAGACTTAAGCAGACAAATACCTAACACAAAGCTTCCCCCCCACCCCTCCTTTCTTCTTCTTCCCAGTAGACATTAAAGGAAAGGGGGGTTCTTATATGCTTCCTGGACAGAGGCAGAAGGAAAAAAAAAACTACAGAAAAATCACCCGACTATGTGGGCAGGAGTTCTTGCTAAGTATTCTCTAACTTATTTTTGTGCTTTATTAGCCAGCTTTCAGTAAAGCTCTGAAGATTATACCTAGATTTGCCTCTGACAGAATAATGAGAAAAAAACCACATACAACCAAATTTACGGCTAAGGATCGACCCAGGGGAAGCCTGTTTTACAGTCTGTGGCAATCGTTGCAAGACAGACTGTTGCAATTAGGTGTCTAAAGATGCAATGTTCTTACCACTGATAAGATAGGAACAAAATAAAAAGCACTTGTGTTTGGTGAATCACTGCATGTAGTAGTATTACTCATCTTAATTTACTTAAGTCAGGTAAACTAACTACATTAAAAGCAAGAACGAATGGTTCCCAAGACTCTAACTCAATCATTTCAATTAACATTTAGTCTGAAAGCCTTCAGCAGCTTTCTTCGGTCTCCTAGCAATGTGCAGAAATCCCAGTAGAGATTCACCATGTTCCACATCAACTGCCATCCTATTCGTACATATTTGCTTTTAGTCTTAAAGGCTGTAGGCTTCATTAACACCTCAGCTACTAAAATCTATAGCACATCTATTTAGTTAGAAATACCCCCCCCCTTTTTTTTTTTAAATCAGTGAAATGACTTTTTAGTAGCTAAATATCTACATGTTCTTTTCCTAAAACAGTCACCACGATCATGCTGGGAAGATTCTTCTTCCACAAATTGTCTTGCAACTGTCTTTCACAATAACTGATTTTAAATTAACAAGCTCGAGAACTATTTTTTTCTAACTAGCCATGACATAAGTCAGAGTTCTTGACTGCACTACTCGATGACAAAATTCTTTTTAGAGCTTGAAAATCAAATTATTGATGAATGGATCAACAGTCAATGATTTCTAGATCTGGCAGTTCAACATATGAACTTCAAAACAAATATGAACCTTATGTACAAGAAAAAGAATGACGAAAATAAAAGCATCTCTACCTTACACATACCACAATTAGAAATGTAAAATCTTCTTTACGATTTTGGGATGCTGATTTTTTAATTAGAAAAGTATTTCCTTTTAAACTTGTGTAAGATAAGACACCAGGTGCTGAATCTGTCACAAGATCGTTAGCATTGTCTTTTCCTGGTCCAGTAGATACCTGGAATACTTTTCCGTTGTTGATCTCATCGTAACGCAACACTACACTAGCAGACTGTCTTTCTCCAGAAGACCCAGAAGCCCACTGAAAATATTCTTCTAAAAGCAACCCCAAAACTCACCAGGTAATTAAATCAATACAGATGCCCATTGAGTGACTACATCATGAATTAATAACAGATGGAACATAATCCTGACTTTGTTTCCTGTTTTGACTGTCAAATAGTGTCTTACACTGGAATATGTTGCTCTGTATGCTCATATAAAAAAATCAAGTTATCACGTTTTCATGTCACAAGTCATTAGAAGACATACCACTGGATCATATTCCCAAAGCTGATTTCCTTTTAGATGGTGGCACTTGAGCATCGTTACAGGGCCATTAAGTTTGGATACATCTAAACACAAATCATCTGTTCGAATTTCTTTGTTGGCAGTATATGAGAAAACCTAGACAGAAAAAGAATGAGAGGAACTGAAAAATAAATTTCAACTAAAATATTCCTGGGGTGGGGGGTGAAAGAGGAACATTTGTGCATTACTTCATTAATATCCACTACATTTTTTTTTTCTTTTCCCTTCAGCATGTATAGAAAGATTTTGGGGGGGGGTGGGGGGTGTGGAGGCAGGCATAACTGTAAACACTGTATGAACAAGCTCTTCAGTCAAAATAGATGTACAATAAATTCCAGAACTGACACCCAGAAAAATGTACATTCAAAACAGCATGTCAGGTACAGGCATGTGGGGTTTTTTTTTTCCACTAACAATGCCAGTCAGGAGGTCTAATCAGAAGACAGTTCCAGAGAACCTACAGGAGGTGAAGTCTAGTCTATAGCAGTCTCCTCCTCCTCTCATTTCATTTTTGACTTGAAAGTTGACCTAAAAATCTATTGCAATCAGGCCTCAAAAACCTACAAATGACAAACCACCAACAAATCTTCTCACGCACTTCCTCTTACAGGCATCGCCTTCAATGAGGGTTTCCTAAACTTTACACCTCAAGTATATTTTAAAGGTAACTACTGAAAGAATGAAGAATTGTTCAATGAGAAGTAGTGTGCTAAGTAATTAAATACATTAAGATCACTTTTTAAAAAAAACTGTCACCTGATTGCCACCCATTCCATGGCAGTTAAAGATTCCAACTTTCTCATTTTCTTTTCTTGCCATGTTATCCAGGCATTGATTTGTCTCCACATTTCTTATCTGGGAGTGAAAAAAAACCACATCATCAAAGGTTGTTATTTTTAGAAGAGAACTAGGTCCGTATCAAACCACGCCGCCGTCAGTTCTCTCTGCCGTACACCAGAGGTTATGTGAATGAAATGTAAAATATAGAACTGTACTACAATGACACACCGCTGTCTGAGACACAAACTCCCAAGCAAATGTCCACGCTACCAGGTTACGGAACCATGTTTGTTTCTTTGCTTTCTTTTGGGGATATTTCCATCTTGGGGACTCTTTTTGCTCAAAGACTCGGTTACAACAGAATGGACACAATTGAGTCTCCAGCCCAAAACGTTCAGAAGTTTTAAAGGACTCTCCTAGGCACGGTGGCTCTAATTCCCTGTGAAATCACGAGTGACTGGGTTTAATTTCCTCACTTCTTGAGTTACAGCCTTAATCCCTGTATTACTATTTAGTAAGCAGGCATGAGTATCAAGTCTCCTGATAGTCATGCAGCAGCACGAATGCCTGCTCCACTTTGTCAAAAGCATTTCTTTTAAAAACAAACAGTACAAAATCACCTTACAACAGGCTCGATATTTGGCTCAACATGACTTGTAGGGGAGAGTAGGTGCCTACTTGTTTAGGACAGCATCATCTGTACCACCTCTACAGTCACTTAACCTTCAAAGGAAAACCAGAGAAATGCCCAGCCAGGCTTAGGGATCACTGAAATTTGCTGGTCACTGGTGACGGTTCTGGGGGTAAAGTTCAGAGAAGTTTTTAGGCAAAGCCCTTGCTTGACCTGGTCTAGTTTTTTTAAGCAAAACTCTGTTCATATTCTACATAGAGAACATTATACAAGAAGTTATCCATAACTAGGCATTTCTAAAGGAATATTTCTAAAGCCCATCTATGTGACATATAGTACTGCAGTAAAGAAGGGAAAACATTCAAATTACAGTACTGTATACCAGAGTTCAGTTTTCTGCCCCACTGAGAAGCCAGATGTATCATTTTACAGATGACAGGAACACAAGTACAAGGTGTTTGAACTTTGCTGGCAATAACTTGTTTGGACTACTCAGTTCAGAAGACAAACAACTTACTGTGCAACGTATTTTACATAGGGTAGATAAATACGTAGGATAAAATCTTACCTCTCCCAGAGAAAAGTAATGGCGTGGAATTTGGGAATCAGGATAAACATTCTCCAGGTACCAGGAGAAAGGCTTGCACTGGAGCTTCCGTCTTAGTCCAAGTCGTGACGATATGTCCCCATAATCAACTTTAGTAACTCCTGTAGAAACAAAGTTTTATTCAATGGCTGCTAATAAATGTTACCTAATTCCACTTAATCCAAAAATCATCAGTATAATACAGGGCTTGCATGAAAGACTTTCTCTTTAGAAAGTCATCTCTACACAAAGAAATTTTTTTTTTTTTTTAATATATAGCATTATGCTGTTTATATTCCCGGAGAGGACATGTCAGTCACTACCTGTGACTTCTTTTTCCAGATAATTATACAAAAGACAGAATCATGCAACTGTGCTACACATGACAATTTCTTAGCCGTGGTTTGTGGAACAATTTGAATATGCATGTGCTTACTAAGTTATCAGAGGAGCAAGGCTGAAACCGTTATGGTCACTAATGCCCTTCTATCCCCAATGGCAACCGGGGTGCATATCTATGCAGCATAACATAGCGGTCTCCTCCTTTGGAGCAAGGAGAATTCCAGTTTAATTTAATTCTGTAAGCCAGGTACCACCTGCTGGACCCTTCATCATCTAACTGCACAAAGAAACAGTCAGAAAGCAGCTTTCGTACAGGGAACTAATCCTTTAATAATTCAGCATTTGTTCAATATAACTGCAGCATTCGCAGGAAGTATGTTCACCATTAGGACTTATTTTTTTTGTGGCATTTTGCTTGCCTTTTTTCTCTTTTGCTCCTCATTTATCCAAGTGCTTATTCTTCCTGTATCTCCCCACTCCTTTATGGTTGTTTTAATTCCTTCTGAAAATTAATTTGTGCAAGTACCATCTGCAGATGGGTTGAGGAAGCTGCTCATGATCAGCAGATATTTTTGCCTCGCCAAAATTAAGCACTACTGTCATTAATATTCCCATAGTATTAATTACTTAAGGGTAGGATAATTCCTAGTTTTCAGGCATCACGTTCTTTTTGTATTTTCCACACTGCACTCCATACCACACAGGCCAAAAGTAATACACTACAAAAAAACCCAAACCAAACAAAAACTCAAACCAAAAAAGAACAAAAACAAGTCGTAGCAATTTAAATTCCCCTCACACGCCACAAATATAGCTCAACTGGCCACCACACCATAGATCTCCAGCTGCATACATTTTTCAGAAATCCTTCCACTTAGAGGACTGTGAATTACCTCTAAAATTGTTGACCTTTTGAAACTGAGTTTGAGACATTTCTAAGCTGTCATACTGTGTTATTAAATCGACCTGCCAGCAGATGGTGTATTTCTACTCAATTAAGATGGCTAACTGCATAATTTCAGCTAAAAGTTTGTAAATATCAATAAAAACATTAGTAATTTCAATATTCCAGAAAGAAAGAATGCTAGCCAGGCTTTTAGGCTTCCCCCCTGCCTTTTTTTTCCAGAACTAAAAGACTTTTTAACAGAGATACTGGAGAACTATACTGGTAAGGGAATGAAAGCAAAGGAAAGCTTGTTTCTTAATGAAATTTTGAATAGTGTGAAAGAAATTAAAAAATCTCTTGGAATAGAATCCCAGAAAACTTCAGTCCGGGCTTTCCAATCACAAAAGAAATCCCCAAACCAAAAAACCCAGAAGATAAGCAAAAAAAAACCCCCCAAACACTGCCCTTTCTTCACCAAAGCAAATATTTGCTCTACACCAAAAGGAGCACTCTCTCGAAAGATGATGAAGTAAGAAGAGGAAGGCTCTCCCAACCACAGCTAAGTATGGAGTTCTTCATTTTTTCAGTGCTCAAAAAGCAGCTGATGGATGAAACAATTATCATGCCATCCTCACCACAACCTTAAGATACTTAAAACTCATTCCTCAGCGTTTGCTACACTGACCTTCAGAAAACAACACTGTTAAGACTTTGTCACATCACTGAACGGCAGTAAGTATTAGTCACAACCATAAAGAATTAAATGCAAAGTGATACTTAATAGCATACAAGCGTGCTGGTTTTTAAAGTAGTTTTAAATATCACCAGGTAGAGAGAAAAGTGCCAGTTGATTTTCCCTCCGTTACAATGAAATAAAAGGCGTGTATTATATTCCATTTAACCATTTTTAGGCTGAAAGACTTTTAAAAATCCATTCTGAAGTTAGGTCTGCTGGCACACAGACTGCAGTTAGCATCAGGTTAGCAGACGGACTGAACGGCAGAACTGGTATAGTTGCCTTGGGGGTGTCCTCTAACCAGCCTGAATTACTCTATTTCCCACATTTTTGGTACCTTACCTGTATTACTCAAAACTAGCTTGAGTGTTCCTACATATTTGCACTATACAGTGCAGCGGCAGTTACTTATGGGTAACAGTTCTTTTTTGGGGGGAATGGAAGCAAAGTAGGAAAACTGTGAAGTATAAAGCATATAAAAAATTAAGTACATGTCTAAATCATTATTTCCTCCACAGACTGGTAAAACCTATATCCACACAGTAGTGACATATACCTTCCAGTGTTTTTGTACTTGTTTTTAAAGGCTCAGCTTAAAAAAAAAAAACAACAAAAAAAACCAAAAAACAAACCACAAAACAAGAATTAGATCAAATCTTCCTCCCAGGAGACAACTATGCCAGACTCTACAGGAGTGTGCATCATGAGGAAGACAATCACATCTGCTAGTTGTTCTTTCAAATTTTGGAGTTTGGTTCATTAAAAAGAAAAAAATAATAATAATCAACCAACCAACCAAACACCACTACCACCACCACCCCCCCGAAATAGTATTTAACAGTACTTGCTACTGTTCTCTTCACTTGACCATTCGATATATTCTATTTCCTCACCCCCCTGCCTCAAACCCTAATTACATTAAAACCCTGGACCTCCCTGATGATTCTATTTGTCACACAGCTTGTGGGTTTGCTGCCAGACAATCACATTCTTTTTTTCACACATATGCTTAAAGATATCTAGAAAAATAGATATTGATAAGGCAAGGAAAAAAAAAAAAAAAAAAAAATCACACACCAAATCATCCAATCACACCATCACCAGTTCTTTTGTACAAATGTAAGATTTCCTAGCACTTGCTTGTGCTATCACTGTGCTTGAAGTTTGGTAGACAGTACTAGACTACTCTGATTAGTAATATATAATGGTCTTCCCTTATACCTTTATAAAACCATACATATAATTATGTCTATCAGTAGAATACTCCTCCTTCAGTTTAATTTTCTTTGCCACTTTATACTTAAGCTTCCCATCAGCGGTGTTGCAACAACTCTGCCATCCTCAAAATTTCAAAAGAGCTGAAGATTTGCTTGCCAAGTTCAATGTGTGGCAATGTATTTATGCTAAACAGCTTTGGAAAAAAAAAAAAAGGCAGCATGATGTTTTCATCATGATTATAAATTGCTCAATCGTTTTCAAACGCACAGTACGAAAACTGTTTCATCTAAAACTAGTCTTCTGTTAAAAATCATAGAACTTGTTTGCATTTAGTATTATGAAACTCGATAAGCAACGATCATTTAAAACCAATTTGAATAGCTACATTATTTGCATTCCCCAATTAACGCTAATAGGGAATACTAGCTGGAAAGGAGAAAACATGGAATCGCTCAGTACATTTTTAGAACACTGGCATAGCTACATTGCAAGACGTGGACTCAGTCCCTCCTCTGTCCTCCCTATCAACCAGAAATAAAACCGCCATCCATTTCCAGTCTGTACGTATTGAACCTTGACTTACCACCTCGGCTAGAGACCAAGGCACGCAACGATTAGAAACCAGATCTACCGATCCGGTTTTCGGGATCACACGTCTCTGTCGAGATGGCTCTCGCTCCGGTAGTTCTGCAGTGCTGTCTTCTCAGGCCTTCTGCCCGTCCAGTTAGCCCCAGTGCAACGGAAGGTACCTTCTGGGGCAAACTTTTAATCAAGAATAAAATCCGTTTCCCTCCAAGCTAGACGAGGCTGTACCCGAGCTCACCGGAGCTGCTTTTTGGGATGTGCGCAGCTCACCAGCTGGGATGCGAGAGGCTGCTGGACACGGAGCAGGAACCCAGGCTCACGACTCCACCAGCAGAGAGCCAGCCCCCGGGACAAATAATCCTGACCAGTTCGGCAAGTCTAATCAGTTGACACAGATGAAGAGTCAACAACCGAGGGGAGGTGAAGCCCGTTCACCCGCCAGGAAAAGCAAGGCACTCTCCTCACAGCAAGCTGTTAGGCTGACTTCGCCATCTCGTGAAGCCGCACTTTGGACAATCCAGTCCTGGTATTTAAAACCGGAGAAAGCAAGGAAAAGCCATCACTAGAAATAAAGAAGCGGCAGAGTCGGCAGAACAGAACGGCCGGAGCCGGGAATCAGACGCTTCGCCTGCACACACGCTGGATCTGTTTTCTCAGAGCCTGAAAGAAAATGGTCTGGGAAACAGTGCCCTGATGTAACTCACAACCGCGAGGAAAAGCGTCGGCCAAGGAGAAACGACTACAGCTAGTGCCATCCCTGCCGTGGGGAATAGCTGCCGCTCGCACTGCGATAGGCTTCGTTCTGGCTGAGCAGCAGCTGCCGCAACACTTCCCTGTCCAACTTCCATCTGTACCTACCCACTTCGAGGCAGAGAGATGGCTTCTAAAATGCATGAAAGCTTAAAACAGACAAGTAATTTCTACTAGGCTGTACTTACTAAAGAAAAAAGGATTACAGGCTTACTTTTCAAGAGGGCGGCTTTCCATTTAACTGCATTACATCAATAGTAAAAAGTCTCTTGAGTTCCTATCATTCAAGTAGTAAGCCTTTTTTTTTTTTTTTTTTTTTCCCCCCAGACAACACAGATTACATGAAATGGGAAAGCTACCTGAGAATCTTAGGTTTGCTTTCCTGGATCAACCCCTCTGCAATTCACTATCTTAAGCGAGCAGAAGAGAAAGGATATAAAGGAGGAAACAATTTCTTGTTAGCTAGGCTCAATGATGCCTGTCAGTATATTACCCTCCTTCAAAATCCAATTTTCTCATCCATGTCAACTAATGAGAAAAAACCTGGGTGCACAGAGAACTGCCTGTTCTCCTCACTCATCTGCACCCAGGCTTGCAAACCAGCATCAGCTTAAAAATCCTCACCTCGCTCCCTGCAAGAACTCGTGACACTGTCACAGCAATATTGAAAAGTACACATTGTACTGGCAAAGACTTTCACAGGCCGCGTACGGTACTGTCAGAGGGTCACTACCCCATCATTCTGCAAGAATTAAACCTTTAAAATTTTATGTTAGAAAGATACCTGGAAAAGCAGAGTATGGCTAAATGAGCCAACGTAGCAGAGATTCACTGAGTTCCCAAGACAACTATTGTCCAGAAGGACTTACTGAAATCTATGGCGATGTTATTTGCCGTCGACAGCTAAAACCAGGCCCTGCAACACCCGTGGAAGATTGGAGATACCCAGAATAACAACAATAAGGTGTCTGTGAACTTCGCAAAACAGTAATCCTTTCTAGTTAATACCTACTGGCTTTCACAACTTCCATGGATTTGGGGGGTGAGAGGCCTCAGGGGCACCAGGTCCATTTATGGGTTGATTCTCCGAACAAGAGGTATTATATCACAGCTAAGAACGATCCACAGTACTCACCACCCTCTTCACAGCCCCAGGCAACAGACCAATCTCAGAATAACCCAATAAATTCTAGTATCAGAGTTCAGTGCAGTGTCAGTCCAGGTTTGGGTACACAAATGAGACCCGGTGCCAGTCGGCGGGTGCGGACGCTCTGAGAGGAGCTTGGCAAGAAGACGGCCCTATCCCACAATCATTCAGGCTATAAGCACACAACCTATGCAGACATGCGTCTTTTGAAAGGAAAGAAAATATACAGTGCAGTTATAGATAATCGCTTAAGTTACTTCCACCATTTCAAAATTTTTACCATATTCTGTTTTAAATGCTTTCGTTCCTTTTCTCCAACGGGAGAATGCATTCCTATTCCACAACTCTGCAAAGCTATGAAAGAAAGACCTATCAAAATAACAATCCTGCAAAATTCAAACAGTTTAACTCCCTTTGTAGCTTACACTTACCACATGAAACAGAAGGACTATAGAGATTAAAAATAAAGTAACAGAGCCTTACCATGGTGTTCAGTAATTGACATTTGTTTTTACAAATTTGGTTATTTTTAGTTAGGTGTTCCAGCTACTTACTAGATATTAAGATCTAGCTTGACATGGATGCATAAAAGCAATCTTGACCAAAAATGATTGCACCTATTTATATACAACTTTTCTGAATATCTATACATGCTATGTTTGAATTCATAACGCTTCATTAATAACAACACAAGGCAGTAACAACAAACTGTTAGCTCTGATTTCACCTAAAAAGCTTTGAGTAGTAGCAAGAATTTTTTTCTTAATTAAAAAGACCTTACAGTCTTTTTTGAGTAATGCGTTCTCTTAAGACAAAAACCACCACAAATCCACAGTCACCTGTTCTCACAAGTATTCTTAAAACCTGTAATCTAAAATTTGACACTGTTCAGACTAATACTACATTGTATTACAGATTTTAAATTTCAATACTAATGCAGGTTCAATAAGCAAGTCATAAGGAAATACTAGTTTTAAAGATACGTCTTTGGAAAAGCAGACATGGCATACAGAACTACCACTTAGTATTTAAAGTCGAATGTCTCTAATGCCTTAAGTATTTAGAAAGGATGTCCGTTGCCACCCAAAGTTTGTCTCTGTCCTTTTAAACATCAACAACAAAAATATCCTGTAGTGGAAAGTAATAATTCAGTATTTCCCAGGCTTCCTTTCTTCTCCAGAAATTTTTTTTCAGAAAGTTTGAGTTCATAGGAAATTTGCTCTCATATTTTACATCCTCTTGTTTTGTTAACATCCATTTTAAGAAACATAATAAATACCATCACCATCAAGTATATTGGCAACCTGCCCCTATACTCTGGACAGTGAAGTGCAAACTCTACCAAGTCTGAAGATGTTAACTTTTGCCACTCCTGCTACAGGGTTTCACTTAAATCACTTCTCATCTGTTCAACCTGGAACGCCGACAACACAGAAGCTAGAGGCCAAATTCCAGCACGTAATGAGATGTATTTGAACGGCTAGTTTTTAGCACTACTGTTGAGCGCTCTGACATTCCACTGAGCTTTAATTCTATTGTACAGGAAGCTCATTCATAAATCACGTGTGTGTTTTAAAGAAAAAAAAAAAAAAGAAAAAAAAAAAGACATCAGGGTACATCTCTGGCTAACGAAATCATTTTTCAATTAAGACTTTCCTTTTCGTACATCTTACCTGGGCCTTGTCTTATGAACTTCAAAGCAATAACATTTGTATTTAAATACTCATGTTCTTTCCCCGTAGTAGTAACATTTTAATTCTTAATAGGTATTTCTCATAACCAGAGACCAGCTTACCTGGGGAAATGATGTAAAAGAAGTTTTTAAATTCATCCATCCAGACTTCTGCAAGCCGCCTGTTATTTTTGTTGATTATCTGCCCTGTACCTCCTGGAAAAGTGTACGGTGTTGCTTTTCTGAACACATGCCCAACGTGTGAACAAGTTACAATCTCCAAAGTGCCACCACACTGCCAGATCTGAAAGTGATAGGACAATTATTGCATAGCTTCAAGTCATTAAAAAAAAGTTTAAAAGCGTTAATTACTTGCTTCTGTTCAAATTGGAGAAACAACATTAGTTGAGGTCTAGAATAAATACATACTGCATGGAAGAGAAATGTATGCCTGTTTCCTGCCCAACAGATAAAGATGCTTACAAGCCTGAGTAAGGTAGCGTAAGAAAGAGTACATCAGGCCTCAGAGCAGAAATGCACCAGCAAGAGACCACTTCAGAGAACTGGGCAAGCTGACAGCAAAGAAAAAGGCTCACATGAATCACAGGGAAGTAACAGGTGGTGATCTGTCCAAAAAAGTCCATTATAAAATAGAACCTCCATGTAAAAAACCGAAACACCCCCCACACACACACAAAAAAAAACCCAAACAAACAACAAAACCCCACACGTACACTTCCCAAATAAAGTTTCTGAAAATATTTTTTATTTTGGACTTCTAAAAGTGGCAGATTCAGAAAGCTGAACTACTTCAGAAGTATCCACCTACACACTCTGAGCCGGTAAGTAAAACCAAAAGGAAACAGTGCTGTCTGGTAGGAACAAAAACAAGAACACCACCGGATAAGTCCACGTCCAAACGAAGACATGCTATCATTATGTTAGAAAACAGCAAGAAGAGAGTTTGTAACAGAGGTGCTCACATCTCACTGACACATTAAACCATGCACTGACGACATCACCCTTAACTTATGCTCCCCAATTAGCTTTTCTAACTCAACTCCTTCTAACACACACACGCATTCATTCCACAGATGAGGAACCTGACAGGAGGCAAGTGCTAATTACAACAGGAGAGGACGCCGATGCAGGCAGCAGATCCCTATTTTACAGAACCCAAGATGCACTGTCCTGAGTAACCAAACACTGAAAAGATAAGAGTTTTACCTACCCTGAAAGAAATTTCTAAGTTTTCTCCACCCCAAATATCCATTCCAGCATCATATGTTCCAATTTCTTGGAAGTAATCTCTGTCTATTGAAAAAAGACCTCCTGCCATTGTAGGTGTCCTGGGGGTCGGAGAAGACAAAAAAATAAGCATCAGTTGCTATGAAAACAGATACTTAAATATATTTTACACTTACACTGACAAAAAATGGCTTTTTATTTCCCAAGTTCCTAACATGTTCCTTCTCAGCAGGCTTCCACCCAAATTCGGTTACCATTGATGTACTTACTAGCTCAAAATTTTCCAGAGCTGGAACCAGTTAGTGACAGTTCTCCTTATTTTCTTACTTCAAATTGGAGTCTGGATAGAGAAACAGCCCCTAGAAAGCTGCTGCCATTCCCAAGAGACTTCTGCCTCCAATGCTGGTAACTCATAAAAGAGTTTCTTACAAGAAATTTATACTTCTGGCAACTGTTCTTGAAAAAGTTATGGGAGGCCACAAAGTAGCCTGCTTGCTTTCACTATTATCGCTTCATACAAGAAAATTGTACAGTCAGGGTTACATCCAGATGTTCTTTACAAATTCCTTATTGGTAGAAAACATAAAAATGTACTAGTTTCTCCTAGCTTTAGCAACATCTCCCAAATTTCTGGGTTTTTTTTTTTCTTTTAGTCGACAAATACACAATAAGCAAATTGTATATTAGGCTGACAATACAACTTTGTACTTCAAGTATACAAATTATTTACACTTTTAACCCAAATATTTTTCTATCACTAGCCATTTTCCTGAAACACTTTGGGCTCCTTCTGAAAAACACAAAAAATATAAGCTAGGTCACAATCTAACTAAAAATTTATGTTGCTTTTTTGCCCTAAAAAGAAAATGGGAGTGGTTGGGTGGGAATACAATTAGCCATATCCTGAGACGACCTCTGGATTTCTTAAATGAAAAGCAAACAAAAACCAGGAAAGGCCATATCCTCAACTTTATGGCAAGTAAATATTGCCTACTTTCCTGAACAGTAGGGCCAGAAAATGTAAGTTCGCAATTGTGAAAAAGTACATATTACACACAAGTTATCCGTCTTTCTCCTTACCTTTGTCATAACATCTACATGACACCCAAGTATAAATTCACATCCCATTCATGCTCTTTGAAGACATAAAATTTATATATGTATGCACAGACACAAATACATACACATACAAATATGCCCCAAATCAATGCATCTTTTCAAAGTATTGTTTACTTTGTTAGAATAAAAGATAAAAATAAGCTTCAATAAAAACCTGTGCATCAGTATAAAAACTAGTTAAAAGCTAGTAATTCACCAGTAATTGACATAAAAGTATTTCTAAAGTGACAAGCTGATTGCTTCCTTCATTGCTACCAAAAGTTCCCAACAACCAACCCATGTAATAACTTTTATGCTGTTCCTTCAATCAGACAAAAATGATGCTACAACACAATTCATTAAGTACTTACAAGATTAACCTAAAAAGGATATGAGTAAACGTCAGGTGAACATTTTAACCAATTTAGTAATTTCTTATTACCTAACAGGAAGGGTTCGATCTCCTTTCCGTCGATCCATCTCTCTCTGAGGAACAGGATACCAACGAAAATTCAACTTCCAGTTGAAACCACCATAGGTCATGTCGGAACCTGCCATATATTCGAAAGTGTCATCGCTAATTACGTCAATGATGGGACACACTACTGTTCTCCTAGAAAAAGGAAAGAACCAAAGCCTATTAATTAAAGTGTCAAAAAAGGTGTTTGGTTGGGTTTTTTTAATTTTAACACATACAGTTTAAATTTTCATAATGCCATCTCTAACAACAGTACTCAATAACTTATTACCATGAAACATACTCACATTTTGTCTTGCTTAGAGTTAATTCATCTAAAGGAAAATGTGTTTTTCTGATACAACTTGGCAATATTAGCTCTTTTTTTAAATAGTATTTGCGTTATTACCAGTACTCATATTAATCCCTCTGCAAATGGAAAAAGTGATCACAGCTTTCTCAGTGCTACGCAGCGATTGTACAGAAAACAAGAGGTTTCTGTTTCTAGTTACATGGTCCTAAGACATATATTCACAGAAACTAATTCTAATCATCTTAAAGACACTTAAGTAACCGTCCTCAAGCAGGCTTCCTCCCACTGAAAGCTCTGTAAAAAGATTCAAGGGTTGCAACTAAATTTAAAGAACTTACTTAGTTGAGCCATTTGCACAAACTGTAATAATTTATGTATTGTAGTCTCACAAAAATGATATTATTATTAATGATAACTTAAAGGTTAGTATTATGTCTTAGCACAGTGCTGAACAAAGATTCTTTATTACTTGTATTTTTTTCATCATGTAATGCTATATACAGGCCAGTCAGTCTCACCTCTGTGCCCAGCAAGATCTTGGAGCAGATCCTCCTAGAAACTATGCTAAGGCACATGGAAAATACGGAGGTGACTGGTGACAGCCAACACGGCTTCACTGAGGCCAAATCATGCCTGACGAATCTGGGGGCCTTCTACAACGGGGTTACAGCACTGGTGGATAAGGGAAGAGCAACTGGTGTCATCTACCTGGACTTGTGCAAAGCGTTTGACACCGTCCCGCACGACATTCTTGTCTCTAAACTGGAGAGACATGGATTTGATGGATGGACCACTCGGTGGATAAGGAATTGGCTGGACGGTCTCACTCAAAGAGATGCAGTCAAGAGCTCGATGTCCAAGTGGGGAGCGGTGACAAGTGGTGTTCCTCAGGGGCCGGTATTGGGACTGGCGCTGTTTAACATCTTTGCTGGTGACATGGACAGTGGGATTGAGTGCAACCTCGGCGAGTTTGCCAACGACACCAAGCTGTGTGGTGCGGTTGACACCCTGGAGGGAAGGGATGGCATCTAGAGGGACCTTGGCAGGCTTGAGAGGTGGGTCTGTGCGAACCTCATGAAGTTCAACGAGGCCAAGTGCAAGGTCCTGCAGATGGGTCGGGGCAATCCCAGCACAAATACAGGCTGGGCGATGAGTGGATTGAGAGCAGCCCTGAGGACGACTTGGGGCTGTTGGTTGACAAGAAGCTCAGCATGATTTGGCAATGTGCATCTGCAGCCCAGAAGGCATATTCTGGGCTGCATCAAAACAAGTGTGACCAGCAGGTCGAGGGAGGCGATTCTCCCCCTCTACTCCGCTCTGGTGTGACCCCACCTGCAGGACTGCGTCCAGCTCTGGGGCCCTCAAAATAAGAAGGACATGGACCTGTTGAGGTGAGTCCAGGGGGCTGGAGCAGCTCTCCTATGAGGACAGGCTGAGAGAGTTGGGGTGGTTCAGCCTGGAGAAGAGAAGGCTCCAGGGAGACCTTACAGCAGCCTTCC
>JAVJGG010000048.1:17931029-17963225 GCA_035590195.1 Aviceda cuculoides | reverse complement strand
AAAAAAAAAGGAAAATATTTTACATTAAAAAAGCCATAATAACCTGTCATCTCCATTTGCAAACACAAGAAAAAAAACCCAAACATCCCTCAAGTTATACTTTATAACCCATATCACTGAGGAAGATCAAGCAAGGAACAAGGCAAATATCAACTATTAACCAAACTGAAGTATTAAGTATTGTCTACAATATTATTTTTATTTCTACTATATTGTAATTTACAAAAAATACGAAAAGAGTAAAATCTAAATAAAGTTATTTTATTTTAAGAAAAAAAACAGTCTCAAGTTTTGTCTATTAATTTCATTACATGTGGAAAGTTTCATTCTGTAGCATCAAGTTTTCATCTAGAGCACTAGTTATTAATAAGTGGAATCTCTTACAACATAGAAACTGAATTTCAACTTCCTATGAACTGAATAATCAAAATTAATCCCTCTGAACACTAAGCTTGATGGCGATAGTGATAGTAAATTTGCATATGTATGAGAAACACAGTTGCCTTTGCTATTATTCCCAAGGTGATTCAAGTATTAAATGCCATAAACTTTAGAAATGGGTTAAAATCCAAAACAAAACATGAAAGCTGTAACGGGATAAATCCACTAGCAAACACAAACTCTACGCTGTTAACAGAACAGTAAACAGACAGATAAACTTACACTAGTTTTCAGCAGAGAATGACCCCCCTGTATTTCAAAATGGGCATTTTTCACTCTGCCTTTCCCTCAGTTTTGCTGAGGAGAGCTAAGACCGTAGAAAGTCAGTCCAAATTTTTGAAGCAAAAAGAGCAGCAAGCTAAGGCACTGACGTTATCGTTACCTCTTTCACTGGCATCATCGACGAGGACGATTTCTTCCAGCATGTGTCGCGGTGACCGATTTATCACACTATGAACAGTTCGTAGGAGCGTGCTCCAAGCCTCGTTGTGAAAAACAATGACAACGCTTGTCGTGGGAAGGTTGTCTACATATACCTTCGTTTTACACCTATAAACCAAAAGAAGGCATATATTTGTAAAGGTCAAGGCTTCACTCAGAACTGCAACTTTGAGGTTTATTTCTGAGTATCAATACTAACATTCATGATATATCAATCGTATGCAAAGTATGACGAAGGAGCAAACGGTGCACAGATTTATATTTTTACCTAAAACCCACCCTGACTTTTACGTATACCTCTGTGTATTCCATCCTACCACTAAGAAAGGAGAACCTCAATCCAATAACCAACTCTAGAAATGAAAGAGACAGCCATACAGCTAACACACAGAGACGGCAACAGATCATTTTATTTCCACTACCCCTGTTTTGTGAAGAGTAGCATGTCCAGATACGCTAATCCAAGCCCCTAATTTAGGCTTGCACTCCCTCAGAGGGCAAGGGGGAAACCCTAACACTGTCATGGGGACAGAGGGGGAACAGAAAAACACATGCAAGTATAAGAAATGGTGAACTTAAACTAGGAAGTAAACGCAAGAAAAAGTACATAATGAACAAAACCAAGTGATAACTAAAAAGAGGTAAAGAATTCTGGCACAGTTGATGTTTGGAAAAAAACAAGACTACATGCATGTTACCTATACTACCGGTGAGTTAAGGATATTTCATAATTTAATGTCTTTATGTTACACAAAGAGGTGGGGTTTTTTTCTCCTCATTGTATACATGTTTGGTTCATCAAGTTAAAAGAGAATTATATTCACATTACAAAGTTTGCAAGGAAGACCACAGGTTTAGCTCTCCTAACAGCGCATAGAGGACGTTTATACAAAATACGACATACACAGCAAGTAACCCCACATGCAGCAAATATTTTACACTCCGCAATACTATTTTAAAACGAGTGATATTTCCAGTATCTCCTAGAAAAATCAATAAGCTGTACATAAAGTACTCTTAACAATTCTGAAAATACAATTCTGCTCTAAAAAATAACCATGCGAATTTACGTGTTCTCTGCACAGATCTGTTCCTCCTGCACATTCAAAACGACACACAAAAACTTATGTAAGATTTGACGGTTCTAAATCCTTTAACAATCAAAAGATAAAGATATATGCAGACCTCCAGCACGAGGAAAACATTGAAGAGGAAAAAGATATATTCAACGGAGCTTCATTCCAACAAAAAAGCTTTTATTAGATCCCTAATTACTGAGTCGATCCACTGTAATGTAACCTGATTTAAATGCTATTAAAATACGTTAACAAGTATTCGTTAACAACAGTGCTGAGTATGTCTCGAGACATACATAGGGCATATCCTTTACCCTAAACATATAAAAACAACGCCGAAAGAACAGCCTGCCAATACAAGATCATGGTGTCAGCACCTAATCCCACGTAACCAGTGATACCAGGTACGTCGGCCAAAACGGGGTTCCCAACATGACCGGTTTATCTGCTGGATAATTTGGTTCGCCAGAGCTCTTCTACGCGAGCGCGGCTCACATCGGCATTTCAGCTCCGAGCTGGGGACAAAAGCCCAGCGTGCGCGGAGAGCCCAGAAAAGACCAGTACGTCCAGGTACAATTCGAGAAATATCTGGAAGAGCTTCTGTGGAATCATGTTTCATTTGAGAATTGCAACAGTAGGATCAGACACTTTCTTCAATATTATACTTACTTACGCAATTATGGCCAAACTTAATTATTCACCACACTGAACTGAACTTCATAGGGAAAGCACAGGCATATATCCCTACGTTTTCCAACTTAATTCATGTGGAGAAAAAAAAAAACCAACTTGCAAAGCATGCCAACTGATAAAGTTATTTCTGTGATAAGATTTGAAAAATAGCTTTTCACAAAGGTGCTGTGAATTTCAGATGAAAAATTCAATCATAAGCCAAATAATTTTTCCCCTGTGTTTGTCACTTGTTCGGCCTGTTTTGCTACTTTAAAACCAAATTCGCAGTGTTTTATTCCTGCTGCTGCACTGCTCCCTAGACCAGAAAATAACTGTCTGATTGTAGACCTTCAGTTACAGTAGTAGTAAAAATCCCCCAACTGTTCCTCTGCTTTTTGGCAGAATATCTGTAAAAAAGTTGAGAAGCCTGTTAGCATTTTTCTGTGAAAACCAGTAACGTGTCATTCACCAGGAATATCTTGCTGGGGTGGCCACAGGATCTACTATTGTAATACAAAATCTCTCATCTCCAGCCTTGCCTTTCTTTATGGTTTTATGCAATATTTTATTTTTACTGAGCTCAAATCAATGAATTGTTACAATTTAGGCCAGCCAAGTGATCAGGGACCACCGTGTTTATAAACCATTACGCTGTCTGAAGTATAAATGTATTGAAACATTTAAGATCTGTCTTCGAAGAGGAACTTTTTAGCATTAAGAGGAAGGCTTACAGGAATTTTTTGGGACACCCCTACCCCCTCCAAGGCATTCCCACTGCCCAGTCCTGCAGAAGGTGAGCACCCTCCTTTCCATAACGAGACTTGCTTATTTTCACCCCCAGCTTCCAACCCTTTCTGGGGTAACAATTTAAGAGCAGCCCTACCCCGGCTTGTTTACCAATATGTAAAAGGCTGCCATGTGAAACACAAGGGTGTTCCATAACAGCACTGGCTTGGAATTTTTGCGTGCTATTCTTAATAAAGCATTTGGTGTGCAGTTATTCTGGGAAGATTCGTTGATGCAGGCAGGATAAAGGAAAGAACTAATAGTACGACATCTGATTTTTAATACTCCTTTCACCTGCCTTTCTATATCTACCTTTTAGCCATATTAGTACAAATTTTTGTGAATATATACACATAACCCCCCCCTGTTTTTAATTCTGAAAACACTGACATACACTGCTTCCCCCCCAGGAATATACTGCTGCAGAACATAAGACAAATAAAATAGAACAGTTGATGCCTGTGATCAGAGCATTAGCTTTCATGTAAACCTCATGGTTTATCCTTACTAACAAACATTTAAATTAATAGCCCTTTTTGTCTTTCATTTGAAAACAACTTACGCCAGAAAAGGATTACTATAGAATTTAAAATAAAGCATTAGTTTCAACTAACAGTTACGCAACATCAGTAGCAGAATATATAACCACGAGGGCTGTGACACATAGGGTATGAATTAAGGACAATTTGAATTTTAATTAACTACTAATACATTATGTTCCTTTTGTCGGATCATGCCTCAAACAGTTTTAAAATTGAGTGCATAATATTAGGAAGGCATACCATCTCCAGTAATTTAATGAAGACTCCAAATGGCAGCTGAGAGCGGCTACTTCACACGGAATGCATCCTCCTCTCCTTAATCTATGGCACTCACCATGCAAACTCTCAGCTAATGTGACTCCATATATTATTTCGATTGTGGAAACTCCCCCAAAATGTCAGACATTTTAAATGCAAGCAGAGACTTACTGCCCTATTACCTAACGATACAGAAAAAGAAGAGGCCAGATTGTTAAAATATGATCAAGACAAAAAGCCCGATTAGCCTACATTTCTTGATGTACATATTCCAATGCTCAACACAGTAATGTTCTTTATTTCATAGCAAGTCCCCGTCTCATGCACTGAATGCTGCATTAGCCTTCTATTTTTCCCTAATATTTCATTTCTTGCTTTCATGTAACTAGGAAATAAAATGGAAAACTAATTACAAAATAAAATTAAAGTTATCCGTGATCTTTAATGCCCCATCAAAATCAGATTTGAGAAAAAAAATTAAGTTTACAATTTACACTTTTAAAAGTTGCTTCACAAAGGAGCCACAGGACTATAAAGACATGACTCTGCTCCAACCTTTGCAAGATGCTCATACACATTCTTCACAGAATTTCACCTTTTTTCAATTTAGCATCATACATTCAGAATACTTTGGCCCAGTTCCTTACAACTACACGGTTACTCCCAGGTCCATATCTCCTCAGAGCACAAGGCAGTGTAACAGGTCCAAATCCTTCATAACTTGAATTTAAGTTTAATGGACTAAATGCAAAAGAAGGACGACAGATCCTAACGTGCGTGTATAGCATCACTAGAGATGAACAGTGACAGCAAACCAAATACAAGTTGCTGTCCCTAACACCCTGTAGCCTGATTTCAAAGTTTTAAATCCATTACAACAGTTTTTAAGATGGAAGACCAAAATCAACTATGAGTTGTGTTACGCTTCTCAATTATCATGACTTTTTGTGAAGGTGTTAATTGAATCTTATATAGATGCTCTGCACATTTTACACGGGGAGATGTTGAGGAAAAAAAAAATTCTCAAAGAGAATTTTATTCAGTGGATTATGTATAGCCACTTGAAAACTACCTGATGCTACTTGAAATGCACCTAAAGAGCCTCTGAATGAAGTTCTTTCCTACTTTGCCTTTCAGCCCAGGGTACAAACAATCCACCGGAGACATTACAAAAATAACCAGAGGAGACATCAAGTACGGCAATTCCATCCAAATCAAATTAAGCCAGTAAATCTCAGAGTTTAATTGCTGCTTCAGCACAGCCTTGCACGGGAAGACGACAACTCTTCTTTTTGCTCCTCCTACCCCACCACAACCCTACGCTCGCCAACTCTCCTCCGCATCTGGCAGACCTGGGAGCCTCTTCTCTCGCGCCGGTGACCGAATGACAAAAGCATACTTCGCCACTTCGGGGACAGAAGAAATCCCCCCCCCCCGGCAATCTTACAAGATCCTTCAGTTGAATTCCCGGGAAGGTGAAGTTCTTCTGATACCCATCTGCTCCGCTCAGCGCCCAACTCCCAGACCAGCAAGGTTTACCGGCTCCAGCCATCGGCACCCGAGCTCCTGGCGTCTCTGCGTCTCGGGACACCACCCGTCGCGATGCTAACGCCACCTCGTGCGGTTTACCCTTGGGACTTTCACGAACACTTGAAATATTAGCTTACAAAAATGCAGCTGTGCAGCCATCTCATTACAGATTAGCCCTTGGCATTTTATCGATACTATGAAATTGTATTCACGGATCAATTTACTTAGAAATTATTCCTAAAACCCAAGATTGACTGCTACCTGCGTAATATTGTCATGTCTTGAAAGACAAATATTTACAATGTTAACAGTGATCTGTTTGCACACCCTTCGAAGTCATGCTAAATCATTTCTGAAAGTAATGTAATAAAATGGGATTTAATATCCTGATAGCTCTTAAATACTTTTCTTTTATAGGCTGAAGAATCACACCCCCCAAAAAAGCTACAAACAGGGTAAAGATCTTGTAGGAAATCAATTATACACTACCATGATGTTTATGTAGCGAGGAAAACCTCATTCACTGAGGCAAAACATGAAAAAAAAACCTCAGGTCATTTTCTAGAAAGATGATGTCATAATTAGATTCTGTATTGGAAATAAATGCTAAATTTCTAAATACCACAGGGCAGATCTCTACCCCTTTCGATGCTGCCAACAGGTTATTCTCCACAGAGGAGCAACGAGAGGACAAGCAACATAGGAACTTCTTTAAAAAAAAATATGCAATTTTCAAAAGGAGGCCACTCATGCTTACCTAATCACAACAATTAACAGACTCGGTCACTACCTGAGCCATGATTTGCTACACCTGACACCAATTTTCTTCCCAGATTCCACCAGCCTTTCATAGGAACAAGGCATGACCAATAATTTCCAGTGGCTCAAAAACATTTAACGGCAAAAAACCACGTATGCCAGCCTTGTTTTCTAGCCCAGTGCACCCAGCCCAGCACACGCTGATAAAGGACAGAGACGGGACACAAGCAAAAGTATCTCCTGGGCACTAAGCCGCTCCGTTGGGAAATCCCAGTGGAGTATGTGCAGTATGATAACGCAGTGCCAATGCATTTTTGAAAGCTGTACTAGCAACAGATTGGGGCAGGGAGGCAAACCTATTTAGTCACCTTACAAATTCAGTACAATCTTTTATCTTGCATACTACAAACAACAGTTATAAATAAAAGCTGCAGTTATAAATAAGCTGCATCCCAGAACTTAAGTTGGACAAAGGAATAATCCAAGTCTTGCTGAAAATCAGGTCAGAGCTGAAGTTTTGAGGAAACGTTACACAGCACGGCCCCTGTAATAAATCTGTTTAATAGTACTGATGCAGTACAAACAGCATACTCGTCGGTATTAAAATATATTGGAGTCTCTGGGAAGTAAGCATCAGCATCCTTAGACTTGAAAATATACACTTATTTTCTATTGAGATTACCAAATTTAATGCCGGATCAATAGAGAGGAAAATCAGAAAATCTGAACTCCTCTCATGAAACCTCAGGCTTTAATTACTGATATCTGATGAATATCGCTGCAGTGCCATAAAATGTCAATATTCCATTGTTTACCTGTCCATTTGCCGTGAGTTATAGCCTGCAATAAAGTTAATGTAACAAAGCTGAGGCACAGCCATGCCCAAAGCAAAAACCTCTCTACTTAAATCATGGATGGAAACACTTTCGAAATAAGACTCAGAGTCACCCTGGAGCTGCAGAGACTGACCTACATTTCCATCAGAGAATAACACCCTGCAGCAGGGGTGGCAGAGAAAGCGTCAAAACACTCCAGCAAGAACCACCAGCACTCAAATCAAGCGGTGTGTTTCTGGTAAACACGGACTTAAGTCTTTCCTGGATATGAGCAACAGCCTCATGATATCATTATGAATAAGGGTGTTAATAAATCTGCTTCTGACATACATTTGAAGAATACCCCAAGCCCTCAAATTGAAGACAATCGAGCTGGATAAAGCTCTAATTTTCACACAGAACCAACACAGCTGAAAGGGCTAAAAGCAATACTTCTGAGAACGACGGAATCGCTGACTGTCGTAACATGCCAAACCACTTCTCACTACACAGGCTTTGCATACAACCACAGTTTTAATTTGTGGCCGCGCAGAGAGCAAGCGCTGCAGATCAGGGCGCAACAAAACTTCACGCTACCCCTGAAGCTGCTTCTTCCAGTGAAATCTGAGCAATTCCGTTTAGAAAGAGGTCTTCGTTTCTGTAATTCGTATCACAACTCCAATTAATCTTTCTGAACAGGTGACCTGAATGCAGGCAAATCCCTTATTCTTATTTAAACATTTCCATCCAGCCTGCTTAATGTCTGCCTTCAATAGTATTATGTAATTTACCTGACATCAAGAGTATGAAATTTTCCTTTCTTCTGATCTCAAAGATTTGGATATAAGAAAGGTCGCATTATCTCATGAGTCAAGTAGAAATCTTCTTTAGACCCTGGAAACAAAATCCAAAATGGTCCTTAAAACCATTGTGGTTACAGAATTCATGCAGAATTTCACAAAAATAATTAGGTGCAATTGACAATTTTCCTCATCCTGAAAGCCATCACAGGAAAGTATCTCTTGACAGAAGCAAAACCAGTTCTGTCCTCAAAGACTGAAACTGAACCTTAAGTTCTCTAGCCAAATTATCTTCCATACTTGACCTATCAATTTGAATGAAGTTCAGGATATGGCTGCTCATCCAAAATGAAAGACACTCATAACTAAGAATGAGATTGCCAAGTGTTTCTGTGTATATACAGACATGTACAGGTATATATCTTTGCATACATACATATCTCTGTCTCTTTCTCTAAAAAAACAGTTTACAGGAAGCAAGCTTATTTTTTAAGTGACTTTCTTCCCTCTAAACCTTCTCTAGGAAAAAGATTTACAGGTAATTTCTTCCACCTAACTCATTAAGTCAACATGAACAAGAACATTTCCAAATGTTGATTCTACAATGGGCCAGTAACAAGCTATATGTACCACAAAAGCCAGATGAAAAAATATTCCTTGTTTGAAAGAAATGTAAAGTCTAATACCTCACAGGCTTTCAGACTTCCAGCATGACACTGCTGAAAGTTACACTGCTGGTCATCAGATTTCCTTTACAGATGCCAGGTTAATTAACAGCCTGGATTTCTAGCTTGTAGCAAAACATTGAATAAACTTCTGTAGTCTTCCACCACCTGTGTTGACAACTTTGCTCTTTTTATTATCTTTTATATCACTATGACCTGAGCTAAAAGAATACCAAAAGTTCACAAAGCATATCGCACTTTATGGAGCTATTTAAATCCCCATGACCTCACGGGGATTTTAATACACACTTTCTGTAAGAAAGTTCCCCCCTGTCCCCCCACGTTCCACCTAACCTGGTGCAACTGTGGGCTGCTGCCAAAAGCAGTAATTCCACTTTTCACCATTACAGTTTTGTCCCATCCCCTTCTCTGCACCAGATCTGGCAATCGTACAGCTGCTGGGTATGTTGCTTCGGTTTGCTGATTCAACAAAAAATACTTTTTTTCCCTTTTTGTTGTGCAATCCTCCACCCAGTCAGTGAACACCAAGGCCACGTAATCGTCAGATCAGTATCAACAGCAGCAGTGAGAAGGTTTCTTTTGGTTGCAGTCCACATTTACACCAGATTATATGTAGTAGAAAACTATCCCCTTAGCTCTTCCCCTGAATTTAAATACTTAAAGAGAGCACACCTTCACAACCCTCACATGGAAGTAAATACTCCAAGTGCTGCCATTTAAAAAACCCATAAAAATGGAACTGAAACGTGTGACAAGAGCATGCTCTTGCATGTGTGCCTTTACTAGTTTTACCATGAATAGGCTTACTCAAACTATTTTCCTCACAGAGATTGTGTAAATTTTAGGAATGTGTCATATTATGATTCAACTGTAGTATCTTAGAAGTAGACAGCAAATCAATTTGTATTGAGAAGTTAAAAATCACAATTCCAGTGTATTCTCACATGTATATTTCAGGCTTAAAATCGACAATACATTTTTAAAGCACACATATGAAAACCAGACTGCAGTCTCATAACTGAAAAGCATTATATTGTATCATATAATAAACAGTGCCTAAATCTAAAGCCGAAATCTAAATATGGCTCTTTCTAAGCAAAGAGATGACAGAATTAGTCATATGAAGGAGTACTCAGAAAGGAGCCCAGCATAATTGCTATAAACTCCACAACACTCATGTAACTTAGACGTAGAAGAATGGCTTTTAACCCCAGAAAAAAAGAAAAATTGTCTGCTTCCTCCTGATTGTGAAAGTAAGTTTAGCAGCAGGAACTGAGCAGGGTAGTTTGATTCAGCAAAAAAGCCTTAAATAATAACTTAAACTGACCGCATTACTGCGCTAGTTGAATATTAAGGTCTTAGTTAGAGATCTGCATCTTATTTTTCTATTAAGTGGCTGAAGTCATAGTTCGTATGACTTTAGACCCAGTTCACTCAAATATGTAGGGCCATCTGGCTAAAAACTCTAATTATGCCCTAACACGAGCTACACCACTCAAACTCCAACATACCTATTCCTGAATACAGACAGTTTGCAGAAAGGACAGTTAAAAGATTCCAAATGTTATGCAGACCTAACTGAGGTATAATAAGGCGTCGGATACCCTTAATTCTGGCACAATTATACCAACTAAGGAACAAAATGACAAGGAAGATCTTTTATGCCAAGTTCTACAGAACCTGCAGCCTTGGAGAAAGGGTTGCTGAAGTATCCCAAAGCTATCCACGCTCCTCCTTGCTGCAGGTCTCCTTGAGGAAGCCCACCACCTTTCCAAGAAATCTCAACCTGCAAAATACGACACCCTTCTAGCGCTGCATCACAAGCTCCAGTGGGGACCCGAGCTTACGTGGACAACATTATCCTGTCCCAGCTATGCCTCCATGGTTTCCAGCCTTGACCACTGGTGCCTGGCAAAGAAGAGCGTTTTAAGATGCTCTTTTCTAGTGTAAAAAAAGTCAGAATTGGGTTTAAACTCTCACACCAGGGACGCAAACGCCTCCTTAAGTGTTTTATATATTCCACAAATTATTAAGGAATGACTAACAGGCTGGAAAGCTCAGCCTTAGAACACAGTACTCATTCTTCATTTTACAAAGCAGCTTCCAAAGTCACCTCAAACGGCATTGAGAGCAAAACCAAGTCATACCATACATACAAATGTCGTGCATTTAACCACACCGCTTCCCAGCCTGAATACTGGTCTAAGACACATAGGCACAGCTGAACACCTATTTTAGTCACTGCCACCTATTTTATTCACTGCCTCCCTCAACTTCAGCAAAATGAAGGCAAGACTCTAGCGTTCCTAATCACCCATCTTTTACTCTTCGCTGTCATGTCAAGCCCACAGCTGCGTATTTTCCTGGCAACTGTGAATCAACTCCCACTTTGATGACTGATTCACAGACCAGAATAAGACGTGCTTACAAGAATCCTTCTATTAACAACTTAAAACCAATCTGCTGTCCCCAGCTGCTTGTTCCCCCGCAACCACCACCCTCTAGAGGTTGTGGCACCGTCAGTTATATGAGTTAGTTACACTAACATGCCCCAGTCCAGATTCGGGGAAGTATCCAGGCTAAAAAAAATTACTTTTGGTTTAGTTTTTTTCTGTTAAGCAAATCATTTAGTTGGGATAACGAGAAGAGTAAGTAGAATAACGTTCCTGATTACAGACGCAAAATGACTAGCAATTCAGGCATATGTCAGTGATTTTAAAGGCAGCTCTGTGCCTCGGTAACTTTGTAACTTTATTTTGTAAATAATAAAAATAAATATAAACCTGTTAATACAACTGGGGCAGAGCTCAGCAGAACACAAATTTCAACTTCCGTAGGTGTCTCTTACTGAGGAGCTCCCTGAGCTGGAGAAGTGCCTAGAAGTTATTAAAAGAGCTCACTTTTTTTTTTTTTTTCCTTCTAGTAAGGAAACAAAATTTCTTGGCCAAAACAAAGACGATGCCACACGCTGAGTGGGTCATCTATAGGGATGACCAGATGAGCACAAGGAGGCAGACACGCGAGACAACGCGTAACCCGTGAAGGTACTCGCTGCCTCGAGGACCGAGCAGGTACACAAACGGGCTTGCCTTCCCACAGGTGACGGGGTTTGGGCAGAAATTCATATTTTGGATAATGTAGACTCCTTCAAAAGCTGCTCTCCAGCTGACGGGTTATGCCATCTCCATTAAATACATGTGGCAAATTGGTCCTGGCACACGATGCCACCAGCTTTTGAATGATTAACTGTTAGGCACAACTTTTACAGACTTCTATATTTCAGAAGAACTGATATATAGAACTTGAAATAATCTTCCCCCCACACCACATTAAAGGAAACAACCCACGAAACCTGTGAAGAAAATAATTACATGGTTGAACAGCTAAGTGTGCCTTTGAACGTATCCCACTTTTTCAAAACCTTGATTGGAAGTGCTGCTGGCAGCTTACCACATAAATGTGGTAAGGAATGATTAGAAATCACTCACTCACCTTCTCCCAAAACTAATTCCATATTATCAGGGATATAGGGATAGAACAAGTTATAGCAGAAGCAACTCCACTAACGCAGCAGAAGGTGTTTCTGATCATGTGAGTATTTTGACTAATCAGATAAATACTTTCGTAAGACATACAGACAACACCGAAGCATCTTTATAGTTTTCACAATTCTGAAAATGGTTACAGTGTTCTTTAGTAACATTAATCCACACACACAGACTAAGATACCGCTGCCTTGTAAACACAGTATTATTCTCAAATTTGCTGGGGAAATGTTAACATGCTCCCCAACTTTTAATTATTGTGACCTTACAGAATACATACTGAAAAGATGACAAAAGGAGGAGCTTTTGGGGGACCATTTTTTCTCTCCAAATCTACTAAAAATCCACACAGCAAATAAACGTTAAAAACGTTGGCAGCAATTTACAAAAACAGAAAATCCAGCTCTGCTCTGAGACCTTACCTAAAATTTTATTCTAAGACTCCATTTTTCACATACATAGTATTGTGATAGTATTTGTGTCCACACAAATGGAAAAGAGAAGCAAATGCAACATCACTAAATTTATAATGCATATCTTACTGTGAAACACAATAACTGCAGAGCATGGCCAAGTGTGCAAGACAAAAAGTTCCTATAGCTCAACTTGATTTTAAAATTGTTATTTCATTTGCCTGCAAAAGCTCGAGTGATGCTTAGGTAACAAATTTTTTGTAGTTTATAACAATTTCTCTTTCCATTTTTGGTTAATTCCAAAGTCTAGACTTCACAAAGCTTATGAGTAAGTCAACTTTTTAGATCCACAAATTTATTTTCTTATCTTTGTACTTACACTATAAAAATGGTAGAATATATACATGCAAGTTTTCCAATATGAATGCTGATAAACAGATTATGTCATTTAGCTTCCTCCATACTTCCAAGGTCATAATGAAAAATTACTCCTGTGTACTGTCCAAATAACCAACTGTTGTAACTACAATTTCCTCAAAGTTTTGTTAATTCCTTCAATTCAGCTCTTCCAGAAAAAACATACAGAAATCACCCCAAACCGACATCTCAGCTTTGACAAAAGTCTCCCAAAAAACTAATGATTTTCCTCGCAGCTAAAAGAAGTTGAGACTGCTAACTACAAGTTCTTAACCAGCGGTAATCACCACTTATTGTGGTTTAACCCCAGCCAGCAACTCAGCACCAGGCAGCCGCTCACTCACTCCCCCCTCACCCAGTGGGGTGGGGGAGAGAATTGGGGAAAAAAAAAGTAAAACTCGTGGGTTGAGATAAGAACAGCTTAGCAGAACAGAAAGGAGGAAACTAATAATGATAATAATGACAATAATAATAAAAGGATTGGAATACACAAGTGATGCACAATGCAGTTGCTCACCACCCACCAACTGATGCCCAGTTAGCTCCTGAGCAGCGATTCCTCCGAGGCCAGCTCCCCCCAGTTTATATACTGGGCATGACCTCCCATGGTATGGAATATCCCTTTGGCCAGTTTGGGTCAGCCGTCCTGGCCGTCTCCCCTCCCAACTTCTTGTGTCCCTCCAGCCTTCTTGCTGGCTGGGCATGAGAAGCTGAAAAATCCCTGACTTAGTATAAACACTGCTCAGCAACAACTGAAAACATCAGGGTGTTATCAACATTCTTCTCATACTGAATCCAAAACATAACACTACACCAGCTACTAGGAAGAAAATTAACTCTGTCCCAGCTGAAACCAGGACATCACTTTACAGTGAGGCAATTTCTTATCCTATAGAGAGTGATAAAAAGGGGCAGACACTATGTATGAATCTGCGTGAATGCCAAGAGATCCCGTTGCCAAGTTACAACTACGATCAGAGCAATAGCATGAGAGAAAAGGATATACCCTTCCCAAAAACCACGTCAGCTTTGAAAGAAAACCCTGCAAGTTCATGATTTGCATTCTTGCACTATACTGAGAAAGAAGCAAGTAGTGACCATAAAATCTGACTAATAATATATCTGACAATCAATTGAAAAGTAACATTAGTTCAAAATATGATTTCATAAGTTTGAAAACTATATGGTTCAATTATTAAGAACACCAGCTCTACCAGGAACTCACACGCTATATAGAATCACATTCATTACAATAGGTGAAGGTACCTACAAACCAGCTCTTTATCACTCATTAAAAATGAAAAGCAGTCAGAGCTTCATCTCGTTCTTCTAATAATGTCTTCTGAGGTAGGAAATGAAAACAAATTAATCCAGCAGCTAGGCCTCGTGTCCGCAGCAGCAACAGCAGAGCTTCTGAAGAAATGGGGTTTCTATAGCATCTGATTCTCGCAAGAGAATACAGATAATTGATCGGGAAAATCTTGTTTCATGAGCTTTGTCTAACTTGAGAGTCCCTTTCATAAACACGAGGGGTTGGGGGGACTCATCAGCTACCCTGCCAGAGTAGCCCCAGGAGAGTAAAGCAATCTTAGTTTTACCTAAAACAAGGCTACGATTTTCTTTTTAATTACTTATGGCTCAAACAGCTCTGCAAGGATCAATATTTCAGAGGCGAGATCAAAACCAAACCAGACGGATATTAGAAAACATTATAATGCAATCTAAATGAGGCTTTGCACATTTCATTAGGTAAGAAATTTTTAAAGTATTTCTATTTCATATAATGCAGAATTTTAGTCTGGCTCATTACAAGCAGTGCATGAATTTTTCAAACACGTTAATTTTTCACTAAAACACCAAGTCTTAAGTTAACTCCGTTTTCCTTCAACCAAATTAATTTCTATTCCCCAAACAGGCTTCCTATTTATAATCAGATTCAAAGCTAAATAACACTGAAGAAAACTGGTTTCTGCTGTTTATTTTACAAGTACGTACCATATATACAGGAAATCCTCCTACTTTTCACTTCAGCAGTAACACCTTACAGAACTGAACTCTCGTTTTGGATCACTCTTTGCATAGTCTTCATTTAAATACAGTACATTTTTAATACAACATAAAGCACTTACCCTTCTAACCTGACGTCAGGTAAAGATCTGTTGAGTGCAATCATTTCACTTGCCATTAAATTAAATTGATTTATTTTAAACATTTCTTTCATTTTTTCTTGCTCCTCTTTCGGAATGACCACAGGCTTCCCCATCTCGCCAGGTCCTTCATGTGGTTTTTGTATGGGTTCTGGAACTAAGAATAAATAAAATGTTGGTAACTACTTTTATGCTTGCTTTTGTTTGTTTATACTTTGTTATACACTGTAGGAGTGTTCCTGTTTAAAATAGAGTTCTAAACCCACCAGGTTTTGGAAGTGAAAACAAACCTTCATATTTGGGAGTTTAACAGTAGTGAAGTGCTACTCTTAGACACCATAAATCATTTGGAAAAACAGTAAGGGTTTATATCTATCCATCATCATGTCCTAATTGACTACTGTTAAAAGTTCTGGAACAATAGACATTTATATCCCAGGCTGTTCTGGCACACACAGGCTTTTCAGGAAAAGTTGAATTTTCCTTTACAGGGATTTTAGTAAAGATTAAAGTAAAATTGTAACTTTACATTAATTTTCACATTCTTATTTTTACCGAATAACATTGGCATTTACAATTTGGAAATAATTTCTCTTGGCTTTACTAACATTATTTTTAGTCAACATAACTACATTTTGGAGTTTAATGTTAGTGCTTGAAACAGAAACAGTAACACTTGACGTGTTTAAACCAAATAAATCTTAAATATCAAATATCTGATCGCACTAATGAGGGAGAGAGGGAGGAGAAAAGGAATTCAGACTCTTAAATTATTTGGGTTTTTAAACAAAAGTAGTAAAAACCCAAAACATTTTTAAAAAAGGTTACATATTTTTTACAAATACCTCTTTACTTTTCTTCTGAACTGAAATGTTTTAATGCTGATTTGAGATATATTACTACTTTACAAATTCGGTATAAATTTTAATTTCAAAAAATACTAATTTAAGATCTATACCGAGGAACAGGAAGTATTTTAAAATAAAGGCACTAACGCCTTCATTAATAAGCCTAGCTTAATTTGCATCAGGACAGCACAGTGTAATAAAGCTTATGCCAAGAGCAAATAGCCATGTAAAGAAGAAAATAAAATAAAATAAATAAATAAAAAGCCCAAGCCTTCCCTCCTTGCTGAAACACTATGACTTGAAATATATACTTCCTAATAACTTAAACATTTTGCTAGTTTGCATTTAGCATTAATCGGTTACAAGCACAACGTGCTCCTTGAGAAACTTTCATTTTCGAGTACCTGAAGCAATTGCACTAGTTGCATGAATGCACTAACATTCAGCAGAGAAAGCCCTCCCACCACAGCGATGCTTTCTTTTTACCAAACTCCCCTCGCCTGCCAGTTGAGCTCTATAATTCTAGAAGTTGCCACCGAGCCACTCATACGCTGAAAATTGATAGAATAAGTATGTCTGAGCAGATCCCGAGCAAATTGGTTTAGGCACTCGTTTTAAGCATGGGCTAAAATGAGCAAGTATTTTGCTTTGCATCTTTGCCTCCTAAGAAAGTACAGTTGAAAATGCATCAAAACTTGCTGATTTACAATTGCATAATCTTTTAAACTAGAATTTGTGCCTTTTGGGGGGTAATTAACATAAAAACATGGCATACACGGCAGCAATTATTTGGGCTTAATTTTATATATTCAGCTTATTATTATGTGGGCTAGCGTAACAATTTTTATTAAGTGTATAGCAATTAGTATATAGGTTCACTTGGTCAGAATAATGATTAAATGAGTGTTCAACATACCTAAAGGGATTAAAACAAAAGCTATGAGAACATAGTTATATTCACCATGTTGTTCTCCATTCTGAAGAATGTCTTATCCTACCATATTTGTTATTTAGAGAAAAAAAAAATTCCCATTTCATTTGCACTTCCAGTTGTTTCTTAACTTTGACTATACCACTTAAACTAATTAGCTAAATTAACTGAAAACTCATCTTCCACATTTGCAGATCTTGCTGTTAGAATGCTAGTTTAGCACATCAGTGAGTCGGGTTCAGGTGTACAAACTCCACAAATTCATCAGTTGAATTTTTAAATGCCCTTAGCAAATATATCCTACTTGATTACACATTTTACCCAAATAAAGTACTCCCTTCTCCTGCAGAAAAATCCGGCAAGAGCTAACTAGATCCACAGATACTTTATGGAACTCACTAAATGCAAAGACAGGCAAGCTTGGTGTGCAGGCAGAGAGATGACTTTCTAAGCTAAGTTAACCATCTTCTCCCAGGTTTCTGTATTTATGGTAATCTGTTTTCCTACAAAACCATGTAGTTTTCATATAAACACAAACCAACAACATTCTCCCAAAATGACTAACACACATTGTTAAAAATTCAAACTGCAGTGCTCTTTTGTCTGTTAACTATGAAAAAAGTATTTCCTTTGAAGGACTGCAGACATGTACTGACGACATACTTCTAATAAACAGAAATTTAATTTACAGCTACAAGTTTTGGAGCTAAATGAATGACTTATCACCTGATCCAACTGAAAAGCTAGTAATGTTTTTCCAGACATTTCTCATTTGTACCAGTAAACCATTGGTTTCAAAGAGAGCTTGATCTCTTCCAGATCTTCATTAAAAATCAGGAACTCTTTGTGTCTATGGACTACAAATTTCTTTTTACCAGGCAATATGCCTGATTAAAAACAGATACTTCAAAATCTAAGACTATCTAAAGCCTGAAAAAGGGATGGATTCTTCCATGACATGTCTTTAGGGGCCACAACAACGGTAAACTGACCGAAACAAAGTCCAGTCACCTTTGGAGGAACCATCAATTATAAGAAAGCTGTTTGACAGGTGGAAATTCAGAGTTTTGTCTCTTACGCACACCTCAGCCTTAACAGAACAAGCCTGATTTATGATGAACAGTTCCTATTTTCAAATATTAAATCTGTGGTTTGCATCTTGAAGCTGCTCACTTTTCTTAGGAATTTTTTATACAGATGAAAATATTCTGAACCAAGTCACAACTTGGAGATTCCATCTTTACCAAAGAGCTCAAAATTCGGAACTCAAGGTCTTGATTGGCATTTGACAAAAATGGCTGGTCCTAGTTTGAATTTGTCATTGCCCCCAGAAAAGAGTGTAAATAGCAAGTAGCTGAGATCACAAGACTCTTGCAATACCGATCCTAGGTCTGAAAGAATTTTTTTTTTTTTTTTTGCAGGGCTTCTAATCATTACACAAGTAGAATGCCCCTTGAGGAAAAGGAAAAAAAAAATTTAAAAAAAAAGGAAAAAGGATGAGTTTGGAAGTTTATTTAGAACCTGCATCAAGTGCCAAAGATGGAAGTTCCTTTGCAGTCATACCTTTAAGAAGCCTATAACTGGGGTAAGGAAGGACTCATTTGATCTTCATTTAAGTCAAGACCTCAGAGCTGACATACAGGATTCTTACAGAAGTAAAACGGAGCTACACACACACAAAAAATCACCATCCCTCACAAATACAGTCACTAGATTCAAACTCTCCCTCCTCTGGCATCACTTTAGTTCCTCAGTCCCATGCTACCCAGAGTCCCCTTTTCCCAAAACATCTCCACCTCGGCTCTCTTACTCCCAACCCAGTAAGTGCCTGTCCCTTTTCCAGTTCACCTTTTGTCCCCTCATCTCCACAATCCCATCATTTCAACTACCAACCCTCGAACCCCTACGACGGCAGGCACAAAGACCTTTATACCACTCATCTTACAGTTCCTTGTAGTCGTGTACAGATTTTTCCACAGATTCACATTCATATCCCTTCACTATTTCCTATTTAAGCAATTTGTAAAATATAACAGCAGTAAACGTACAATCAAATATCAGACACGTAACCTGAAGCTCGTGATTTAGGATGCTAGTATCTTATGCCATCAAGGAGAAAGATTTTTCCCAAAGGCAATTTAGACCATGGCTCTAAGCCTGACTCTGAAAAAGAAACTCCCCCCACTTTTTGCATTAAAAATCTACGGAAAACATCCTTCTAACTTCATGAAAGCCTGAACTGCCCCAAATTATCCTCAAAATCCTTTGCTCCTGCTGAAGTATCTGAAGACTAATTTTTCCAACTAGGCAAACACAGCCTAAAATAAACCTACAAACTCTTCAGAAAAACTTACTCGTATGTCAAGTAGGTTCATTAAATGCCATGGAATTCTTCCATGATTGCAAAGAAAAGCTATATACCAGAGTGACATGGACAAAGAGACTATTAAATTCAGAACACTTACATAATTTGTGCTGAATCAAGAAGACTAAATCAATTATGGAAATGAATAGGGGGGAAAAAGTGAAGAAGCAGATTTTGATAAAAGCTTCACAGAAAAAAAAATAGCCTCAATGTTATCTGAGGAGATTCTAAGCATTCCAAGTAGGAATAAATCCACTAAGGACTCTAAGTCAGTAAACTACTGGAACAAGTAAGAATATCTAAGATCAGGTATGCAACTAGGTTAAAAGGAAGTGTCACAGTGTCAACGACAACCACGGTTTCTAGCAGACATATTTCTGCACATACCTTACTACAAGTCATCTGTTCAAAAAAAAAAAAAAAAAAACACAAAAAAAACCCACAAGAAAAATGTACAAAACTACACACAAAGTTTTGGTTGGTTTGGGGGTTGGTTTGTTTGTTTACAAGCCAACTACAAGACATTAATAAGATATCGATGATTTTAACACACGCAGGTTAGGGAAAGGCCAGAATGAACGTCTGTACTCAACTAAGTGAAACCAACGTTGCATAGGGAAAGTCATAACACTAATCTTTAAAAACTGCACATTTTCTCCTCAGCTGAAGGATCCCCCAAAGACTTTATGGGTAAAGTCATCTGAATTTTCAACATCATCAATACATCAAACCAAGTTTGATATATATTGACTTCCATTGCCGTTTGCCAGCAGCATAAAAAAATGTTGTTTCCAAGACAGCTCCAAAGAAGCCTAGCATGAGTTATCTGCTTAGCATCGTGTAAAAACTTTATGGGAATCCAAAAAGTGGATCCATTCCTTAGCACCACAGTATCAGTCATCATCTTATCCTCAAGAAAATCTCCTAACTTCTGAGAAGAAAAAAAACCAAAAAAAATAAAAAAGACAAAAAGACTGAATTCTTATAGTGACATACTTTCTACATAACCCTAGTTCATTTTCTTGTCACTTTCTTTTCCACTTATTGAAAAAGAAACCCAAAAGATGAAGTACAAGCAACTGAAAGTTTATGTCTCTTCTGCAAAACTCAGGTGAACTATAAACTCTCTAAAATGTTTGCATGCAATTGTGGAAAAAACAGTTCAGAGGTACTAGGCACAGAAATTCTACATTCCTATACATTCTTGTTCTCAGTGGAGATTTATTGGCCTGTTTTCATCATGGGGGAAACAAAACAAAACTAGCATTTCCTAAACACCTCCCCAGTGTTATTCTGTAACAGTGCAACACTGTTCTTAAAACATTTCAAAAAATCTCCCAGGGAGATCAAAGTTGCCCATACTAGGTATCAACAGGTGAAAATGGTTTTTGTGGTGGAAAGCATTAATCTTGAGTACAGTCGGCTGATTAGACTTAACATTGAGCATCACTATAAGTTTCCTATAGCAGCGGTAAAACATACAGACACAGCCTTTCTGGTGGGGGAGAGACCATACTGGAAAATTAGATGTTTCACAAATGAACTGGAGGCAGCAGCTGCCTGCAGTTCTACGTGCCTGTGCTGAGACATTGCAGGCATGAGAATTCTCCCTGCACCAACCCTTTCTCCCATGAGATCAACTATGATCACCTCCCGAAAATAAAGTTTTCAACTTGAATGGTACTGGCTTTCAAAAAACCGGTCAGCTCATTAACTGGTACCCGAAAACTAAGAGGGCAGTAACAAAACTGAAAGCTTATCTGAAGACCTTTAGTATTGAATAACACAGCTCTCACTTCAAAGAAAAAGTTACACACATAAGCATGTGCATATGTGTGTGCATACATACACACACACTCTCTCATTTGCCACTTTCACATCCAAGCTTATTCTAGTTATTTTCATAAATTTATTTTCATTACAACATTCACTGTCACTTATTGCTACAGTAACTGGCCAAATTTTGGCTTAGGTGGGGGCGCGTTTTGGTTTTTTTGTTTGTTTGTTTGGGGTTTTTTGTTTGGAGGGTGGTGGTGTTTGTTGGGGTTTTTTGTGTTTGGGTTTTGGTTTGTTTTTTGTTTTTTTTAAGAGTAAGGGGACAAGTAAGCTTAGTTGTTGGTTTGGTTTGTTTTACTACCAAGTGTAGCGAAGTTAGCAGTGCCTTTGCTTCCTCACTGGTGGAAATTTAGAACATGCTTTAGACTATATTAATGTAGCTTGCGTTCCTGAACTGCTTGCTGCATAGTTTTATTATTTTTCCATATACTCTAGTGCTTAAAATTCTACATCTTAAGCATTTAAGTCTGCAACATAGATCAGGCAAGAGTCTCAGGCAATGTGCTTATTTCCTAGTCATTCAAAGAAACATTGAACATTGTGCAACACCTAAATGCTGATGCAATACTATACTGTTGGGGCAAAAAAGCACAAATGTTTAAAAGAAGTGCAATTTTAAATTAGCATAATTTAAAGATTACTCAGGCAAAAAACTTACCATCTCCAGCAGGCAGGCCTCTTTCTTTTTTCTCATCACATTTGTTGCATTCACTGAAGTACAGCAATAGAAACATATCCAGAAGGACCCAAACCAAAGAGGTGGCAAGGACCACCTTGCAATATGCAAATTTTTTCATGGCACTTTAAGTCAAATACAAAAATAAAAAAGTATAAATAAAAATATCAACAGGTTGCTTTAATCCAGTTTGAGAGACCACGTTCTATATCTGGGGAGAAATAAAAAGAGAAAAAGAAAAAAGTCACAAAAAGTTACCTGAGGGCAGCAGCTAAAAGCAGAAATTTTAACTACATTTTAAAGGTAACAATTTAATTACCTAATGTTGTATGTATCAAAATGAATGCTCTATACACTCCAAAGAGATTAAGGGAACGGGGTCAATTAAAGCAGCGCTAATCCAGTCCTTTACTATGTTAACATTCATCACCCGAAACACTAAAACAAGTGACCAAAATAACTGCTGAGCCACTGGAGCAGAGGGTAGGCACGTCTAATGAAATTAAAAGGAAGTCTGTGGATCCCCTGGAAATTCAAACAAGTGAAATGAATGAAAGCCAGGAACGTCTCGGGAAGCAGAGTATCAATCCGTGCTGTGTGAAGCCCAGGGCTAATATTCCTCACGCTCCTCCGTGGAGTACACGCTGACTTTCTGGGCCCAGATTAGGAATGCCAGGCTACAAATGCCTGTATTTTACATGAAGTCTAATGGCATATTACACCTTCATCCCAAAACCAGGTGCTTTGCTTTCAGCAAACCAAAAATAAACCTTCCTTTTGGTAAAGTTCAACAGTAGGCAAAGAGAAGAAAGTACCCACAAACCACTGCGATCACTTATTAGGCATTCAAAGCTAAAGGTATTAACTAATAATGTTGATGCTTAAACTGACTTTAATAGTTTAATGCTTGATTACAGAGCAATCTTTTATACATTTTTTCGACATGTATACACCAAAATTTCAGAATGCCAACCTCTGAAATTCTCTTTTGTCCCACTCAAATTACAAGCAAATTTGGTTACAAGGACTGCTTATTTCCATGACTGACAATTGGGTAGGGCAGAATCAACAGCTTTGAGCTTGTTCACTTACGCTAAAATATGATTTTTTTCTTTTTTAACCAACAGTTTCCCTACCAATGCTGATATGTTTCAACACAAAGTACTCCCAAAGTACTTCCAAGTGAGAACTGCTTACTAGTTAAAACCAGAATAGCAGATATTCTTAATTTACAAAATAAACAGAAAATAAGACTCTTCAAAAACACACTAGAATTTTAAAATTTATGTACATACAGATTCTCTTACATGCTTTCAGCCTAAACTGAAGAATTTATTGGAAATGAGAACTTTAATCATAAAGCATGATTATGCAAAAGCCTCACAAAAAACCTGTACCATTAAGACTACCCTTCCTTTACTATTTCATTGTCATAATTTGATTCCTGCCCCCCCTGCCTGGGAGAAAACACTACGACATCCCTCTTCTAACCAGAATTTATTTCTTCTTATTGGCAGCAGAGACATTCATGTCTCCACGCATCCCTATACACAGACGTGGCAGAGGTTTGGAGTATCGCAACCCAGGAGCCTGAAGCCTTCCGCACGGACAAGACCGAAGGGTGTATATCCCTCTGCTTCTGATTGATTATTATTGTAGGGTCACTCTCTATCATCTCTGCAAGGTCACGGTGATCCAGAGAGTTGCCTCAGGATTAGGAAAAAAAAGCTATCATCAAGAAGGAAAAGGAGGATCTGGAGGACCATCTGCTTCTCACTTCAGTCCCTGTGAAGATTATGGAATAAATCCTCCTGGAACCCACATCCACACCCCCCCAAAAAAAAAATCCCAAACAAGCCAAACAAAAACCAAAACCAAAACCAAAAAAAAAAACCCAAAACACACACAAAAGAGCAACCGGGAACAGACAGTCCACATTCACCACGGGCACATCATACTTGACCAACCTGGCAGCTTGCTTTAAGGAGACGACTGGTTTGGTGGACGAGGGAAGAGCAGTAAATGGTGTTTACCCCGACTTTAACGGGCGCTGTGAGAGTCTTCCAGAGTACTTGACCAGAACCGAGACAGACACGACCCGAAGAAGCGGGCTACCGGGTGGGGGGATTGCTAGCTGGACCACCAGGCTCTATGGGTTTTGACTAGCAGTACCAAGCCCAGCTGACAGACATTCACCAGTGGTGTCCTTCAGAGGTCAAAACTGGAGCTGATACTGGTTAGTATCTTTACTGGGAACCAGGGGATGGGACCGAATGCACACTCAGCAAGGTTGTTTTTGACACCCAGCTGGGGGTGGAGCGGGCAGACAATTCCCTGGGATGGCCCTGGGTGGCAGGTTGAAAACCTCAAGAAGTTCAATAAATGCAAGTACAAAGTCCCTGTACCCAGCATGGAATAACTTTATTATCCATATAGACTGGGTGTCAACAGGCTAGGAAGCTGCTCTGCAGAAAGAAACCTTTGGAGCCTGATAGAAACTTTAAAATGAATCAGTAGTATGTCCTCACAGCAAAGAAAGTCAACTGCACCTATAAACAAGTCTGGTAACCACAGCAATAATCCCCAAATGAATAGGTTTACTAATTGCCTTTGCTACTGAGTAATGTAATAAAACTGAAGATTTTTGCAAAACCAGGCAGTTTTCCTCCCTTCAGAATACTGGACAACAGACAACGAAACCTCTACACCATGGAAGTAAAAGGAGTATTAAACACACCCTGGAGAGAGTAGAAACAGAGGCTGTAATTTATCAAGAATAAAGTGAAAGGAGGAAAAAAATGAGTACGTTCAAGTCTTGTTACTTCTGAAGGTCAAGTGACTTTCCCCCCCTCCCCTGACAAAATCCATTATACGCTTGACACTATAGAAAAAGGTCATCTTTAAAATTACTGCTCATATAAAGTGCATTATTTCACTTTACCACCTCTTTCACCAACACAGTTGTCACGGGAAAGAATGCTTACTCTTTTCAGTATGACACATGACTATTTATAGCCATTTTTATGTTTGGACCAACTTCATATTTGTTTATCCTAGTGATCAGTCATCAACACGACTTTGTAACAGACTTGACAAAAGACTTCATTGCTGTTATTCAACTAAATAGGTTACTACACTGGATGTGACACCTAAACAGACAAAGCTGATGTAAAGTTTGTTTTTCAAACTTTCAGATATGAATAAACAGGAGCTGGCACAAAGTAAGGGCTCATCAAAATCCTGACACAACATTTGCTGTTTCTAAGCTATTTATATCAATTTAAACCAAACGGAAAGTGATTAACTGAACAGCATCTAAGGAAAGATTGATGGCCTGCACAAAATTTTCAGCTTCTCAGACTATTTAGTAACAAGGGAGAAACAACTGGCATGCTCCAGGGTAACATACTAGGCATACGTATGGATTTTTGAGCAAACTCCTAAAAAATTAAGCAAACTGTCATATGAGCATTGTCTAAAACCGCATATATCTGAACTATTTATGGGGCCTATCCAGTTGAGTATGTCTATATTTGAAAACAAAAGTGATGCCAACACTAGCCTCGGGTTTCAGAACTACTTTTGCTACTGCGCTGATTTTTTTTTTTTTTCTTTTTACTGGCCCACGCTCTTTTAAATTCATTTTAGTGCTTGTTTGCAGAGAGCTCATTACCATCAGCTCATCAGTAAATAGGTCAGTTTGAGGACAAACAAAGCATTACCTAGTTCCAATGCTATAAAAGCAAATGGAAAAAACCCATCCAAATCAGAGTGGAATACAGGTGTATTCTGTGTCTTCTTCACAGAAACACAAAACACATCTGGTACATTTCATCGGGCAAAAAGGATATTCAGGAGCTCAAGGATGCCAGTACTCTCTTCTGCGCAGAAGTTAACACAAGAGAAGTACTCTTCATTGGGCTACACTGGTTTGATAGATTTTGAAAGGTTTTAGTATTCAAAAGTCATCTGTTCAGTACAATTCAGCAACAGTAAGTTCTGAAGAAGTGATGAGAGAAAACAGATCATACTAGTCTGAGCAGTATGAGAACAATTCATTAAAAGCAAACCTACTCTTCAGAAAAATCTGAGAAATGTAGGTCAGTAAAATCAACTTCTGTTCTTCTTGCTCTGTGTAGGAAGACTACACTTTTAATTCATCAGAAGTGAATTTTCAATTCATAAGTCAATTTTTTTAAATTGACCATTTGAAAAAATGATCAATTATGTTTCTAAAACCGGTAGGCCTTGGAATGAAGAATAAAACAGAAACATAGGAGTAGCTGACTACACTTGAAAAACAAGGATGAGCTTCATACACAAAGGCAGAAGTTTTGGTCCATAAAGGCTTTCCTACAGATAAAGTAGACTGCATAAATATGCTTATAAAAGTCGAAGCTCTTGCAAGATGAAAATATGGCTCATCACACCGAAAAGCAATGCCAGAAATGGAACAACAGGTAAGTCCTCCGTCCACAGTTTTGTCAAACTGTTTATAACTGTACGGAACTAAGTCTCTGTGCACTTAAACCTCTGATTCTCCTGATTTAATATCATAGAATAGTTTGGGTTGGAAGGGTCCTTCTTAGCTAAGCAGTCTTTACTTAATCTCTAAACTTTTATGATTAGTTCCAATTACTTCGACGGATACATAGTAAGTAAATAATATTTCTAAGCTGAGTAGAAACACTTTAAAAACAAACCAAGCTCTTCTTCCAGCTACTACAAGAAAATTAACTTAAAAGACATTGCTATTTTGGCACCTACGCTTTTCAGAAACATCTTAACGATTTAACTTCTGGAAACAGTTTATCATTTCACAAATTAGTGCTTAATGGTTTCTCAAATAATTTTGTAACCAGCATAGAATATCTCGAGTTGGAAGGGACCAAGGATCATCAAGTCCAAATCTCCCCCAAATTTTCCAAGAACTCAAGTAAGCATTTGGTCAACAACGTCAAGCAGTTTCCACTACTACACAGTCCTTCCTGCTTCTCTTCCTAATCAGTACTATTCAAATAAAAATGATCATTTGCAGATTAATAATGGGCTAGTATGGCCCAAATATTAATTATACTAGAAATATAGTTTACCTCCCTTTAGTAAAGATTAAATACGTGGAAATTAACTGCAACAGCGACGAGGACATGGAAATGATCAAACCCAAGATGAAATAAACCCTCTGAGATTACCTACTCTGGTAAAAACAGGATGGCCTGTACAATCCCTTCTGTAGGGCCCAGAAAGAATTGCCATGTGAAATTTCTAAGTGTGATAGCAGGAAAGTCTGGTAATTTACTACACATACTACTTGAAACAGGCATAAATGCAAGGATATTCAGAAGGACAGCAAATTGTTCAGACATATATGGTTAGTTCAATATAATAAAGTATATTAACACTGCATTAACATGGTATACATTAATGTAGTAATTAATATAGTATATAAAAACCACAAATGTTTCTAGACCAGACTGAGTAAATGATCAGGGATGTAAGTAGATCAGAGTTGAATACAAAGCAATACAATTTTGATGACATTAGAACAGCGTAAATTTAATTCAATCTATAACTGACTTCAAAGTTACTGCTGTCAGCTACCGCAAACATTTTAAATATAGCTCCCAAAGAAAATTGTTACTTAAGGTGAGGAAGATCAGGATTAATACAAAAAATAAAGCGGCTAAACAAGATGATTACAAGAAAGACTGTAAAGGCTTGTAAAAAAACTTAGTAGGCTGATGAGACTGCACCTTCAATAAGCCGGCAACTATTTTCTTTAGTAATCTTAGTGCTAGATCTAGATGGGTGATCTCGAGACCCGTTGCCGTTAAAAAGGAACGAGTGATAAGGTAGGAAGAAAGATGAGTTTGTGGACTGGAATAACAGAATCGAGATGACATTTAATAAAATACGTTCAACAGTATGCATTGGAGTATGTAACTCTGCTATCAGCTGAAGTTTCGACAAAGCAAAGGCTCACAAGGGTGACAGTGTGAGCTGCCACCGTCACCCAGTCATGGAAAAAAGGTCAATCAGAGTTTTGGATGCATCATTTAAGTATTCTCCTTAGATATAAAATCAGAAACCATTGCATGGTGCACCAGTATCTCACAAGGGAAGGGCACAGGGCTATGTATTCAGCAAAGAAGATGTTTCAAAGCAGAGCCCAGTGGATTTATAAGAGACCACTGCAAGGGACTGGACACAATGATCCACGCGGTCCTTTCCGCTCCCACTCTTCCAGCCTGGAATTCATAGAAAAGTAATGAACACAAATGAAAAGGCCTAAAGTAATTGCTTCCAGACCTTCGTCGTAAAACTCCACACCAGCTCAGTGTTTGGGGTGGGGTCTTGTGTTTTGTTTTTAAGTTGGTCTTTCAGAAGAAAAAAAAAAAAAAAACAACCCACAAAAAAACCCCCAACCAAAACCAAATATCCACACTCATGGATTCCACTAATGCCAGATTCTCCCAATAGATTCTTTTTGAGAATAAAATAAAAGATTGTTTACAGAACTGCTCAAATGAAAGTCTTTGAAAGGCTTTCTTAAGGTTTTTTTTTTTTCCCCAGCCATAGCCAATACTTTTCAGACTGACTTTAAGAAAGCCCTATCTTGCTTGCAGGACAAAACTGCAATGGGCAAGGTTTCAGAGGACCAGATGAACAATATTTTAATCAAATAATAAAACTTCAAAATCAATTTAATCCGCAGCTTTTGGATTTGCATTCTTTTTTACAATACTTTTTTGCTATACAAGAAAAAGAATAAACTGATCCAGGAGGAAGGCAAAATATTCCCTACCGGACTATCACTGTAAATATTACAGGAGCTCAAGAGGATAGCTAAAATTTGGAAACCAAGAATACTATAAAAGTACAAAGACTACTGCTGTCATATAAACAGCCAAGATTCACTAGACTCCTATTCCATGACTTTAAAGTAGCTTTAAAGTGACTAAGGCAACAATTTCATTTTTCTGTCTGCTCTCCAGGTTGAATGAAAATTATCTAAAAATAGACAGACTTATTCAGGGATCCTCCAGACACTTCCATTCTCTCAACTGCTTTGAGATTTAAAATATACTTCTATTATGCCCAGTGAACAATCAGTGTACATTACCTATTATTGCCAGTCCTATACAAAAAAACCCTACACATCTTTTTACAGTACTGCTTCAAATATTAGGAGTACATCACTTGCAGATTAATAATGCAGATTTAATTACAACACATAACAAAATGAATACACAGATATATAGTACCTTGAAGCCAACAGCAGTAAGTTTTTGCATAGGCATTAAGTTAGTGGGTATTACAGTACTGGCAGGTGAGTTCAAACCACATTATTCAAATCTTTCCCTCCTTACAGTGAACAGCAGATATGCCTCTCCTGACAGCTACAGAACAGGCAATCCTTTTAGGAAAGCAGATTTATAAGCCGACAGACAGTTATTCCTTTTCCTGAAGTAACTGCGGTCTTAAATTGGGCTACTGTCACCTCGGATGCTGACAGAGAGCAAATATTCCCCTTCGAAGCCATCGCTACTTCACAGACGCACTCTGGGAGGGCTCCTGAGGGTGCTCGACTTCGAGTAACAGCCAGCTCGAGAATACAGGCAGTATTTTCATCAGCGAGCATCACAGGCAGCACGAAGGCGATGAGCTATTCATGAGTGAAAAGCTTTTGTTATTAACAGCAGCAAGGGAGGATTTTCACGTCAGTGCTAGCAAGGCCCCAAGCTCATAAATCCCCAACGTACAATAATTAATGGCTGAAGATGCATCGGTAAGACCTATTCGAGCCTTCTGCTAACCCTTCACAGAGGGATTTTCTTTGGTTTTTCTTTTTGGAAGGTTCACAGTTGGTGACCCGGCACTTAGCTTTTTCAGTACAGCAACACTCTTGCCAATCAGCATCCCAGAGCCGTAAACTGACTCCGGTCTTTCATAAATCCCTAAAATCCATAAAATGCTAGCTGGTCTTCCAACCCCAACACTACAGGACTGGAAGAGGAAAATCCAGGTCACACCAGCACAGGTGATCTAGGTGAAGACCTCCAATTCTTCAAGAAAAACAATTTTGTCATGTGAGCGACAGACCTTGTCAGTTCACCATTACTCAGAACAAACAGGTTTTTAAAACTATCTAATTTTAGCTTCCCTATCAGAGCTCAATGCTGGTTCCAAGGCTCTTGTAAGAAATAAAGCGCTGAACTACCCAAAATTTATATTACAACAGGATAGCGTCACAGAGATTAGCCTATTAGTATACTATTTGCTGTCTGCAACAAAAACCTCTAAACACCTCCACATATTTTAAATCCTCAGGCTTGTGACATGATGTAACACAGCGTGAAGGCTTCTAGCCAAAAGCAGCATCACTTGGCCTTACAATGCACATGTTCACTAAGACTAAATGCATGTAAGCAGTCAAGAATTTCTAATAATCAAGAAGTCACACATTCCAAAGACCATTTTAAATCATCTGGTAGGTGCAAGATGAGCTATAAGTAGAACAGGCTAGCTGACAAGACTTCTTTTAAAGTTAGAATTCCTGCCGAAAAGAATTAGATTTATTATTGGAAGCAATCTTTAAGAAGTCATATGCACTAGACTAGACTATGTGGAAGTAAAAACACAGCAAGCTGTTCCATATTCTCAATGCTCATATTTTCCTTTATAATGTTTCTGCATAGTCCAGAAAATGAAATTTACTTCCAAAATTTTTTTAGAAGTTCTACCTTAAAATGTCAAACTGCAAACTCAAGTTTTTACCAGCTGAGATTGAACTAAAATGAATACTATCCTTAGCAATAGATCACTCTTCATACAGATGTGTCAAATACTCAATAGAATTTTCTGCAGATGATACTTTCTTCAGTTTGCACATGTCAACACTTACAAATGCCAGGCAGCATTTGCTTTTGAAGTATTTTGAGGAAGTAAGCAGATTCTTCCTGAAAACACCGATGAACACAAACAAAAGGGGTTGAAATTTACTCTCTATTCTGCTATTAAGACAGAAGTTAGAAGTGAAGAAAACTAGCAACTCGGATGTCAGCATTAAAGAAACACAAATTTCAAGGAGAAATCTCTGACTACTTAAAGGTCAGAAGAATTTGCTGTCACTGAGCTAGTTACACATTTTTCATAGACAAAGACCTAAGCACACGATGAACAATCAAGCGAATAAATCTTTTACAAGACATCCTTGAAACCTTTGTCATATGTTAGGAGAAATTGTTAAATCTTGCAAGCTGAGTCTCAAATGTTCTATAATATCCAACTTCCATAAAGCTTCTGATTATTCTTTAGATATGTATCAAAGCCAAAAGCTAGAGTGGAATAAAATTGTTCATTAATTCTTCAAACACTTTTGAAGACGGCAGAAAATTACATAGGCAAATAGTCATCATTAAGGATGAATCACTAATGGGCAAGAATTTCAACTAAAGAAAAGCAGAGTCAACTAATTAGAAAAAGATTATAAAGGAGATTTCTGGAAACATAGGGTAAATTGCAGAGAGAACAGATTCAGCCATCCTTATGTTAGTAACTGCAGAAAACTCTAATCCTGAAAACTTTCTATTGCAGATTAAAAATCCAGAAGGGAAACTTGAAGGAATACCAAATACATTCAAAGAACATTTTTTTCTCTGCCTTCAATATATGTGGAAAACATTTTAAAAAATTATAAGTGTTCTAGAAGAAAAGCTTTGAAAACAATACAGGTAAAGAAAAATTAATGTTACATGCTAGGACCATAGGGTGTTTATCCTAGAGAAGGTGGATGAATTCTGCCTAGAGTAACAGCAGAACTTGCTGAAAAATCAAATACAGGCAGATATCAAGTTAAAAACTGCTGAATGGGATAATGTAAGTGACTAAATGTAAAGACTTGAAGAATTAGGAAATATAATTTGACAAAGTAAGGGTGACAATCATTTAACACATGGTGGGTTATATTATTGCAAGTAAAATGAAGAATGGTTAACAAAACCTCTGAATTCTTTACAAGTTCTACTTCCCATCCCTTTCACAGTGACACTGCAGATGGCTTAAAAAAAAATTAAAAATACTACACACACCCCACCACATCTAGGGCAACACCAAAATTCTAACCAAAAATAACGCAGCAGTTTTGCAGGGCTAAATACTTTTTGAAATATAGAGAAAACATCAGACCTCCATCCAACACACCTCGCCCGG
>JAVJGG010000048.1:17903753-17930929 GCA_035590195.1 Aviceda cuculoides | reverse complement strand
CAAATATTTTTTCCCCTGGAATTATCTCTAATTACAACATGTCTATTTTCAATTTTTTTAATTCTTTTTTTTTTTTTTTTTTTCAGTGGGCAAAACAAATCCAAAACAAAATGGAAAAGCACTAGGAACTTCCACCCAAATTTTACCAAAGCAGCTATCTTTTCAGTTGTTTTTGAGAGCTTTTCAGTTTGCTTTTTTGTTCTTTTTCACATAGGCGAACATGTGTAGGAAAGGGGGTTCTATTGGAAATGCTTAAGGCATTCTCGGTAAGTGAATATTTGCAATGAATTAGGTCAGGGATTCTGTTGTTCTTCTTGCTGCTAGCCCTGTTTCTGTTGGGTTTGCCCCGGACTTCTTGCTGTACGTGGAATTGCGAAGGTTGAAGGCCTTTCTGTCTCCTTCCCAAGTCTTAGTAACATTGTAAGAACAAAAATCACGTTGTTTATACAGTAGAAGTTCTAAGGAAGCACCGATACGCTCCATATCGTGGCTCTTTTGTGCTCTGCATGTGCTGTGGGTTTAATTCCCCCCTTCTTTTTATGCTCTTGGTTTTTATTTCCCACTTCGTTTTTAATTTCTGCTTTCTGATTTAATCGTAGTGTCCTTGGGAGGAGAGAGAAAATAGCAAAACATGGGGAGGTTTGAGCCGAAAGAGTTAAAAGTTTCTTGGCACGAGAGCAGCAGTTTAGCAACAGATCAATTCATTTAAATGAAAGAAATCACAGACCAAGCCATCTGATTTTGAAATTTCAAATCTTATGCTTCCACTTTAGAACAAAGCTTCTGTTTTTCTTTCCCCCTTATTAATTCACGCTGCTTTTGTTTAAGACTGTTGGTTTTCATAGAAACTTTAAGTTGTCTGTAGTCTGTCTCTTTTTCTCTTAAAATGTGAAATACGGGGGTGTGTTCATCTTCTGCTAGTCTTCTGCAGCAGTTAGTTCTGCTGCAAAGTCAGCCGTAAACCTCTGCACATATAACAGCTGGTTTCAGAGCTGTTTTCACCCTTGGTTATTGTATATGTGAAACAGCTTCTATTTTCTGGCTTGCAGGCTGTATAAACAGTCACCTATGTCCTGTGAAAAATAGTTGTCTCCAGCCACTCTGACCGTCCTGCGTGTTTCATACGCCTGTCGGTCTGTCTGCACGGGTAACGCGAGGAACCGTGTCTGAGTGGGAATTTTCTTTACACAGCTATGAAGTATATGTCCCTCCAACATCTGTATCAAGAAGTGGTTGTTCAGACTGACTCTGTGTTTGTCTGACGGAAGAGTTATATCATTCTGTACTTTATAGTGTATACTGAGCGTAAGCCACTGTAATGCTTTTAATAGCTAGTTAAAGTCTGAGAAGGATCACACACAACTTTTTGTTGCTGTTTGTTCGTTTAAATGCATTTGAGCCTTGGTACCAGTCCCAATAGTTTTGTGGCTACGTCAGGTAAAATAAAATCAATCAACTCATATACAGAGAAGTTGGGGATTTTTAGAAATCTATTCTCACCTTCCTTACACACAATCCCTTTTAAAAAAAAAAAAAAAAAAGATCAGTCGCTTACGATAAATGAACGTGTTTGCTGAAAGAATTCGCAGCCCCGTACTGAATTTTGATGGAAGCTTTTGCGGCGTGATGCTGAGCCTCTTCACGGTGGCGTTGCGTCAAAAGAAAGGCCGTGATGTTTGGGCATGGGTGAACTCCTGTCAGAGGGAAGCAGCAAAAGGCTGGGGTAGGAGTCCGTGTGCGGGGGGAATCCTTTTGTTAGGCTGCTCCCCAACCTGTGCTTCCCTCCCCCCCTGGAAGAAATCCTCCACCAGGGAGAATAGTCTTAAGCCAGAGAAAGTGGATTTAAAAAAATAGGTGGTGGGGGGAGAGTAGCATCAACCTCCACTTCTAATGTGACTACGGTTGATCGTAGGTCTGGATGTTTTTATTATTTCCTCCTCTGACACTAGATCCCAACTGTGTTGTAGGAAAACGCCAGGATTCTGAGCGTGAGTCCATCCCCCCCAATATTGGAAATATTTCTGTGGGTGCACTGCTGTCGTCTCATTAGCCTGTTTTATGGTAGCATCACGCTGGTGGGACAAAGTCGTAACGGCTGATGGATTGATAAATTTAGGTCTTGAGTCTTCTTTATTATTTCCAGCCATTTCCATGAGTGACCAATCTGAAGTAGACATTCCTCTAAGCCTTATGCAATATTCCAATTACTCTCCTTGCTTACTGGTGATGCTACACATCTTCATGTCAGTGGGTATTGCATGCCTGCTTTTCAGGCTAATGTCATTAATGCAAGTGTGGAGCAAAATTTCCCTCAAGATTGATTATTTTAGTTCTTCACTAATGTCTTTCTGTTTGTTCATTCTAATCTCCTTAATGTGGTCTAATTTAGTTTGGCTTTTGGATGTTTTCATTTCATTCTTGCCTTTTTTGACATCTTATTCAGAGCCTTCCTTGGTGATCTATCTTATTTTCTATTCCATTTCCATTCTTTCACATTTGGAGTTCTGCATATTACAAATACTAGATATTCAGGTATTAAGCTGGATATTCATCCAGGTGGGCTTAAACTCTGGGGAAAGTTTTCTTCCTTTTCCTGAAATTTCAAGTTTGAGAACTTCTGCAACTTTAACTTAAAAGGGATTCCAGATCTGATTTCCACTGAAGTCCTTTGACCTTTAACTATCACTCTCAGTTTCGTGACTTAATAGCATAGTGCTGTGTGTAAATAGATATTCTGAAAAGTTAGTCAGGTTGCAGTTGTCTACTGACCTCCACAGGAGACCCAGTACATTACCCTTGCCCTGATCAAACAAAGAACTAAAGCATGTAGCATGCAAGTAGTCTATTGGGAACTTAGTAAGGTTACTAAAGCAATTGCTCACCCTTTTTTCCAACATAAAAAACCATTCTTCTTCCCATGAGGTACAGTCTTTATATCATGATTTAATGCAGATTTGCATATGATCTGCAGATTACTTAATGCCAGAAAGGCACTGTTGGAGCTGCCTGGTTTCTTATGTGACAGAGTGTAGTTTTTTACTTAGGGGATCATCTTAGTAAAGTGCTTACTGAAGAGCTCTCCCATTTCTGCAACGTTCTTGGAAGGGGGAAGTCATCAGGATTCTCCATGAATTGCATGACTATCCAAGGCAGAATCCAACATACATCTCTGTCTAGATTTTCCTGTAATTTGAGTGAAATAACCATGTTTTAAATAAAATGTTTGTAGCAACAGTGTGAACACTTGCTGTCTAGGCTGCTCAAGACTGTTGTGTATAGGCTCAGGGAGTGTGCATGTACTGCTCAAGAAGTATGTACAAACTTAATTTTTCTTTCACCAGAACTGTGAATATATTAATGCATTCAAGTGGCATAGAAGTGTCACAGCTACCTCGGTGCGCAATGCTGGTTTCTATCAGCTGAAGATCTCGCACAGCGTATCTCCACAGTGGCTTTTTATTGTTACTCTGATTCAAAGATTGACAGCTCAGTCTTTGGCCCAAATGCTCCGAAGGTCAGTGTCGTGTGAGAGAAGGCAGCTGTCAGAAACGCAGCGGCCTCCTTGAAAAGTGCAGTGTGCTTTGGGTCTCTTACCAAGAAAACGCGTCTCTCCTGGGACTAGCACCCTTGTTGGTGGTCTCAAGGGAAAGGGGAAGTTCTGATTTACACTTGTTTTCCCCCGGAGAAGGTCTGGCTGGGTGAGAGTCACACCCCGCTGGCAGAGCGGGATGCAGAAGCCTCTCCTGCTATGACTTGCAGTGTAATTATTTTGGGGGGAGAATAGAAGAGTTCAGTGTGCAGGTCAGTCCCTCTTTGTGATAAGGAGCAGATCTCCAACCTTAGGTAGCGCTGCTTCTGAGCTCCCTGGCAGTGTTCTTCTGCTGAGCAGTGGTTTGTTTGTCTACAGGCATATTAAAAATAATAGCAGATTGTGGGGATTTAAAAATATTTGCTGCCTTGCAATGCCTCAGTGTGTCAAGTTATATGCAGATCCCATTAAAGACTGTCATTGAGTGTGTGATATGACAACAACATAATAGGACTGATAGAATTCATCTTGACAGGACACAAATGGATAGGTCAAACAAGGATATTCCCCCCCTCTCCCCCTTGCTGCTAAAGTTGTTGTCCTCTTCTGAATCAAGGGAAGGGAGCTGCTTCTAGATCAGAATCGTAGAAAAGAAACAAGCCGATTTGAAAGTCTGATAAATACTTTGGAGTATGAGAGAGATTTTTTTTTTTTAATAAGTAAACTACTTTATTAAAAGAATTCTTAACATAGTTGTTGTGGAATATAAGTGTATTTAATGTATGCTATCAATCCCATCTCCAAAATGAGTCCATTTCTGTGCTGAAGAAGGTGGCTTGAGGTTGGCCAACTTTTCTTCTGCACTGAAATACCCTTGTCTCTGTAGCTTCAAGAAACAAATGCTGTTTGGTCATCTAATTCCATTGAAGAGCTTGTGTGCTGTTGGTCTGTTACCAAAGGAGAATGCATCTCCCGTGTGACTAGCATGGTTGGTAGTCTCAAGGGAAAAGAGAAGGTCTGATTTACACTTTATTCCCTGAAGAAGGTCTCTCTGAGTAAGCATTGCATCAAGCTAGCAGAGCAGTGTGCAGAAGCCTCTCCTGCTACAGCTTGTACTGCCATCTAATTACACTGAAATCTTTGTTAAATCCTCTATAAAATAGTATTCAAATAGACTTTATGAAAAAATAAAGCAAGCTAAATAACACACTGGAAATTCCTAGAGCCTTCTGTTTATTATGCATGAAGTTATTAGTTGTTGTTTTTAATCCCAAGAACACTGCATCTTGTTGACTTTGTATTATTTAATAACATACGATATTCTTTCAGGGTGCTTATAATTGTCTGAATAGTATTTATGATTGCTTTTTAGTACTTCATTTATGTGTAGAGCTGCATGCATTCTTAGTGTCCATCATGAAATCTGAGCTAGGAATTACTGAATAAAATACTTCTGCAAACATAGAATGAATATTTCAAATAAAACCAGATGATTAGCTTTTCTGTTTTTACAATTGTTTTTATTTGTGGCCATTCAGAAGAGTGACATTTTTCTTTTTTCTAAGCGATACTTGTGAAAATCTGAAGTTTTGCTACTAGATATAAATACATTTCAGTGACCACAGTAACATCAGAAATGCTGCGGAGGCTTCTCATGAGCAGTCATGCAGTATTTTAGCATCAGCTCCATTTTGAGCAGAAATTCGGTGGTGAAAGGGCTTGTTTTCATATTTTAAGCTAAATGCAAATTTAAGAAGTGCTTTCTTGGATTGACAATGTGGAAGGATCAAGAAATGGGAACTTTGAAGAAGTGTAACAGAAATGTAGAACATCCTACTGACATGTTGTTTGGTACTGGCTTGACCTGGCTGAGCAGAAGAGAAATCATTCATTATTTTGTAACCGAAACAAAAGAAATGATTAGTGAAAACCCCATACATTTAGCATCTTATTTATAATCCAAAGATACATGTTCATAAAAACTTTCAAGAATGTGTTCCAGAATTTTTCATATAAATTTTTATTTTTCAGTGATTAGTAGATGTTTCTTACTTACTTAGTCACTATTCTCCTGCCAGGAAAGTCACTCGTACACTGAGTAGTGACACAGCTGTGCCAGTGGGCAGGCCACTTACATAACCCAAGCAATGGCAAAGCAGTGAGTTTACAAATAAACATAAGATAATGAGAGAAGTGTCATGTGAAAACTCAGAAATTAACTTCCAGAAATAAAATAAATACTGGCTTATTAATGGTGACACCCACTGTGACTTTTTTCTTTAGAGAAGCTATGTGCTCTTTTTTTTTTTTTTTTTGTGAATTTCCTGATTATTTCCCTTTCTTAGGCATTCTTTAAGTTTGCCAAGTAGTTTTGATGCATGTGAACTGTATTCTTGTTGCAGGAGACTGAGCTGCAAGCTACTGTTAAAATCTATGCTTTTTTATCCTTCCCTTCACTTTCCCTCTTTACTTCATCAGGACTTTCTCAAGAAGGGGAAGACTTGGCTGTTTTGCCAACCTCAGTTTGGGTATGAGCCAAAATCCACCAAAATCATTGAGAGGCTTTCTACTGTGGGTACTGAACCATGCCTCTAATTCTGCGAAGAGTTTCACAGCTTAAGCAAATAAATTGATATTGAGAACAAAATATGTTTCTCACATCAATTGATGTATTTTCAGTACGGAATAAACTTATAGTTTAATTGCAGATCAGTAAAGTGTAATTATAGTATTATTCTATCCAGCTAAAAGGGATGTTTACATCTGTTTTTTCAATAGTAGAGTTCTGTGAGATAAGCGGATTGTATCAAAATAGAAGAAAATAAAAAAAAATGAGAAAAAATATAATCGGAGAAAATAAAAAAGACACTTTATTGCAGCTGCTTATATTGTTTTATGGGCAAGGCTAACTAGTATTTAAAGACTAATAACTTGAAATGAACTCAGTTATTTTATTGACCGATGAGTGTTTGTAAAGACTTTAGAGGGAAAGTCTCCTTTAATGGATATATCATCAGCATGAAAGCTGCTGTGCGTGAGGCTACTAGGAGATAATTTGGAGAAGTATAGCTTGAGCTGCTTCCAGTAGGAGCCCTAGCTGAAGTTATTTGATTGTCTGTGAGAAATAAATGGGGCTCTGGGCACTAATGGATTTGGTCCTGAAGAGTAATGCGTGTTCAGCGGTTGAGAAATTAAGGCACCGTCTAGAAAATTTATCTCGCTTACTGCCAGGCTTCTAAATACACAGAGGATTTTGGGAACAACCTGACAGAAACTCTTGAGTGACAAGTCAGAGGATGATTAAGGGATGAATTAAGACACACGAGACCAAACTGTGCTGCTGATTACTCCTGTGGGGATGTGCAAAAGCATCTCTGTGCAGGGTTTTGTGGAGAGAATCAAATTTGCTCTGCCTGTCTTGCCAGATGCATTCAAGCTGATTCTGCACTAAAAGCTGTGAGACTCTGGGTTTAAGATGAGGTCTTAAGCCTGAGATGAAGTCTATTAATATTTGAGACTTCAGAAGTTTGTGGGGTTTTGTTGTTGTTGTTGCTGTTTGAATTGCCTACATCTGCTTAAGGTTTAAGTATTAAGAATACAGCCTTCTGTTCCCGATGTTATGTCCCTGTCTAATTTCTGGCTGCCACCTGGAAAGGCAAAATAAAATGAGAAGGGAAAAAACCCCTGAAACCCAAAGCTTCCTACGTTTCAAACTAGTCTATGGCTAGCAGAAATAGGCATGATTGTTCTTAAAAAGAAAAAAAACGTATACATGTGTGTAAGTTTTGTTGACCTTTGTTTCTAACTCTTAATGACAGGCCCTATTGTAATATTATAAACACAGTACAAAGCAAGAAATGCTCATGTTTCCTCTGAAGTTATGCTTAGAGATATATTCCTGGAACAGTTACAAAATGTTTGTGGGTAAAATGCAACAATCGGTGGATTATCCCTTGTTTTTCATGTCAGTTTTATTCAAATTACTGCAAATTCTGATGTACTTATTCTAAATCTACAGTGCTATGTAAAATAACATAACATGAAGTAGTTAGACTTTGCTATTAGTGCATTGTGTCACTCTTATGTGTTGGTCACTCTATCATCACAAGCTCTGGCAGAAGTGTATGGCCTTGACAGATGCTGTCCTTTGGGAGTTTCTTTAACTGAGGTAGATGATGATAGGTTTATTAAGTCTGAAATGGAACAATATCCCTCAAGAGCTGAACACTGACATTAAGTGGTTATTTTAAAACTAGATGTTAGCTTTGACATGTTAAGTTTCTATGAACTTTAAGTAATGCAATTTCAAAAAGAAAAATAAAACTGTCCCTCTGTAATCTCAAAGTAAGGGCTGGGATGAGCAGTGACCTGGCTTTGAAGGAATTTCCAGAATACTGGCAATGAGGGAAATACAATTCTCAGTCACAGGATGTAGCTTGGGTCCTTCCAGTTCTGCATGCCTCAAAATGAAAAGTAGTAACAAATAGTTTTGTATATTCACCTCTCAGTTTCCAGGTAAGAAGGAGATAGATTATTGTTCTCTGAGAATATGTGGAGAGACAAGACGGAAGTGGAAAATGGGAGAGAAGTGAAGGGGAAAGGCAGGAAAACTGTGGTTTTAGCATTCGGGGTAGCTAGGACTCAAAAGAGGTGATTTTTAACCAGGATCTGACAGTGGGTTCCGCAGTCACCGTTTCCCTTCAGCTTCTCTGCTTCCGCAGGACTGTCTGCCCTGTAAGGAGAGACCTCTGAGGCTCAGCAACTTTGGGATCAATTACCGAACGCCTAGGAAGGAGGGAGAACTGGTGACAGGGACGGGACAGATTAAGAAGGGTGAGACGAGAGAGCAGAGAAAAATAAGACTCCGTTGTGAAAGTGGTAATACAAACTGGGAAATGGAGTGGCAGTGGCAAAAATTTTGGAAAGGGATGAGTGTTGATGGAGGGTGAAGGTGAAAACCGAAGCGATTAGCATAAGAACTGAGAAAAAGTAGGGGAAGGAGAGACTGATGAGGAGGAATATTACCAGTTTTTGAAAACCAAGGGTTATGAACAGGAAAAGAAATACAAAAAAAGGGGAAACTGGCAAAAGAAAATTGAGTGAAAGTAATGGAAGTTAGGAAAAAAAAAAAATCACACAAATCCCAAATTTTGTTAAATGTTTTTCTTTAAAATGGCCTTTTGAACAGCCCTTTATTTGGTGTGTGAAGCCCTTCAGGGTCATTATAGTGAAGGACTAAAAGAGGATAAGCTGGCAAGGATGGGAAGGAATCACAATCCATCTATTGTTGTAGAAATACAAGAAGCAGAAATTAAGTTCCTATTTTTCTAATGTACGTACACTATTGTGTAGGTATACTGACTTTTGGTAACTGTAAAATGTCAATAACAACACTTAATTTTTGCCTTTGAACATATTATCTTTCACCTCATTGTCTTGGTTGTCCTCTTGGAAATATGTAATTTGGGAAAATCAAGCTCGAATAGGATGCTGTCACTGACATGAATGGGAAATATTCTACACTGCGATGAAAGCTTTAGTGCTTCTGGGAAAACGTGTAATGAAAAGTGAAAAACTGTGTAAAATGTTAATGCCAAGTCTGGCCTTAACACTTAATGGTATGATGGTAACTGACTATGGTATGTTTGAAAATAGTGTTATATAGTGGACCCAGCTGAGACCGGGGCTGCTTAGTCTTGAAATCCTTTCCTGCCTTCAAACTATCTCCAGCATAAATTCCTGTCCTACGCTTATCATGGCTCGTTGTGTAACTAATAAGTGAATAACTAGACAACATATAAATTGGGACATTTCTGTGATATTCTTCTTTGATTGAAGGATCCTCTCATTTCTTGGTTTCACAGTTAAGATGACATACTTCTTTAGGAGTTCTTATCTGTCCTTTTTTTACCAGTATTAAAACTGTTTTTTGACCAGACAAGAAGTCAGTTTTTTCTTTTTCAAGGTTTGTCTGCTTCTTCCCAGGTGCCTATTTATGTGACAACTTTGTGGGTGCCTGTCCAAGTATTTTTCTGTTTGTGCAATCTGTTGCTGGCTGTGGATTTCCATCTCAGCCCCATCACGTAGCTGTTTGGAGTACAGCCAGTTCTGGCTGTCAGTGGATGAAGTATTTCTAGAAGTATCAGCTTCAAAGCTCTTGTATGAGATAACACCTCTTACAGAAAGAACAACTGACAGTAAAATAAAATACATATGAAGACTGCAAAAGCTTTTCTCTCTGAGCTGACAAACATTTGCACTGCACTCGTGTATTTTTTTTTTTTTTAAATGTTGATTCTACATTTTGGTACACATTTCTATGTGATGACATTATAAGCATGATGGTAGTGGGACTGAATGTGTGGTAAATTTAGGTGAACAAATTTTCACAACTATGCTTAAATCATTGTGGCTTGATCAACAGATCTTACTGTTGACTCTTGCTTTTAGGGCAGATTTTATCATCTTTGCTCATACAGTGAATGTTGAGGTGCATTTTGTGCATGACTAGTGACTAACATCTGTGCTTGCAAAATATAAAGTATTATTATAACAAGGATATGCCATCTGAAAGAGAAATCTGGGCCAAAATCAGAATACTTAGTGAGAAACGCAGTTGCTCATCTCGTTCCAGAAAAAAATATTTTGGACTAAGACCCTTATTTTAATTTCCACTGATTTTTTTTTTTTTAAAATCTCACACATTAATGAAGTGTCAATGACTGTAGTGCAAAGATACAAACCATCCAACTGTAGATTTACCACCCCTGCTCACTTTAGTTAGTTCATTTGAGTAGCACATGCACCTAATTGCTTCATTATCAGATTTAATATGGAACAAATGATACATGCATGAATGCAAGTCTCTGCATTAGTTCTCCCTGTCCTTGTGGGTTAAATATGGTAGCACAATTATTACTAAGAAATCAATTTGTCTGTAACTGCATGGAGTTGGCTTTTAGCAAAGTTTTCAAGACTACTTTAAAGAAGGTAATATGTTCATTGAAAATAATGGTTTTAGTTCTACATTTTCTTAAGCTTCTCTCCAGGCAACTACCTGACAGTTTAATAATGATGGGATATAATTTCATCTTTTGCATTAGTATTTTTAGCACCAACATTTCTAATGATTGTCTTTTGTAATCACCTTGTGAAGAGTTTTCCTGAAATATCTGCCAGGTAAAGTTTTTTCTTTTCTTTTTTAAATTGTTTTCTTTTAAGATGGATTTTCTTTCTTTTGGTGTTCAGAGAAATTCACACAAATTAAAGAGTTACTTCTAACTTTCAAAACAGCAGGTGCATTTCTGGATTACTATTGTATGTTAGCCATACCGTCTTTATTTACCTGATAACCATAAGGAAAAGAGGTTTAATTTGCTTTACTCTATTAATATTCTTCTTGAAGAGACAATGGAGGTTTTATTTTCGCCTTACAGATCAGTTCATTTTGTTCTTATGAACTTGAACAGGGCCATCCTCAGACCTGAATATTTTCCCTGTTTCTTCAGGGATTACTTCCTATATGAATCTTTGGCAAAAGCAGGTGATAAATGTTCTTTTGCTGCCCTAGAACCAAGGCTTTATGCAGGCATGTATTCCCAAGCCTTGCTTCACTTTTGGACCTGGTATAGCTTATGAATTGTTAGGACCTCTGGCAAAAGACATTGGTGTCGGACAACAAGGGATTTGCACAGGGAGCCTGGATGAAAGGTTAGATCTCTGTACTATGGACCCAGTCCTGCCTGGAAAATAAGACGACTCTCCTGGGCCAATACAACAATCCGGAGTGACTAAAAAACGTATTTTCAGTGTGTGCCATGGAGATTTTAAGTTGTGCAAACCTCATATTATTAATGGAAGAAGGACACCTCAATCTGTGTGCGTTTTCCTAAAGCCTTGTCCTCAGCTGTCACCATGGCGAGACGGAGTTGAGAAAAGAACATCTGTGTGTGCTTTGCCATGTTGATTGACAACCTCCACCTTCTGAAGTCCACTTGCCTAGGTGACACGTACCCTTACCAGCAACTGTGTTTGGTTCTTGCAACCATACTCAGAAAAGGAGTGCTCCTAAGTGGTACTGGAGACTGGTTTAAGTATGAAAATACGGTCAGATCTGTGACTCCATTGATAAGTCAGTACAGTACTTCGGGGTTTTGGAGAGAAGTGTTGACAGTAGAATGACCACTTGAAAAGCTGCGTTATGAAGCTGTTCCAAGTATTAGCCAGATGTGAGGCTTTCTGATGTTATATTAATAACATGTCTTTCAAGGGTAGGAACTTTGGGTTGTTTTTTCTAGCAGTAATGACTTCTAAAATATACTTGCATGTCTATCAAAAATTACGTTTGAAATACTACTCGTTTTCACTCCTTTTTTTTTTCTCTGGGATAATTGGATCCTGCTTATATTTATATAGCCTCCATGTGACCTAGCCAAGCTCTTCAGGTATGCTTTTACTGAAAAAGTAAAGGTGTGGAAGAAGGAGGCATGCCTGTTGTAGTTTCACCAGTTTGTATTGGTGCAAAAGCACAGATGAGGTTGCTAAGAGTAAAACCACACACCTATAGCCCTTTTGTACTGTTACTTGTGTGGGCTTGCCTTCCGAGAAGTGTGTCTGTCTAATCCAACATATTCCGTTTGTGCCTAAATTTTGCACTTCTGCCTCTATAACTTCTGTTCCTTTCCTTTTATAATTTTATTTTCTGATTGGCCTCCAATTGTGAGTTCAGAAAGCTCCAATACATCCTGTGTCATATTGGTTGGCCCCATGTGGATATTTAGTATAACCCAGGGTATCTCAACTGTGAGAGACCTGTGGTTTGGCACTTAGCCCGTGCCCACCGTGCCCTGTTTCCGAGATTGCCGTGTTTCGCTTTTCCCAGCAGCAGCAGGTAACTGCAGTCTTTTAGGCTGCTTCCCACAATAGGAGAAATCAGTGATGTTGAGGCTTGTGATTTTTTTTGAGTTTAGCAAGTTTTATGTATTGGAATAGCAAAGTTTATGCACAGCTGGTTATTAGGCCACGTTCCAAGTGAGTATCTCTGCCACAAGAACTGATTTGAATTGAACACAGGGCAAAGAGCACATTTTCCTGCTTCTGGCGTAATGCTGATTGTAAGGAGGACCAAGTGCTACATAGCTTAACCGTGTAAATATCTCTTAGCAACATAGATTGTGTTCCCATCTGAGGAAAGAAAATATCCATATAGTAGCTTTTGGTGGTGCTTGTCTTACTGAAAAATCTTCCTCATCTCTTGTTCTGAGCTGTTTTCCAGCCTTCTTCGATTTGTTTTCATTAGTCAGGCATCTTTTACCACATCACACTTGACCTTCCTAGATTGGCATTAAGCCCTGTGTATAATAACGTTTCCATGTATTTCTGACCTCATTTCTCTTCATATTCTGGTAATTATAAAGGTCTAAAGATTGTTTCTTTTTTGCAGTATTTCTCTTAATCTCTCACATTATGTTCACGTTGCTTCTTACGTAATGTGTTTTCTTACACAGGCTGTCATCTAAGCCCATCTTTAAATCTGTGATGCATAATACCACAAGAACTGAAAAAAAATCTCTTGTATATAAATTAACATTAAAAGACTATATTAGGTGAGGAAGACTGTAATTGTGCTGCTGTGCTTTCAGTGTCTCCTGTGTAAGTCACTGCATTTCCTCAGAATGATAATTGCAAGCAATAGAGAACAATTGAAAATGGGCAAAACCTGAAAGCTGGCTGACTAAAATTAAACCTCTAAATCTATATCTAAACATCTATAAAAACGTCCTAATTTTTAAAGCTGAGGAACCATGCTTGAAGTCTCTGGAGCACAAAACTATCTCAAATTCAGGCTCATTTGATTTAATGCTCTCTTATTGTTAGGAAGTGAGAGTTTTAGGACCCCAGTTTTTATCTGTCTAAAATGCTGATCTGTGCTTCTTCTAGAAGAGGTACCTATGTGGTGTTAGGCAGACTTATCAAAAGGATACTATTAAGCATTATTTTAAAAACTGACACTTAGCGATCCTCACTGATAAAAAACAAACAAGTATTTTGTTATTACATATTCAGTAAATAATAATTAAACGCTGCTCTCCTGGCTATATTTGTCAGGTATGGAGGCGCCTGCCGTCCAGGAGCAGCACCCTCACTTGGATACCTCGGGGCACGTGAGGTTCAGTCTTGTAGCGACCACGAGCTGTAAGGGCAGCCGAGGTTTAGGCTGATCCCAGATGCCGCCCGCCTTTGCAGCAAGTGCCATTGGGATCCTTCCAGCGAGGAACCAGGATCGGTTTTGTTGTGTGGTACTGGTCACCAGAAAGCAGCTGGACTGTTCCTTTGCTGCTGGTGTGTGCTGGGATCTGCGGAAAGGCTGTATAGGCAGGCACCCGCTTCTGCTTGCGTTCCGCAGCTTCCAGCTTGCCCTTGGTGCTTCCATCTCGTTCATCCATGATAGTGGGCTGTTGTGAAATCGGTGTAGATGGCTGATGAGTTTAAACTCAACTGTGCAGTCAGCATTTGATAGGCAGTGGTATGTATCCTTATGTTCAGAATTTCAATGCCTATGTCATGTGATGACTTACCAATGAATTATGTGTAGTGTACTTATTGGTGATAAAGTGAAGGAAATATAATGTGGAAATGAACTTTACGGCTGATTTCAAAATTCTCTCATATTTGAAGTTCATAAAAAAGGATTGTCTGAATGTGTTTTCTTTTTTGGAGAAGTTGCTGCTTGGGAAAGTTAGATTTTTTTTCTAATTTTTGATAAAAATTAAGCTGAAAATGAGATGATGTGGTATGAAACAAGTTCTGTGCTTTAGGGAGCTCTTTATTCCCACACCGGATACAGCAATGGATTTACAAGAAGTTTATGAAAACATGAAGTAAATGAATAGTAAGTGCGAAAGCTCAGGGGGCAGAAAATACTTTCCTTTTATTAATAAAAGAACTTAATGGGGACAGAATAAGCTGACTTTTTGAAGATAACTTGTCTCATTATTCTGTATCTAGGTGAAGATGTCTCAGACTAGACTTTACATGGGTATGTTTTACTTGCAGAAACAATTAATAGACCCATGTGAGTTACAATTGGAACACTCGCACTATTCTGACAGCTTTTAAAATGCAATTTGAATAAACTTTAATGCATTAATTTAGCTGTAAGTCAGATGTTATTCTTCACAGTTTTAGTTCTTACACAACCTCCTGGGCTGGGATTTGGACTATTTTAATCCTGTGCTGCCAAGAGTTTAAGTAAGGGTAAATGTCATATTTCTTTCTGGAGCTCTGACTACTGTAGTAGCTAGATGCTCAAAATGTATTTAAAAGGAGTTAATATACTCAAATTTCAGTCTGATCAAAGCTACCACCAAAGCATCAGAAGTGTTCTCTTCCCACCCCCCCCTACAACTTCTTTCTCTGCTTTTAAGGAGTTTGGGCATTTCTGAGTAGATCAGGTGAGAATTTTTCATCCAAGTTGCTTCAAAGAAAGATGTGCATTATTGCACAGATCTAGCAACTACAGAATCACATGTTGGAAGGGACCGCGGAGGTAGCCTAGTCCACCTCATACGCTCAGGGCAGGGTCAGCTGAGCCAGGTTGCTCAGGACTGTGTCCAGTTGGGTTTTGAATATCTCCAAGGATGGAGACTCCACAATCTCTTTGGGCAACCTCTTGCATTGTTCAGTCATGCTTACAGTAAAACAATGATTTTCTTACGTTTAAATGGAATTTGTTGTTTTTTTCAATTTATGCCCAGTGGCTCTTGTCTTGTCAAGGGCACCACAGAGGACAGTCTTGTTTCATCTTCTTTATTACCTGTCATCAGGTATTTATACACGTTGATAAGATTCCCTGTGAGCCTTCTCTGGGCTAAACGGTCCCAGCGCTCTCATTCTCTCCCCGTGTATCAGATGCTTTAATACCTTAAATATTTTTGTGGCCCTTCACTGGTTTCAGTCCAGTTTGTCCAACTTTTTCTTGTGCTTGGGAGCCCAGATCTGGACAGAGCAGCCTTACCAGTGCTCAGTAGAGAGGAAGGATCGCCTCCCTTGACCCGCTGGTGACACTCTAAGGCAGCCCAGGGTGCTGTTGGCTGCCTTCTTTCTTGGCTGGTTCAGGTTCAATTTGCCATCCAGCAGGACCACTGGGTCCTTTTCTGCAAAGCTGTTTTCCATTCCAGCTGCTTGGCCCCTAGCGCGTGCTAGCGCTAGCGCTTCCTGCATGTGTTTTCATCGCCAGACAGCACTCCGTGCCTATGGAACCGGCTGGCAACGGCACAAGCGCGGCTCTGCAAGAGGCACTGTTGCTTAGCTTTGTAAGTTAGAGCTCTGCCATCCAAGTTCTTTTGGCTCTAGGTGCCTTCACTAAATGTGAATGAGAACCTTTTTTTAGCACTGGAGGGAGCATTTGTGTCCGCCTTGTGTTTCCTGCCAGAGTGCAGTGGATGGAGTACGTGTAGGGAAGATACACCACATTGACTGGAACGCGTAGAGCCGAGTTGCGCGGCTTGCGGCTCATCCCCGTACACTGTGAAAACAAAAAGCCCTTTGCTGTCCCTGGTCAACTTAATTCACACTTCAAGGAAAACAAGAATGGAAACACTAATACCAAGCTGTTTTCCTAGAATGACATGGTATTTAGATAATCCTTCTGTAGTGATAGAATCCTCCTGGTTTATTTACCTTTTGAAGGGTAGGAAACATGAAAGTAATAACTCTAAAAGAAAACCATGCTGTTAGAGGAAAAGATAACCTGCCAAAATAGGTTCCCTGATGCTACTCTAGGTAAATACCAGTCATAGTTAAAACTGTTGTATGAAGTAGACTGTGTTGAATCCCCTTACCTCCCCTGATCCCTGTTATATTAGTCATTTATCAAGGTTTAGATCCTGCAAAGACCTACCACCTATTTGTATCTGGAGACTTGCTTTCTAAGTACATGCACTACTGATGCATGTGGTGATCTATGCCTGTAAGATTTTTTTCACTATGGAAAAAATAAATCAAACCTTCTCATTCTTAAAGTCAATAGCAAAAGTCTTACTGGACTGAGATTAGCCAAGATTTTCTATCCTTTCTCTCCTTTATGGAGCTACCTATTTTCAGTAACTACTAGGAACACTGTTGCTTCCTTTCATTTCTCTGATTGTCCGTTTATATACTGCTGGGCAATTTTTTATTGCTGTTCACTGGTATGATCACTAATCTTTCAGGTCCCTATTACTTTTTTCTGAGTCGCTAACAGCCTGGAGTTGTGCCATTGGAATTTCTGCTCTGTAGATGGGAAACTGGGAGGAAATTTTTGTCCTTTCCCAGAATATGCCCAGATGGGAGCTTGGTAACTGGAGAGCTCATTCAACTCAATGCCAAAGCTGCTTTAGCTCCACAGTCGGGGTTGTGGAAATGTAAGGCATCAGGAAATCATTTGTCTTATTTATATCAGCGCTTTTTATGGAGTCAGCGTTGTGCTGTAGAGCATTCAGATACTGTAGAGTCAGCGTTCCGACATAAGACTCTCCTAGCAAAAGATTTTCAGCCGACTCTACCACCTGATTGCATTGAGATAGAATTATTACAGTAGTGTTTTTCATGAACTGTGCAGTTCATGAGCAATGAAATTTTAATCCAGCTGCACAGTAATTTTGAGAACTGTGAGAATGTCATCTTAACTTGATATCCCTGCCACCTTACATCCTGGCATATGCCTATGGAGAGAGACAAATTAGATTTAGTAGTGGCTGGCAGGGGAAGATGTGAGAGTAAGAGGAACAAAGTTAGCTAATAGGGAAGTTTAGGGATTAAACTAAACCTTTCCAATGTTCTCATCCATTACTCAGTGAAAGAGAAAATTTTATATTGTACACACAGCTTGAATACACTAATCAACAGTTTCCTGGGTGAGAATTGCACTAATGAAAATATTTTTCAAGTGACACATGATCTGGAAACATCACTGTGTGTGTCTAGGCCAGAGAAATTCATTCTCAACTTAAGGAATGGGAACAAACATCAGCTGTATTGCCAGCCATGCATAAATAGCTCAGTAAATATAATGGCTTGCTAAGGGTTTCCAAGGTGTCGGTGAACATCATCTCTTTTGATTCAAAGAGGTAGCTGTCAAGTCATCGTGTTCTCCAGATGATTTACCGAGTACCAGCAGGTGCCCAAAGCACATCCTTAGTGCTCGTAGTTGCGTTGTCGTGGGCACAATGACCATTCTTAACACAGAGAGCACCACATCAGTTTTTAAGATGGATCTGGAAACCTGCCCAGATTATACACCTGTTTGGGTGCCTTCCACCTCAAAGGGAAAATAAGAGATTGAAAAAAGCTTTTAGAACTGTTATATGTTTTTTTTTTTTTCTTCAGCATATGCAGCTACAATCAATAATTGTGACTTTCTTCCCTTCTCCACGCATCCACTCTTCCACCTCCTTTATCATGCCAACACAAGGTTCAGCTGAGGACTGGCTGACTTTACACATGTGTACGTGAGTGGAAGAGCTGTAAACTGTGGATGCACTGATAAACTGCAGGCATGCCACTGCTGACCCAGCTGTAGAATCAGTTGCTCGCTATAAATGGGTAGAGTCAAAGCAGAAAGCCCAGGGTCGGTTTCTCAATTAATACAGTGCTGCCTATTTGTGTGGCCCAACTTACGTATTTCATTGCTGCTGATGTATTTGCTGTTTCACATCTATCAGATACTTCTTTCTGCTCTCACTCATCTATTTCTTCCTCTTTTTTTTTTTTTTCCTTTGGAATGCTGAGTTTTAGGGAGCGCATTTTGCCCAAGCTATTTTATGTTCCTGTCTTGAACATAGAAGTGTTGGCAATGGTAAGGTTTTTTTTGATTGTGTTGCAGATATTTACATCAAAAATATAAGCATAGGTGTATAAGTAGGTCAGCTTGTGGTTACATTGCTGCTTACTGATGACTCCTGATGGAGTGCACCATGCAGATCCTGCCTCTTCCCTGGGTATCTCCCTGGGTATTCAAAAGATAGTCTTTAAAAATGCTAATTTGAAGTCATGTGTTCCGTTCACTTCCAGTTACAAATGATGCTACTTTTCATGTTTGTGGGATAATGGAGGTAGACATATGGGAGGGGTGGGGTTGCTGATGGTCCTGCCCATAGCAGCACTCATTTCAGAAGTGTTTCAGTTGGATGTTTTATGGAGAACCTAGCATTTATGTCACAGTTTCATAGGCCTCTATAAGTTTTGGGTATGCAAGAATTCTGTGTTTGCAGGATTATGTGCATTTGTGTGTGTGTGTGTGTGTGTGTGTGCAAAACAAATCCTAGTCATTGCATATGTGAGCTTCTACTTAACTGCCTAGAATGGACCTACTGGATTAAGTCACCTAAAGTATGGAGCGGTGATCCTGTTGTTGTAAGCTGTGGTGGGTTGACCCTGGCTGGGTGCCAGGTGCCCACCAAAGCTGCTCCATCGCTCCCCTCCTTAGCTGGACAGGGGAGAGAAAAATAGAATGAAAGGCTCGTGGGTCGAGATAAGGACGGGGAGATCACCCACCAGTTACTGTCATGGGCAAAACAGACTCTACTTGGGATAATTTAGTTTATTGCCAATCAAAACAGAATAGGGTAATGAGAAATAAAAACTAAGCCTTAGAACATGTTACTCCACCTCTCCCTTCTTCCTGGGCTTAACTTCACTCCTGGTTTTCCCTGACTCACAGTCTTCTCCTGCTCCAGTTTGGGGTCCATTTCATGGGAGACAGTCTTCCACAAAATTCTCCAATGTCCTTCCCAAGGGCTGCAGCCCTTCACGCACTGCTCCAGCGTGGTCCCTTCCCTGGACTGCAGTCCTTCAGGCACAGACTGCTCCAGTGTGGGTCCCCCATGGGGTCACCAGTCCTGCCAGAAAACCTGCTCCAGCCTGGTCTCCTCTCTCCCCGGGCTGCAGGTGAAGATCTGCTCCCCCGTGGAGCTCCCTGGGCTGCAGGGGGACAGCCTGCCTCACCGTGGTCTTCATCACCAGGGGCCGCAGGGGAATCTCTGCTCCGGCGCCTGGAGCATCTCCTCCTCCTTCTGCTCTGACCTGGGGGGCTGCGGGGCTGGTTCTCCCACACGTTCTCACTCCTCTCTCCGGCTGCAGTTGCTGTTCCACAGCAGCTTTTTCCCCTTCTTGGAGCCGGCTGGCATTGGCTCTGTCGGACACAGGGGAAGCTTCCAGCAGCTTCTCACAGCAGCCACCCCTGTAAGCCCCCTGCTACCAAAACCTTGCCACAGAATCCCAGTACAATGCAATGACAAAACAGTAGCATACATGCAGTCTCTAAGCGCTCCCTTTGCTCTAAGATAATCCAAAGCAGACAGACCTGACCAAAGCGCCAAAATTTCCTGGATCACATTTTCTACTAACCTCCTCTGCAGGTTTACAGCCATCTGGATGGTCCGCTAGCACTGGTGCCAAAATCCCGACGCATCCCTGTAGAGAGCCTGTGGTAGGAACCATAGAGCAAGGCTGGCCTAGGCCATGCTGACATGAACGTCGAAGCAAAAGAGGTCTTCCATCCACAAGGTCTTAAGGCTGTCCTAGAAGAAGAACAGAGATTCAAATAAGTTCCAGACTCGATTCTGGCAGAGCTTGAGATGGAAGGGGAAAGGGGAGGAAAGTTTCCCAGTATTTAAGACTTCAAAATCCTGTGCAAGGGAGAAGGAGCCAAAAGACTGCTTCTAAAAGAGGCAGGGAACTGAGCCTGTGAGGAAAACAACATATGCAGGGTAGTGTGGAGAGGTGGAACAAGTCATCAAAATTTTTTAGCCTTTCAGATGATATGATTTAAGTGGGAGGACTGCCTGTCCTCCCAAATAAGCAGTTATCTATTTTTGAGTTCTATATATGTCGTCCTCTATCCAATCATGAACACTTAGCACAACAAACTATGAATTGTTCCCGATAAGGCTAGAAAACAGCCTCCTCAACGGCACACATTCACATGAGCAGCTCCCCAGATGATCATTCTTTCGGACTACATTTTTCCATACATATTCTAGTTTATAGATGTAGGGGGTTTTTTTACATTCTTTCATCTCTCGCCCACAAGTTAAACCATAGCATTTATAATGACAGCTTTTGTAAAAAAAAAAAAAAAAAAAAAGGTGTTATTAAACTAACACAGATCTGATGCTTAAGAAGTAATGTTTTTTCACTTCTAAAAAAAAAGTGACACCTGAAAAATGAAGCCTGAGCCTTTCCAAGTGTTATCTGTTAAAATTTTAGCCATATTGAATGAATTCCTTCAAATCTCTTCCTTTACCCACTTAATACAGCAATGTCTGAAGGAAATTCTAAGCAGCTGAAAAGTAAACAAAATATCTTAACAGACAAGAAGCAGATTTTTTCAATTTTTAGTGCAATTGCAACTTGCTTACACTTAAGTAATATTTACCATATATTATGAGCTTATGTGCTGTATTTGCCATTATTATATACGAGCCTATTAAGTTATTCAAGTTTATTGCTCTACCTGTATAAACTGTTAGCTTTATGTATTGCTATCCACATGAAAAATTATGTACAAGTGAGAAGAAAAATAAGACACTGACACTATGATAACATGACAGTATGGAGGAAATACATGGTAAGGAAAGCCAAGATTGGCAGTGATAGAAAAGATGTTTGTCAACTGCTTATTCTGAAACAAAATTATTACCCCAGTACTGAGGCAGGTGAAGTAAGTACAATGCTTGGCAGTTCCACCCTCCCCCTTTTTTTTTTTTTTTGGATATCAAAGTAGAAAGGGAAAACATCTCAACTCCTAATTTTGTTCTCCATTTGAGGATAGATTACCAAAATACTGATAAAGCATACTGACAGAATAGGAATAGTAAGCAGTTTTATATCCACAGAAGCAGCTTACAGTCTGAATTCTAAAAGAATTGGCTAAGGATCTCCTGGAAATGATATCAATTTCTACCAATTTTGGAAAAAATAGGGAAGTTTCAAAGGGCTAGAAAAATACAGATTCACAGGATGATCCAAGACATACCCAGCAGGACATCTAGCATAAATCACGATTGTTACCTTTCTGAGAGTGTTAAATATTAAGAGATCATGACATAATTCTGAAGAGACCCAACCGCCTTTATCAAAGCAAATCACTCACAGCCTTCAAGAAGGTTAAACACACAGACTTCTATGATATATCTGACTAGGCTCTACACATTGCACTGTAACACGCAATAACACACACACATGCACAAAAAACTATCAGTGTTGCTTCTATTACATTAGCTTTTTTATAGCACTTTTTTCAGTAAAACTCAAGTGCCTTACAGAAGTGGAGAACATGTTCCATTTTTACAGATGGGGAAACTACTCCGTCACTGGCTAAGCAGCTGGCAAATCTGGGAGCAAGTTTTCTTCTATCTGCTCAAGAGTTTTAACTGACATATCTATCTTTATATCTGTCTGGTTAGATGAAGATCCATATTTTAATAACTTTGCTAATTTATGTATTTCTTCAAAGGATCCTACGACCACAGGCTCTCTGTTCAGTGCTGTCCAGACACTGGACAGAAATAGCTCTTATAAAACACACAAACTAAAAGCAAACGACGAGAGCAGGACACACAGAGAATGGTCCACGTTGCCATTAGCAAGCAAGGCACAGCTACCAAGGGCAGATGTTCTCTTTTTTGTAGTGAACTTCCACACACTTAAAGGCTTATAATATCCCTTGATCTTTTCTTTGGGTTACAAAAATGCCAATTCGATCATTCTTTCTGCACATACCATCTTTTCTAAATCACCAGTCATTACCATTACTCTCCAGAGGCAAATTAACTCTGCCTACACCTTTCTTGAAGTACGATGGCCAAAACTGATACAGTACTTTAGCCTTACAATACCGAACAGAGCAGAAGGTTCAACTCTACATGTCCTCCAGATTATACCACTGTTTATTCATGCCAATACGTACACGCACCTCTTCTTTCTGAACAATGCTGCATTGTTAACTCTCATTTTGTAATCCATGGCTTGTCCTAGATTGGGGTGGGGAATGGGGTAGCAGCGACAACTTATACAGTTGTTCTCCATCTTTTATTTTTCTGTTATTTTGACCTAAATATAAAGCATTTCACTCATTCTTCTAAATCACATCCTATTCTTTCAGCCCATCTTTCCAACATTCAAGATTCTTCTGAATTGCCATCCCAGCTTCGTGTATCTGCATTTATTCCCAAACACATCTTGTCTTCAGATTTCATAACCATTTCATTACCCAGTTCATGAACAAGAACAATAAGCTGAAACGACTATGCAAAATCCCATACAATATGCTTTCCCTTGCTGAAAGTGAACTACTGAGAAATAAAACTCTGGCTACTGTTAACCTAATGATTTTACACACATCCTAAAATAGCTTTTTTTATCTAGGCCATGTTTCCTTAGCTTGCTCTGTAAGAGTATCACATGTGGCTTTCTCCAGTCCACAAGCTTCCTGTTGCAGAGGATGTTAGATTGGCTTGATTATGCATTTCTGATCTTCACAATAAGGCTTCCAAATTTGCTTCCCTAAACTGTATGTTCAAAGAGAGGACTGCCTTACCTGTAACTACATCTCTTTGGCATGTTTCTACTCTAGCTGGATTTTCCATTATATCCTGGCAAGGACAAAAATTAAGGCACAGTAAGGACACAACTGGCTGGTGATTTCATGGTTCCAACTCAGAACAAAAGCCATTTTAGCCAGAAACAGGCAAAAGAAACCAAGATGAAGATGCACTGTGCCCTTTCATTTTCTTGATGTAAATCCAAAGTAACCCAGAAGAAAGTAACCTACACCCACTGCTGATGTAGACAGGCAAGTAGGTTAGGAGACCTGGACACCAACAGCAGAATACGTAGGTGAATAAAAACAAGAAAGCATCTGCTGCAATAGCACTTATGAGTACTTAGATTAAGGCTACCAGTAGCCATTAGCTTTCAATGCTCCATACCATGTTACACTGCTACACAATTTAAACTGAAGACTACTTCTGCTTTAAACTGTGCATACAAATAGCCTACAGACTTCAAATGAAATTGTTGGAGCTAGGATTTTGGAATTTGGAATCCAAGCAGCTTCCGTTAATAAGAAGTTCTCACGTCAACTCCAAGTATTTCACAGGATGAAAGTTAGATGAGGATGATTCTAGGCAGAGAATCTCCCTTGCCAATAATTTTTACTGTCCTGTTTTATACTCCATTACCACCAGCTAAATGTTCTGTCATCACAAGCACCAGACCCTCTCCACAGTGGGTGCCTTAGCTTTTGTAAATGGCGTCTAACAATGAGGAAAGGTTTTTTTCGAAAACTGACTTTTCAGGGGAATCCAATGCACAGAGCTTTTATTTAAACCTAAACAAATTTTAGCCAGCCACTCTGATACGCTGACCAGATTCACACCCACAATGTTTGTAGAGTGCAAAATATAATTGCCTCCTACTCAAGAGTCTATACTGAACAGGCTTAATATTTGCATTCCCATTATTCAGAGAACTTCCTTCTGACACATTTAAAGTTAACAACAGCAACAACCATGCAGAGCTACCTATGCACAATGAAATATCTATTCCTAATTGTCACTTTTTATCCCCCTTACCACTTTCACCTCTTCCTAAATATAATATGGATTGACAGTAGGATTTTTTAGTCATGCATTACCTTCCCAGTCTGTACAGTCAATTTGTGTTTATTCAGTGACACGCCTTCCCCCCCTCACCCCTCCAAATCATACAGATGCCATAAAGTATGTAGCCAACTCCATTTCATCAGCTTATTTTTCTACCAGTTCAGTCCAGTGGTATGACCCCGCACATCGTCAGAAACATCAGAACCAGGGAGTGAACAGGCAAGCATGAAGAGGAGAGAACATTTTTAGTTTGCCATGAAACTCCAGAGAAAACAGATTTATAAAACTGAGAAAACCACATCTTCTACCTGTTGGTTTTGAAGTGACCAACAATACATAAAAAACCCCGAGCGCATACAACAAAACCACCATGGTTTTATTCCATACGTCTCCGTGGCTTTATCATCTTATACAGAAAGACAGCAAGGGAAATAATCATTTGAATAAATCTTTCTTAATGAAAGCAATCCGAAGATTTTTTCCTGCATGCACTTTGTCATATAGAAAAAAAAAAAAGATTCATAGGCATCATTTATAATACAATCAGCAAAACCATAAACATAGGTATGTGTTTAACAGGTGTAAAGCACACACCGCTATCATACTACCTCCCCCAAACTTATAAAAAATTGTCAAGGTAACAGTTATTTTGATCAGGCTGACATCTAAAGTGTATGCCTTTACTTTTCCTGGCCTTCACCAACGGGCTGTTCCCCGACCAAGCAATGATTCTGGCAAGTAGGGCCACGCAGACCACGCTGCAGCACCTTCCTCTCGCGGGCCGCCTGCTGCCTTCTGCGGGCACCGACTCAAAGCGACACAAGCCAACACTAGTGCTATATGAAAGGGACCCCGAGTGAGTGAGCCCACTGGGGGTTTTTTAAGTAAATCTTATTTTTAGAAGTCAACTGTAACATGCACCCCTTCCCGCCCCCAAATCAAGAGTACAGCAAAGCTCATTTTCACTTTGCTTGAGAATACTACACTGCTGGAAAGCACAAGAAAAAAAATAAAAATACAAGACAATCTACTGCTCTCAATAGTAAAGTGTCTACTATCATATTCAGCATCTTTACTAAATCTCTTTGGACTGTAAGAAATACCTCTTTCATAATTCAAACAGTACCTACACGGAATTGCACAACTCGAAAAAGAAAAACCTGCGTTTCAAAACCTCACAACTGCTCTCCAGAAAGACAAAAACCAAATTATATGCAAATCAGGAGCAGCACCACAACAGGTCTGCAAAGATGACGGGAGCCTTTCTGAACCATCGTGACTCCAAAACATCAGTAAAGCGATCGGCAAAACCGTTCTACTTTGACAGCACCAACCTCCATCGGCCTTAGGTACGAGCACGGAGCACGGATGGCCCGGGCACGCTTGCCTGCGGTGGGACTGCCAACAAAGAGTCGTGTGTTGACCGCCGCGAGCTGGCAGCCACCCTCCGCACCTTCTCTTCGGCCACCAGGAAACACTCCCCTCGCTGTTTCACCCCCGTGCAAAGCAACCGGCACGGATTTCACACGGAGGATGCGAGCCGCAGCGCAAAATGCATTAGGCACCTCTCCGCTCCTTCAGCGGACTCGGAAGGCAAAAAAAAAAAAAATAAGATTTAGCGTCAGCTACAAGTTTTCTGTTTGTTTATAAAGAGTGGGTAATTTAGTTTTCCAGAAATATTTCTATTGTAACGGGCTATTGGAAACTTAAAACACCGAGCTGTACTTCCCTCTCAAAATCCCCACCTTCCCGCCCTATTCCGCAATAGTTTCGGCTCCAGTCTTGTCTTCCCTCCCCCTGCTCGCGAGAGCTCAGGCGGGAGCAGGAGCAGAGGGACACCCCTGACATTACAGACAACGCATTCCCGGCACACAGAGCGCTGACTTTGGACCTCACGGAAAACTCTTCGCCACAAGTCACACGGAGCTCAGGAGACCTCAGATCCTTATCGCTTGCTCTAACAGCTCCAGCAGTCGTCCTCCTCAAAAAATGCGAGCATGGCACCGGCCTCGACCCAAGCAGCAGCAACCAGGCAGAACTATCGAGCCCCTCCAGTATGGCAACTGGCATTAACCCCAGCTACCTATACAGATGTGTACATGTGTATAGGTATGTACACAAGTGGACGACTTCATTTAATTTTTACGAATGCGGCTTGACTTCTGCTTTCAGAGTACTGTTCTTTGCTACAAAAAGTCTAAGTGACATTAACGCTGGCGAATAAACATAGGATCCCTTCAACTGAGAAAGACAACGCTTTCTGTTTAACCTTTTCTAGTCTTCCCTGACTCATTAGGAAAAAGTACCCAGACCTACTGAGGAAAAAAATCCTATTTAATTAGGAATACAAAATAGTTAAATATATAACTACATTAAAATCAATCACAACGGCTCTCATAAATGTTCAGTAAAATTGCATGCCCTATGATGATCAATGCCTTCTTCAACAGTGAGCAAAGAGCTTCAGGAAAGCTACTTGCTATATTCTCAGGTACAATACTCAGTTGAATGATCTGTAACCTCTTGTTTTCTCATCTATGCAAAAAAACCAAACAGTAGGAAAGCTTACAGGGGGAGGGTGTGGGAGAACAGAGTTTAGAAAAAAAAACCAAACGTACCTGAGTTATTGTTATACCCGGTCTCTCCATTACCACTGATAATTTTTAATGGAACTACAGTAAGTGAAATAACTACAAATATTTCCCATTACCTCAAAGATGATCAGAGGGATGCAAAATTATGGACATTCAAATATGCTGCTTTAATGGTGCTTAAAAGATCACAACCTCAGCCTTCCACGGGCCAAGAAATCAGTTTGCAAGTGCCAACAGGCAACTGCTGGATAATAAAGTTTCGGCAACTCTGTCCTATACGTAGAGAACTACAGAACTGTTCTACTTCTAACCAAACGCTTAGCTTTTTTTGAGATCTCCCACACATACAGTATTATAGCGTGCACTACAGCATATTACTTAAAGTGAGAAAGACCGCGGGGGCGGGGG
>JAVJGG010000048.1:17891351-17903735 GCA_035590195.1 Aviceda cuculoides | reverse complement strand
AAAAGTGGGAGGGGGAGGTATCTAAGCAAGATCCTAAGACCTGCCATTCACGACAGGCAGTACTTGAAATAAATCAACTGGTAAATTTGTAAAAGCAAATGTCAAATTTACACAATGCTTTTCAACATTTACAAAGGATCTCAATGATACAATATTTTCTCATGACGATAATAGAGTGCGAAGGGGTAGAACGTCCTCAAAGTAAAACCGCTGCTCCACACAGCTAATTATGTCTCTTTAGACCCTGAGAAATTATTTCTGCCAGCACTCTGGCATAAGAAACAGTCTACTGTCTATTCAGCTGTACACCTTCATTGCGAAAGAAATACAAATATTAGAGTCCTTACTCTAAACCAAACAATTTATGTCTGTATACAGAGCTAAAAAAAGGTGTTTGTATATTTGCTAACTTAGGAACCAAATGGAACCATAAAAAACCCCTCACAAATCAAATAGGAAGTATTATCTTGCAAGATGAAATTAGCACTTGTTAGTCAAAGAGGAAAATGAGAAAATTGTATTCTTGTCCACAAGCTTTTACAAAGCCCTATATTATAACACATTACAACATTAGTCCTCCAGTAAAGTCCAAAATAACACACTGCTTATTAGGAGGAGTTCAATTCAGGGAACAGTAAGTTTACAGCACATAAAAGTAAACCTCTAGAAAAAAAAACTTAGCCTAAAGCACAGAAGTAATATGTGGAACCTCCCCTAGGAAAAAAGTCTGGCCTGGGGACTCAGTTCTTTAGAAATATTAATGCTTTATTTAAAAAAAAAATTTTGTGGTGAGGAAAATAAATGGAAGTGAAGAGGGAACGGTTTGCTGCCTTCTGCCAGATTTAAAGCATTTCAGCAAGACTGTCTGTCAGTGTCAACAGGAGAATACGTACTCTAAAACAACAAACTGCTTGACTGAGCATATGTCTTCATACACAAATACTAACCCTCCCACAGAAATTCTAGTTTTGTATATCTTCATCTGCCTCCAGGCAAAGCTCTGCTGCTTGCAACAGTATATGAAATTTGGCTGAGCTGACAAATGACTATCATTTCTCATTTGCAAGAGTAGGAAGATCACTTTAAACAAAAAAATTTCTTCCATTCTTCTAAGTAGAAACAGGCAGGCAAACATTTTCTGGCTTCAGGTGAGATAACGGTCCCTGTTTCAGGAAATTTTGTTTACCACGAAGGAACACAGGAAACGTTGCGTTATCGAGTTTCCAAAACAATGGATCAGTTAGTAATAGGGATCCTAACTTCTTTCTTGTCCCCTTCTGTAAAATCAGTAACAGGTAGTGGAAACAGAATACCGAGAGCTATTAACACTGTCATAACAAGGATGAGGAAACTGCGACAATAAACCAATGAATTAGCTTTTCTAAAAAAAGCACTGCTGTTTTAATGCAGCCTTTGACAATGCAGCAATCTGGCATACAGTTTCCCAAATCATGCTGCAAACCTTAAGGGTTCTTCCTAGAAATACCCTGTTTCACTTAGTTTACTAATTGCTGAGTCAGTCAGCTGTTTGCAGTGCCTTTCTTTTTACAAGCACAAACCCAGAAGGTACTTTGGTATGCAGGAAACAAGGTATGCTGTTTACATATACATCATGCCTAAAATCAAGTTTAAAAAAAAAAAAAAAATTCAAGAATACTGAAAATCAGCACTGCAGCTCAAGGAATGCATAATAAAGTCCCCTAATCCCTAAGCATTTGCTTCCATCCACACACTCCTTTCTGACAACATCACATTTGGGTACAGGTTAGAGCTAATTTAGCACAGAAGTGTACTGCAATCCAGAAAATTTTGCAATCTGTTTCACAATACATGCCTAAGGAAGGGAAAGAATGGCCAGGAAAAGACTGTTTACTTCAGCAGCAGTAGCAGACTGGCATGCTTATGAAGCTAACAACCTAATTCTTAAATTTTGAGACTTGCCATTGCTGTTACACTAAATCTCAAAAGGCCTGCTACACGGTAATTACGTCTTCTATTTTCTCTAGTTGTTTGTTTTTCAGTTATTCTGTATCTGTTTTCCATCTCAATTTAAGCACCTCTTTAGCAGCTGGACGAGGAACATTGTGAATTACATCATAACATCATAACATCATAACATCATGAGGGAAGGATTATTAATCCGATACCAGGCAGAATGCTTCAGGGTCTGAGAAACTTCAACTACTGGGAATCTCCATCAGCTATTCAGATACAAATTCAACCATTTAGCATTTTCAGTAACTGGAAAGACATCAGTTGCATAAACTTTTGCTTCCCTGCAACACCTGTCTGGTTCAGGGTTGAAGAATATTTCTTGCTTGAATATTATAGAAAGGGATGAAACAGGAATCTTCCATACAGAAGCTCATCCTCACATACATCAAAAGTTAGGTAGCAATACAAAAACATTCAGAATGTTTAAGCTTCTAATGAACCCCTAAAAAAAACATTACTAAAGATAAAATAGTGTAACAAGTAGGCTAGGTACTTGCTATTTTGCAAGGAATGTCAGCATATAGGGAGACTATGACTTACAGAAGAATAAAATCTGTACATTTTATTTGATAGCAGGAATGTTATACTACAGAACACTTCAGCAACCACCAAAATGAAACCACCTAAAAAAAAGTTACTAAAGATAAAATAGTGTAACAAGTAGGCTAGGTACTTGCTATTTTGCAAGGAATGTCAGCATGTAGAGCAACTATGACTTACAGAAGAATAAAATCTGTACATTTTATTTGATAGCAGGAATGCTATACTACAGAACACTTCAGCAAGCACCAAAATGAAAGAAGGCACCTTTTAAAAATACAGCTAAATATGAATGCACTACTTTTGTTCAATCGACACTGAATTATTCCTATCCCTTTAGAAAGATGGGAAAAGTCTTTGGAAGTACAATACTGCCTTAAACCACTTATCCCAAAATGTTTAGCCTGACATCAAGAAAAGCAAGCAGGAAGCTCCCAACACTTTTGCACACCTCGTGATACGCCAAAAAAAAGCCTCCCAACTCTTTCAGCTCGACTGTTTGCCAAAGCCATACCCTTAAGCAAACCACTTCTTAGCATTGGCTCACGTGGAAAGTATCGACTAACTTTTTTTGCATACGTTAGGAAATGTACTACGTTTTTTAAAGACTCAAATCCAATTCATCATTAGTAAACTAGAGGAGCAGTGCCAGCTGAAAAAGCGTTTCCAAGACCTTCTTTTGCAACTGAAAACTTGGGGCTTGCAATTACCTCCCTGTGAGCCTCCCACCAAAACACAGAACATCCATTTGTCAAAATACCCAAGCTGGATGTCCACGGTATGATACATGAATATTTAGGTTCAAATTACTTTGATATAAAATTAATAAGAACCAACTTGTAAGGAGCAGCTCAAGTGCTTCATCAGCTTCAAAAGAATAGCAAATGCTGAGAACAGTTATTTGCTTTGCAAGCTCAAGTGTTCTACAGACCAAGTATGCTCAAACCACTGATTCGTCAGCATTGCGCCTAGATTTGCACAAAGAAGCGTTCCATACTTCCAGAAACTAAGTTCTAAATAAACTCTAAATAAAAAGATGATAACTTAAATTTGATTCTTTCAGCAAAAGCCTTATCGACCTTCCATATTCATGGAAAAATGATATGCAAAATGGGAATGTCTATTTAATTTTCCATACCATAACAATATTCTGCTTACTCATCAAGAATGAACACGGCAAAAAAGCTTTTAAGAGACTTAAAGTTCAAGTGCTATCTTCAGCACATGTATGTATACAAAAGAAAACTACAAGAATTTAGACAGCATGTAAATTTAACTTCTTATATAACTATCTTGTCTGTCTGGTTTGGACTACTATGTAATTTTTTGCTCAAGAGACATCACGTATTATCCAAATACATCAACTGTCTTGTCTACTTCCTCAGCAATTATTCCAACACACCCCAGGGCCATAACGGTGTGCCCTATGCTGTAAATGAAAGCAGAAGGTATGCCTATTTTACATTTTACTGGCGTATATAAACCCGTCCCATTTCTTGCAAAGATCCCACTGATATTTTCCTGCTAATTATAGCTTACCCTCTTTTGCCTGCATTAGATCAACATCTTTAGCATTTAAAGCATTTTTTTTCCCCTCCATTTTTGTTTCCATTTCCAGAAAGCACAAGCACGAAAAGGAAACTAAGTCCTATGTCAAGAGTAAATTTCACTCTTGTCAGTCAAGTGGGGTGGGAAGGAAGAAGGTCAAACTGATTTTCTCCCACCTGAAATTGGCTAGACAGGCTAATCACACTAGTCACGACTTTCACCTGCCGATAGGTAGACTGTCCCCAATCAACATCTCTACATTCTCATAAGAGTTCCCAATTTGCAAACTCTTTTACTCAGCTTGCTACACAACCATAACTGTCACTGTTTGATAAATGAAATAGTAAGATACTATGTAGCCATTTAAATATTTTTGTTATCTTCCGGAGGAAGGTATTTACAATTTATTCTCTCTTGCCAACTCCCCTGTTGCCTTCTCTTACAGGTTTTCTGTTGCCCAGTTTCTGTCTGCCTATCCTTGGAGCCCCCACGCATGCCTTTAAGCAAAGCATTGACTGGCAGACTCTCCAACGCTCTTTGTAGCTGCAGTAAATTAAATAGTTGAAAAGGGGAATGTCACTGCTTCCTTCACATTGCTCAGTGCAGTTGTCCAGGAAAGGCTGGAGACCACAGCTTCAGTTTCATCAACAGGACCTTGTACCAGAGTTCTTATTTCAAAGCTGTTCAGCTGCTACCAAAGCCTCTAATTCTGACCCACCCCCAACTACTTTTAATCATTACAAGATGCTTGGTAAGATCACTTGCACCACCCAATCCCAATTCTGCTCAAACATTTGCTCTTTGAAGCAATACTTCTTTTGAAAGAGCCTTCAACAAAGCAATGTCTCATAATCAGATTTTATTTTATTAAGCAGAAGTCTAGCCTTTGACCATTCACAACTTACACACTTACTGAAATAATCACAAGCTGAGGAGCCAACAGTACGGTAGTTCAATATTGTGACCCAGTGATTTACTTATAATTCTTTGAAAAGAATGCCAATGACACATGAACATTACCAGAATGAAGGCAAGTCTGAGTGTAACAAAGTATTATATTACATGTAATTTGCAATTTTTTGTTAACACACTAAAAGGGGGGAAAAAAAAAAAAAGCATGTGATCCCTGTTAGGCACATCAACATAAAGACATAATTCAGATACTATTAGCAATAAATAAAAAAAATAGTTACAATAGACCTTAAGACAACTTATGCTTTTTCTTCGGATTTATTCATTTCAAGGCTTGAAGCAACCAACTCTTTTGATTATTATCTTTTTTATGCCAAGAAAGTTGTTATAATGTTACATATTACACGTAGAAAAAGCAGGTTGTTCAGGTAAAAACTGAAATGAAAGTATAGGTGACAATAATGTTAAAAATACGTCCACAATTATATTAACATTTCACTTCTTGGTAACAGTCAAGTCCTTAAAATCCTATCATTTAGTAGCATTCATTCAGGGAAGTGAGAGAATATTATTATAAACAGTTATACTATTATTTGTAGTATAAAGAGTCTTTCCTAACAGATTCTGTGACATTATGGTGTAGAACACATGTCCACCAAAGAAACTAGGTCATAACTAAATATCCAACAACTGAATTTGAAGAAAGTATGAGCAGACGGTTGCTTTATTTTCTCGTATCACCCTTCTGTGTAAGTAGCTGTCACAGTCAAGAAATAAGCCTTGTTTTTTCCATTGCAGTAAGGTATCTAGTTTAATTTTACTGTAGAAAATATTAGCACGAAGACAGTGAATTGAGCTTCTTTCATTCCTTTTCCTCATGGCATTCAGAAAGTAAATAAACTAGGTTATTGCTCTCCCTAATTACATCAGCTTATGGACTTTACATGTATGAACAATACATTAATCTTCTCATCTTGTCCAAAGTCTGCTCTCCTGTTGTCGTCTTCCATTTTTCAAGAGGAGAACAGGAGATGGTATGCTTACAAAATAGCCACTTTATAAGATAATTATCTCTTCTATGAGCAGATTTCAAATTATTTCCAGTTATATATATATATATTTTTTTTTTTTTTTTTCATCAAATTCTGATTGAACAGTTCATAAGCAAACTGTGGTAGCTTTGTGTCAGGGAGAAGAAACATGACCAGGTACTCATTAATGCAAGCAAAGTAGTTTAACTTTTACCACTATCTTCTTCTAGAAAAACTACCCCGAAGCAGCAGCTGGCTACTTTTTTATAATTTAAAAGAACCGGCTGCAGTAGGAGCAGCAGCACACCGAAAAACATCTGATGGAACACCGATGCTCAGAAATAAATTACAATCTATCTGCAAGCAGCACTTGCTAAAGCCAGTTATCCTTCCTCGTGGAAAGCAGAACTTGTGGCCTATCTCCCACAGATTTCAGTGACCAGCAATAACCTCAGCGCCTTGCCGCTGCCCCGCACGAGCTCTCCTTTACTCCTCCACCCCCAAAACATCCATTCCCCACAGGATACCATTACATCTTCCTTATGTCTCTTAATTACCAAACCAGCAAGAGGCATAACACGCTAGGGTTTGTTCCAAAATTTAGGTATGCCATCTGGTCAGTCAAAACCACGGCTCGCTGGTGAGCCGGCAGGCTAGAGAAGAACAGGCAACTGTTGCGCTGTTGAGTTGTCCGTCTTCCTCCTCAGCATCAATTTTCTCCAAACTTGTACCAACTGGGGACTTCTGCCCATCGAGCATGACTAAAAGCGGCCTACGAGTTGGGGAGGGAGAGGGCGCGGGGGAATAACGATGGAGGGCTGCAGGTGAACAGAGCAGGAGATCAAACTCTCTCCAAAGGCGACTCTTCCTCTCCTGCCAAAGTGATTTTTGTTGACTGGCTGGTGCAAGCGTTCGCCTTAAAACACCACTAGCTTTTACGACAAGGACTACGTGCCCCGCAGGGCATGACGTTCCCAGATTTGACATAGGTTGAGAAAACAGACCAGCTGTGGGCAGGGAACAGAAGCCCGGCCGGCGCTGGCACACTTGAAGACTGGACATCTGACCCATGCAGATGCAGCCAAAACAAGTGCCTTCAAGTTCTTCCAAACGTCCTTCGAACTTGTTGTGTTTTAACGTTTTGTCTTTAACTCTCCTCTCTCCTGAAAGAGCCATGTAAAAAAAGTTTATTTAGAACTCTATTAAGCTTTCTTTTTGAAGCTGAACAGAAAACAGTATTTCTTCCATAAACCTTCAGTTACAGTAGACACCAAGATTTTCAGAAATATACACAGTTTTAAGATAGAAGTCCCTTAAAAGTTCCCTAGTCTATACACAGTTGATTTCATAAGCTTGGAGGTTTTTCAGTAATGTTCCTCCATAAGCATTCAAGCTTTTATAAATAAATACTTTTTTTCTTCTTTTTCCTCCATCTGAAACAAATCTTTTGGAAAAGGAAGATAATTCTTCAACAACTGCTTGCTAAGACCAAATAAACTTTCTCCTTGTGCCTGAAAGTGACTGCTCAGCCCATGACAAGTTTCATGATGCCAAAGCAACAGCAGCTCTAGCTGCCACCAAAGAGCCAAACTAATCCCCTTTCCTCCAAACCGCAAGACTCGGATTTGGAAATCTTAAACACAGCATTTGTCCCTTAGGCCACTGTGTTCACGTCCTCTTCGATATGCCTGGCCGTAAACACATTTCAATTTACTTCAAAGATGCCAATCATCACTTTTCTCTTAAAGAAGTACTGTCTCTCTCTCCTGACATATCCTATTTTACCTTCTATGTAACAGTTTAATACATCGTTAAAACACAAAGGAACTCATTAAGTTATTAGAAATACATTGAAATATCTCTAGTAAATTCAATTATGTCAAGAACTCGCATGCGAAGGAAAATACAAGACCTCACGCCTTTTCTGAATACTCTCCAAGCACCAGTACAGTAAAATGGAACATTCTCAGTAAGTTGGCTTTGAGGCAATTTTCGTTTTTCCCCTGAAATAGTTGAGTTACACTAAAAAAAGTGGTAATTTTTCTCAAACAAGTTGAGCTTCACTTTCAGACAGCCAGGTCTCTAAGACATGTCAAATCAGATATCAAAAAACCCAAATAACCACTAATTTATATTATTTTTACTTCTTTCAGATACATTTCCCCACTCCTATTCTTGAATCATTACAACATCCTTCTGAATAAAAACCAATGATACACCCAACCACTCATTACACACCCAAACAAATGGAAGAAATGGAGAAATCACAAATTACAGAAAACTGTTAAGCTGGTATGTTTAACACTATTTGATAAAGAGCTGCTCAAACTAACATTAGCCATCATTTTACAAGTGACAGATACAGAAGCAAACACAGCCTCTTAGAATAACAAGAAATTGTTCTTGTTTCTGCCCCATAGAAATAGACTGTACAGCTCATCCCTGCAGACGGAAGCAGTAGTGAATCATAATTTCATTAGCCTCCACAACAAAAGACGGTTTGATTCCAAGAAAAGTTGGTATCAAATATTTTTACAGCCTCAGAGTTGAAAATTTAGCTATGAGGATCCCAAGGTCAAACATTTGATTTGGAAATCAGTGCCTGGCTTGCATGCTATTTAAGTCTGGGCTCTTCTGCATAGAAGTGACAATAAAGAAAGCCTGCTCATTTTAAAAACCATCCCATTGTGGATTCTTTGTTCAAAAACACTAGTGATCCAAACCAGTGGATTAGCGCAAACTAGTGACCGCAACTCAGTGCTGTTGAACTCTACCGCAAATAACACGAGGTATGCTATAAAAAATAAAAGGCATTGTTTTCCTGGCAGAAGCCGAGATGTTTTATGAAGTTTTCAACAAAGAGGAAAATGTGGTTGAAAAGACTCCTAAGATGTCTTTCAAATATACATAACTCTCACGAAATATAGAGAAACCATTGTTTCAGCTCTAAGAAGTTCTTACTGTGTTTAAGAAAGCACAATTTGGGGGGAAAAAAAGAATAGTCATGATAGTCTAAAACTGTATAAGAAAGCTTTGATATAATCCAAAGCAAGAAAATTACACATTATTGTACTTCTGTGAATCAGATCACAGCTGACACTGGGACAATTGGTTTCTTGTACACAGCAGATTTCAAGCATTAACTGGTTGCAGAAGAGTAATTAGTTTTCCTGGACATGGAAAGACAAAATAAAAGATGTGATTTGACAACTCTGCAAAATCCAAAAGGAACTACAAGGAAGAAACACGAGGAAGAAAGGAAAATGAATAACTTGCAGAAACAAGGGGCTTGGTTTTCTGGGTTTTATGGGGTTTCTTTTTTAAAGATTCAACAAATTCAACAGACTAGATGACGTTGTTTCTTTTGGGCATTGGTTACCTTACTTTTTTAAAAATTAACTACTGCAGATATAAAGTTTTTATGATTTAGAACTGCAGTGCAAAATTAGATATATAGCCTGACAAGCAAGTTTTGACAGAGAAAAAAGTTTTGTGCTGGGTCTGCATACACAAGGTGAACATTGCTTTGAAGTGTTTTAACCAGTTCTGGTTACTCACTAGACCCCTAGAATTATTCATGTTTTTTAAACACCCTTTTTCATTTGATTACATGATACCATAGCAGAATAATGTGAATATTATGAAATAGTATTTGAATTTGTAACTAAAAAAAAAAATGTAGCCTTCAACTTTTAACAACTGTACCATATGCCTTTTGAATATCTAAGTTAAGATTTTTTTCAGATGCTTTTGTCAGAATAACTCTGATTCTGCTGTACTGCATTTAGATGTCTTTCTTCCAACTTCACTTTTACAAGAGTTGATGGATTGCTTAGTATTTTCTACAGGAGTCTGTTAGTGTTACTGGACAGTCACAGTACCAAGTCTTGCCTCATTCTTTAACATTTTGTACAACACAGCAGTATTTCAACTATAAACATACAAATTATTTTAGACTTGATGAAACAGTCATGCAGCTCCCAGCAATTCAATGAATCTATCCACAACCGAACATCAAATACAGATTTTAGAGCACGTAAAACATATAATGAACACTATTTTTTCTAAAGCTGTACTACCAGTACTTTTTAAGCTCTCAGCACATTAGAGTCATTCTGAAGGCTAGATTATTGACCATTTACTTCTGGAACTCTGCACAGCTGAAGCAGTCCTTAAGGCTGATGTTGATCTATACACTTTGAAAATATTTTAGTCCAATGTTCATAAAACCTGTGATGCCATACATTAAAACCAATTTGAAGCTGAAAAAAAAAAAAACCAAACACATTTTTGATGAGTATGCCATCTAACATATCAGCAGCTGCCCCATTCTGTTCTGCTTTAGCAGGGAACTTGAGCTTTTACAAAGAATAAAGAATTCCTGTGCATCCTTCCTGTCACATTACTCTCCCTATTCACTTCAGTGCCCAAATAAACCACAGTAGAAGTTGAAGAAAAGGGACCACCGAGCAGCTTGGAGTTGTTTTCCCACAGCTATCTTGGACCACATTTCCAAAACATTACCAGTCTGTTCTTTAAAGAGGCCAGATACTTAGATTACAGCTGTCTCAAGCAAATGCAAGCTTGACTTACTGGACTTTCCTTCCCATCTGTAACCCTTTTTATACACTAACAGCACTGGAGCAAGGAGTAAGTCACGGTAAGTTTCAAAACTTGTGAGAAGGTACAAAGAGTGTGTAATTTTTAATCTGCATTAAGGCTCCTGAAGGTGGTACTGCACTTTCTTACTCCCTAAAACTACCGAACTGAATTACTTTGTATTTTTCATGCTGTTTCTGAGACTTTCAGCTGGGGAAAATAAACCACGAAATCAAATATTTAAAAATGTGAACCTGAAAAAGGATTTCAATTTTATAACCTCTCTTTGTAGGCAGAGGGCCTTAAGGGGAGAGTTTCATTTTTCTTGAAATATACATTTCAAATAAACATATTTAAATTGTAGTACCTCTGGTGCACTTTAGGAAGCTTGATATTTGTAGTATGATGTGTACGTGTCCTCACTATCTCCAGAACTTGAAAACTGAAAACAAAATAGGTTTACTAAACAATTACTAATTTAAGTACCTGTATCTCTTAAACTTCTCATCAATGAGCCCTGAAGAAAAAAAATTACAAGAGTATATTGGGAAAGGGTGAAAAAAGTCACATACTGCTTGCAGGGGTGGGATTTTTTTTGGCTAATCTAAGTATACCTATTATTCCAAGTATCTCTTTGGAACAGGACTGCTCTGGTATGCGGTCTTCAACAATTTTTCAAAGATAGCAGACATTCATTCCATTCACATGACACTATGGACAGTAGAGTTTAAAACCACAAAGTGGTCTTAAAAAAAAAAAAAAAAAAAAAAAAAGAGTTCTGTGGAAAGGCATCCTTAACTTCTTTATGACAGTCACTAACTCACAAACTGGACTTTCAAAGTAGTATTCCAATCAGCAGAAATTGAATTAATTTCTTACGGAAGTACTGTCTGGAGACAATAGTCAAAGCTGAGTTTTGCATCTAGAATTAGGATTCAGCTTCTGTGTCTGAAAAGTGTATCAATCCCAATTACCCTGAGTACACAATGAACTGAAAATTAAATGAATCCATTAGTTTAATTTTAACTTAAATGAGTCCTTAAAGATACTTAAAAAATACCCCATCAGTGAATATTCTCTCTTCAGTGTATTTAATGCAGAAATATCATGAACAGGACAGGCACATAAGAGCCCGGGTTGTTCTTAATGCTAAATTACTCATAATGGTAACCAAACTGATGAATGTCACACAGAGTAAAAGCACAACCCTGACCAATCCTATTTTTTCCACTTACAACTAATTTGCACTCGGACCATTTGAAGATTCAGAAGCCTATTGTATTTCTGTGGGGTTTTGTGATTTTGGGGGGTGGGGTGGTGGTGTTTGGTTTTTTTTTTCTTTTTTTTTTTTTAAATCATCACCTAGAAAAGTTAAGAACTGACCATGAAATTGCATCTGCTTGTCATTCACGTTTGGCTGGGGTGAGAGACAGCTTTATGCTTGGTCTTAGTCCTTGCTCATCCTGGCCACTCTAGTTAAACTCATTTCAGAACACTGTTGTGGAAACATCTGATTAAGACCGGTATTAGATACCTCCTTCTCTTTATAGAGGTCCATGGTCATTTGATCGATTTTTCATTCTGCTTTTCAGTCACCTTCTTCATTCTGATATGTAGTGAGTGATTCCAGACCTCTCTACACACTGACAATTGATTCCAATCCATTACCAATACTCCCACCCCCTCGTTTGTTCCTCACAGAACCTTCCAAAAAAAAAAAAAAAACCCAAACCCAAAAATTTTTTCCCTCTCCTTTGAA
>JAVJGG010000048.1:17862629-17885212 GCA_035590195.1 Aviceda cuculoides | reverse complement strand
CGCGTCACCGCCGCCGCCGCCGCCGGCTCCTCGACCTCCCGCCCGAGCCCTCCTCAGCACCGCGGCTCCATCACCGGCGGCAGCGCTGAGGGGAGAGGGGAGGGCAGAGGGAGAAAGGGGGCGGTAACCGGCCCCGCGCGCGGGCACGTCCCCCCCGCGCCCCACCCCCTGGGCGGAGCTTAGGCGCCCGGCCCCGCCCCGCCGCTACCCCGGATGTCCTGAGTGGCGGCCTGGGGGGGTTTGGGCCGTTCCAGTCAGACACGCGTGGGGTGGGCGGTGGCTCCGCTTCCCCTGAGGGGGGGGTCCTGTGGTCTTTCACCGCCGCTCCGTACGGGGCGGGAAGGGTCTTGAAGTAAAAGGAGGAGGCGCGGTGCCTCCACGCTGGCCCGGCGCCTGCTGCGCCCACGGGTCACGCAGGCCTGGGCCGTGAGGAGATGTGGAAGAACGGCGTGACGGGAGCAGCCGCCCTTCCCGAGCCTCCTGAGGGGGCAACGGCGGTCCCCGGCTCCTTCGCTAGGCCGCGGGATGGCCGGCCTTGGCGTAACTCGCGTGTGGCCAAGGCGGCCGCGGCCCACGGCCGGGGGAAGCGTTGCCGTGGGTCGTCGGGCTGCGACAGGCCTCCCCCCCGAGCAGTGACACCCCCGAGCGAGGTCCCGCTGCGGCGTCGGAATGTTAGACACGTGCCCCGTAACGATGTTGGTGTGCTAAGGTGGTTTAAAATTATGTCACACCCCCCAAGATATATTTTGACACTTGGATTCTGGGAAGTGTTTTATCTTTCCCGACTCTTAAATTCGGCTTTTTAAAGTTTATAGATCAAAGTTGGTGTGCCCTCCTTAAAAAGTCCTAACTAGCAAAGTTTCAGTGGAGAAAACACCAGGTTTCCTCGAGGAGTGAATCTGAAGTCTCTGAAATGATGGATAACTCTAAAGCGGTATTTGTTTACAGAACCCAAAACCCGTGCTGTGCTCATTATAAACGTATTTGACAAGTTCCTTGGCAGAAACCCTATATTCTAAAGAGAATTTGAACAGGGAAAGGGAAATAAAAAGAAGAAGGTGTGCAGACAATGTCAGGCGAGTGCCGAACACTGCCGTACTGATGCTCCACAATTTTGTGGGGAGTTTTGCTGGTGCTTTCATTCCTTTCTCCCTTTAAAGATCTTTCTGTTCAGAGACTGACTGGTTCTAGTCCTTTACCCAGCACACACTTGCAGCTGCCACTAGCCCTATGGTATTTTTATTTTGTCTAACCGTAAGGTTGATTTTTTTAACTCTCTTTGCCACATAGGCAGGCGCTACTAGCTCTTGCCTCCCTCAAAAACGACCTGGGCCTTTTTTAAAGACACTTAGGCTTCCCAGCCATTCACAGGGGACAGACACTTTTTCCTCAGACAAAACCAGTGAGTTCAGAATCCTTCTGTGCCCCCGCAGATCCGTCGAGCACTTAGTTTGCTAGGTAGGGAGCATACAGCATCCTGTTTCTCGGAATGTTTTGATGCATGCACATTCTGACAGCCATATACTTGCCTACTTTTGCAAGCGTTAAGGAAGATATTTCAGGCCCAGCCTCTTCAAGCAGGAGAGGACGGGCAGCAGCACGGTGGTTGCGCTTGGACTCCATCTGCCTGTTCCCCCCTCCCTGGGGAGAGTCAAAAGTGGACGACGGATTTCTGAGGAGAGGAGACATCTAGCCAGCGTAAGCTGAGGATTAGACTAAAAGTGGCTTTGACTAATGTTGGCTGAAATAGTTTAAATAAATAAAAAAAAAAAAAAATCTGAAAAATGCTTAAAATTCTAGTCAGGTGACGGAGTAAACGTACATGTAAAAATACCGAGGTAGCCAATGCATAAACAGTCGGACAAGGAGGCATTCTTCGCCCAGCGCGGGATTCGCGCATGTGTTCACCTTCAGTGAGCTGAAAGGGATTCCTTGTGTGCTTAAACAACTTAAATGTTTGAGCTTTGCTGTACTGCTCAGCTGATACATTCATCAGGGGCTGTGTACTACGACAGGCAGCTTCCCCGTGAGAGGTAATGCACACCACTGCAAGAACTATAGAGCTGCCTTCATTTACCATTTATAGGCTGGGGATTGAATATGTCTGTGTTTATACACAGGCAGATAATGTAAGAAGTATCAGGCTTTCCTATGCCAAAAATATGTGTTTTCAATTTAAGCTGAAAAGTTTTAGCAAGAAACATCTATTGTACGCAGGCGGTTTACCGTATGTAAGCAGTTTAACACTTGTTCCTTTATGATTGATGATCCCTCTGGTGGAATGTCTTTAGGACACCTCAATTATCTATTCTATTGCATTGCAACCGAGTCCAGGAAACTCACTTAGCAAAAATTGTATCAATTTCATGAAAAGAAGAAGCCAGCGTGAGACGTCTAGATACAGCCAAAGACACTTTAAGAAGGGATATGAATTCACTTAACCATGTAGATAAAAAGATGTAGTTTTGGAGTAAGTGTGCATTCAGAAATGTAGTCTATAATTTAAGGACTAAGTTTATGGCGTTTGTATTAAGAGAAGTGTATTGAGATTCAGGTTTATGGATTGTGGAGCACTACTAAGTCAGCTTTGTAAAATTATTATTGGAAGGATCTTTTCAAATACGTACATCTCCAAGTCATGAGAACAAATAAATAGATTTTAAAAATCTTTGTGATGGTTTGTAATTATAGTCAATGCCATCCTTCTGATTTCATGAGACTCCCAAGTTACTCTAACAGGCATACTGCAGGATGCCTGGAGGGGAGGAAAAAAGAAAAAGGACTTTTCTTGCTTTGGTTACATGTTTGTCCAAGCTGTGCCATTCCTCTGATGTGCCCAGAACCCCACAAAAATGCCGGGTCTGGGGAAAACAGCTAGTAAACTGCAGAGGGGAACCTGTAGAGGGATTAAAACGTTCCCCAGCTAAAGCAGGTCACTGTGTCGGCGTTTGGCAGTTTGCTATATCAGGATCTGAAGCAGCAGCATCCCATTTGAACTGAATGCAAATGAGCAGTACCTTAATGGAGGTCATTTTGCACTCATGCAGTATTTAAATGGCGTTTTTAAAAGAAAACCTTAGAAACAAAAAAGTATATTTACATGCCAGATACAATCCGCTTTGTAAAAAGAAAGAAATATGTAAATACTGTCTTCGCGTCAACTTTGGGGAAGTGTTTGTCCCACCAGAGCTAATTGCCAATGAAGAAATTGGCGTTTATTGTTGAGGTTGTTACAAAGGGCGTCATAAACTAACTTTATTATAGCAAATGTTGAACTGTATTTGCATTATTTCCATCGCATTATCTTTGTTTTACAAGCTGTCTGCAATAGCTGTTCCTGGAAGGTCTCCAACAAAGCATTCTCTTTGGGGCTACTAACTGCAAATAAGATTAAAGCTTAATATGCCTGGTAATCAGTTTTCTTTTAAAGAGTGCAATTTGATTTCTTATGGTCAGCTGGGATCCCACGTATCCTCATCTCTTCTGGTTTTCAACTCGCTGCTCTCAATAACCCAAAAAGGCAATTTGCCAACAGATGTCCTTTCACCGCTTTTCCCGAATTGAAGTGTCATCTGAGAGGTAGCCATACACGATTTGTACTCCAGAATGCAAGGCTTCTGTCTATTAAATGCAACTTCTGTTTTTTTTCCCTCCAGCCTGGGCAAGAACAAAGCGCTTTACATCCTCCATTTTTTCCCGGTGACCTGCAATGAATGGAGATGGGTAAAGCTCCTTTGCTCAAACCGCGCAAAGAGGAGCAGGTAAGCTCTGTACTCCTTGCCTACGCCACTGATTTGCTCCAAAGAGAGCTGCAGCCGTACTGGGTGAATTTTTCTTGAGAACGATAAAAATACCCTTCGGGGCAAATGGCAAGTAAGAAAGAGAGAGCGCCGCGAGAACTCATCCGTCTTTCGGGAATCTCGCCTCACTTGCAAAGGTGGGAGGAGGGAAGGGCTGGGATGTGTGCTGGTACCCCAGAGGAGAGGGCAGAGCACCTTCTCACCTCCCAGGGTACGCGGGTCTCCTTCACCCTATTCCTTCCCCTGCACTGGACTGGAACTAGGACGCTGTTCTCCATCTGAGGAGAAAGTTCAGGACAGAAAAACAGTGAGACTGGACCGGCGAAACTGGACTGGGTAAGCCTAACCCTACAGATACCACGTGAGTTTGACAACCTAATAATTATTGAATCGTTTGGTACCACGCGCGAGCTGAATAGCAGCCACGCTGTGCTACTGCCATCTGTGCTGCAATATTGTACCACAGAAGGGTCAGGAGTTGCTGGAGACCATGAATCATTTAGGAAAGTGACTGATAAAAGAGAATGTTGTTGGCAACTCTCGCACTGTCTGGTTTTTTCCAATGTTCCTAAAATTAATCTTGACTGATGCTACGCTTTTCCTATTGGGCCTACTGGAGCAAACCACCGGAGGCTAACATTTTCAGAGTGTTAGTTCCTCAGTCAGGAGCTAGTTTCTCAAATTCCAGTCCTTATATTTTACTTCTGTTAACTCTGCTATTGAAAACAAGCTTTAGGACAATATCAGAGCATATCGGTATATTTGTCAGTTTGGTTGTCAGAGGTCCAAGATGACTTTAAGCCAAGTTTGCCAAAGGAGGAGGTTGTTCCTAGATACAAACATATCAAAGAATGTAAACACCAGTTTTCAAAATGTTGTTAAAAGGTTTTGGCAGGTATGAAAGTACTTCCATTTCCATCTACATTAAATCTGGAGCGTATTCATCATTCTTACACAGCCTGTTGTTTTTCCATATGTCTTAATTTGTTTTGATACTTATTTCTAAGTTCTATTACAGGAAAAAAGAAGAGTGCTGTGTTTCCGGGACATTTCTGTCACAGCAATGACGTGTTTCAATATATTACAAAACACTTAATCCAGCGAGAATGTCCACAACTACAAAATGTGGATGTTTAAACCACAGAAGAAAAAAAAAACCAAAACAACTATTACACTTCTTTCAAATATACATGCGCCGGAAAGGACCGAGGATTTATCACGAACAGCTCTAGCCTTTACAAAGTGAAAGTGACTGGTCCTATTCTGGAAGAAATATGAATGAGCTTTCTCCCAAGAAAAATAGAAGCAGCCTGAGGGCAACATAAAGGTGTAGTAAACCTGTAAAAGATGAAGTCTCTATTTTATTTTTACCAGAGTAGCTTTATGTTATGGATAAACAAAGACAAGATATAATTTTATGTAGCCATTTGAAAGTTCATAAGCCTGGTTAGGGCAACTTTTCTCAAGCAGTCTTAAAAACAACAGTAAAACTAGCAACTAATATGTTTGCCTGATATACTGTCTAACACCATTTGTTCTCCCTGCAGATGGGATCCCAGCGTTCCTATTTCAGCAGGATGTTTTTGTCACTGACTTAAAAACAATAAGTGATTAACGCGAGAACAGACACTAAATGTTTTCACATAAAAGCCTGTCACAGATTTCTCACCCAAATGCTCCCATCTATCCTTCACTATTTACCATCCCTGTTAACACAGCGGGTCAGCAATCTAACTTTTTGCCAAATGTGAAACGAGGCAATTTTGTAGGGGATGCTGGAGGCCATGTGGAAACCAATTGCTTGAAGGAGAAGGTACCTTCCGAAAAGGGACCGTAAAAGTGGCACCCGAGGGCTTCAACTTTGTACCTCAACAGCTTCTCCGATCAATAGGCTCTGTTTATCATAGACAGAAGAGCAAAGGAGGCGAAGGGGGCTTCCCACAGACAGGTCTGCAAAACGAAGGTACCGTCTGCTCCACACATCATAGATTAACCAGAATAAAAAGGCTGAATTCATCAGCGTAGAGATATGCTGCATCATTAAATTATGCCTTCAGTGACAACTGAATAGTCCATTTGCCTTCAGCAGGTTTCTAGCGGAGGCAACGATTGGAACTTCATAAACAGTTGTGTTAGAAAAGCACTATTTCTTATATATACGGCTTGTGAAGCACAAGCAGCAGAAGAAAGCGGGAACATTTCTTTTTAGTTACAAGCATCCGAGGAAATTACTGGCAGGTAAAGGAAGTGGACTGATGTGATAAAAATACGCTACTTACGCCACACTTTTCAGGTAGAACAAGTCCTTAATAAGTATTTGGTAGGTTTTCCCATTAGCCTGGTGTTTCTACCACAAAGTATGCGTTGATTAGCATTCCGACACGTTATTTCCAGTCAAAGGACTCCACCCATAACCTAGATTACAGTTTTATTGCCCAATTAAGGTTTTAAAATGGTCAACACCCACTGCAATTCAATTTTTTAATTACATTTACATTTACCTAAATGACGTTGCAAATGAGCTACACCTGCAGGAATAGAAGGTTTGGGTCAGAGCAAAGGCCTGTCTCCGTTCAGCTTTACATCCTCCGACACCCCACAAAGTGGGTACCCAGGAAAAGATTACAAGGGCCACTACAAACACCCGCTGGCACCTCCCCAGCTTCCAGCTGCCCTTGGGTTTAGTTTCTCTTTTCAGTACAAAGGTGATCTGCAGGTCACTTGTTTTCTACAACTTGCTGAAGTCTGCAGAGGCAATAATCCTGAAGATCATGCTCGGCTAGGTCTCCCCTTAAGTAATTGCTTAATTGAAATGTACTGGCAATACTTAACTGCTGCAGGTGAGCTTTGTAGACATGTGAGGGGCTGGCAAAAGCGAAAGGTGGTATCACCTGTGTCTTAATTCAGTTTCTTCCCTTTGTTCTGGCCCAGACCGTAGGAATTCACATACTTTCCCTAGGGTTTTGATTTCTGGAATCAGTGGACGACATGTGATAATTTATCAGACTTATCAGTGGGGTCAGATAATTTATCCAACATATAAAGAGGCTTTTCTGTAAAACCAATGAATAATCCATCACTCAGACTTCTTTGTTAACAATTTTCAAGTATTAGGAAATAGTCTAACATTCTTACAGCTCCGTTCTTATTCTTAAATCCTTCTGCCCCACAATCTCAAAGTATACGCAAGTATAAAATATTTTATTCAGGATACATTTGAGTAATAAGGGCATTCTAACAGGTTTTCTTTTGTCTTGCTGTGCGGCAATGACCTTTGATACTAGGACATTCACTGCCTTCCTTCCAGGGCTGCACTGATTTTAGACAAGGCGGATAAGAAAATCACTCCCTGTGGAGCTGTTTTAATGCTTACTGCCTGATTCCTGAATCCTGCACCAGAACCCAGCGCGTCGCGGCTGAGCGTGAGCCCAGCGTGGAGGGATTAGAGAATAAAAACAATCCAGCACCTCAAGGTAGTACTTGGCAGCTGCTGTTTCAGCCCTAGAGCTACAGCAGCTGCCAGAACCGAAGCAGAACTGCCTGGAATGGACAAAATAAGGCAGGTCTGCCTGAAAACTGTTGATCTGCTTCTCCCTCCCACCTTGGGGCTTGCCTGCATTTTTTAACTCCTCCTTTACGCAGTGCAAAGAATTCTACCTGGAGAGTAATCTTGTGGATGCGGGAGAAAAATGGTGTTTTCATCCCTACTAGGCAATACGGCCACAGAAACTCCCCCTCCCTTTCCCCCAGCCCTGCCCAAATATTATGTTTTTAAATGAAAAATAAGACGCATTGTTTTTTGGATATATGCTCAGAAATCCTAGCACAGGTGGATAGTACGGGAAGGTTATTTCATCAAACACAACAAGCACAGAGACCGTGCAAGCACTGAGCTATACACTTAGGAGGAGATGAGAAAAAGATGGTGCATATAGTCTAGAACCAGCACAGCAGCATTAAATTAATGTATTTAATTTTATATGAATCTATTTTCACAGCTTTCGTTTCCTCCAGTCTTTTCTAAAAAAAGGTTTAACTCTCCAGAGTGCCATTTCTGAGACGGTTTCCCATAATGCGAAAAGGAAAAGTCGACGAGCTTTCCAGTGTGAGCCAGCAGCAGATGTGTGCGAGCAGGGCTCAGTCAGTGGGTATTTCCAGAGAGCTTAGATAAAGTTTTTAATACAATGCCCAAATACCACAAGTCCCCGTGGGCTCTCCAAGCTTGCTATGGAAAAGAGACAACGGGAGAAAGGTATCGCCCATCCGCCGCGTTTTTAACGGGAGGTTCTGGCGGCTTTCGCTGATGCGACTGCCTCTCCCATTCCCGTTAGCCGAAGAGCTACGCTTACGCCGAGGCCGGGAGACGCCACGCCGAATCCTGACTAAACTTCGTGTCACCCTGCAGTGCAGGTAAGGTCGCCCCTGCTTTTTGGGAGGCAAACTGGGGTCTTTGCCTCAGGTTGCAAAGCAAGTCAACGCCAGTGCCAAAAGGATTCACGGTCCTCCCTCCCCTCCCATTCCTGGGCGCCGTTATTAAGTCGTGCTCCTGTTTTCTTACACCCATCTCGCTTTTCACTACAGCATATCACCGTTTAGCGCAGTTTGAACGGTAAAACGGGCTTTATGATTTGAAATATCCTTCTTCAGATAAAGAGAAGGCTTCGGATAAGGAGAAAAGTGATTTCTTCGAAGATACACTCCTGTCTTGCAACATGCGTGTTAAATCTCTCCAGCTGAAAGACTATTTACGGTCTGCATAGTTATTCTTTCAGGGTATGACATCATCCTTAGCACATGCATAGCCCAGAACACAGTAAATTATTCTCCCAGAAAATTCCTTTCATTGCTCTCAGATTGTTAAACATCACATAATGACAAATTGGTAACTGATAGCTGTTGTCTAAAATTGATTTGCATGCTTATTTCTTTTGTTACACACTGGGCTCCCTTACCTTCTGTGTCTACGACAGAACTAAAGATGTAAATATTTTAGGATGCAGGCAATAAATTATGCTAGACTATTTGCTTTTTTTGTAAACCTGTATTTATTTGCTTTTTTAAACCGGCTTTTTGTATTGCAGACAATACTCATTCACACAGTTACACATCCTCTGGTATTACCTCAGCTGCAAAATACAATTTTCTACCCAGCCTTTGATGTGGGACTTACTTCAGCCTTGCGTGCAGCCACCTTCTGCCTGTAGCCACGCTCTCCGACTTGGCAAAGGAGTGACCTTTTGAAGCTAACACTGGTTTATTCCTTCAGTATCGTTACTCCAACTGGTTGAACAGTACTAGTATGATCTGAGGGCTCTGAAAGCAAAAGGTTTAATGAGCCTCGCATTCAGTTTTGGGGAATATTCTCCGGAAAGGCAACGCAGGCTTAAAACTGATTTCTTGCAGGACCCCCGAGCGGCTGCCGTAAAGAGTAAGGAGACGGCATTGGGACGAGTCCACGAGGAGAACCACTTGAACCTGAAGAACGCTGGAAGTCCCAAAAGCTGAATGGCGATGAAAGCAATTACCTGAAAACATGGATGATGTTTTTGCTGTTGCCTTTTCTTCCCGACTTTTGGAGTTGTTTTCCTCTTCGTTCCCGCAGTAAAGCCAGCACCTGCAGTTTGCTGCTGTCTACTCAGCTAAGCAAGGGGCAAGTCTTGCATTTTGGTTATGGTGGCTCGGGCCCTTAAAATGAAGACGACTGTCTGTAATGAGTCAAATAACCTCCAGGGCATCTCTCTTGTATACGGCACAGTTATTTACTTCCATAAAACTCATGGTTTTTAGGCACGAAGCGCTGTGCTGCTTCTAACGCCCAACCAGCGATGAACTCTTGGTCACATATTCAAACAGAGGAGGAAATGTTTCCCTTTCTAAATTTCTTCTAGCTATGCTGTCCACCAACCACAGTTTACATTTCTATTAAATAGGCAGATTTTCCTTCCCTCATGTGTCCGATGTATTTTTTTTTGTTTGGGCTCTCTTAGTTGCTCACCTTGCTACATCCCAAACAACAGACCCTGATGTTCCGAATGGGGCGCCTTTATTAGGATTGTTGTTCCCGAGGCGCTTCCCCAGAAATCTGATTGAATTTTTAGATGAATACAGATACAGAGGTAAAGAAAAGAAATGAACAAACCTGATTACTTTTCTATTTGAAAACTAGTTTTCCTGCTGTTCTAGACAGATGGAGAGGAAAAAGATGGTACTTAATGAGGTGGGACACATTGTACTTCTTGACAGCACTGCTGAGCGAGAATACCATTTTTTAACATGAAAACCAATGCAGTAGATAATGTGCCTTTCAAACAGTTTTAAAAAGAAAACCAATACACAAGTCAACTCATCTCACCTAATTTTCTCAGAGCAATGACAGACTAGTTCGGTTTTATTGCCTACATTTGTATTTATTACTGCTCCCTCTTCCTACCCCTCTCTTTTCTCAAGAGAGAAAATAAACAGATGCTAGCAGAGTAACCCTCAAGATAAAAATACCTAAGAAACCATGGACAATTTCCCGTGAATGCTTCCAAAGCATGCTGCTAAAGGAATACGGCCATGCAGTGTAAGCCTCACACTGAGCTCTGGTCAGTGTGGGACATTGTTTTACACCACCAGAACAGAAATTATGTTCTAACTAAATCAGAAAGCTTGCAAAGTTTATAAACTTACAAAGTTTAGAAATTCTCTGCTGGCAAGGTGAAATTATACTCTGCTATGAAACCAAAGATTGAAACCATGTGGGATGGGGGGGGGGGGGGAAGTGTTAATTATCTAAAATGAGCTTGTGCTTTACGTTTAGCTTATTAATAAATATATAGTCAGACCACATCAATTCTACTGAGCAGATCCAGCCTGCAGGAAGCTTATTTTAGGCATGTGATTTGGGAAGCATGCAGAAGAGAAGGCTCATCCCGAGCCGGCGCAGACAGTTGGGAGAACGGTGTTAACTGGAATGGATTTCAGAGGACCCCAGTGGGTAACAGTCGGATACCTTTGGCTGTCAGCGTCGGAGCTAACAAAAGCTGTGATTTTCTACATTCGCTCCCAGCTCCACAGAAGCCAGAGTTACCCTGACTATCAGCGTTCACCAGCAGGTTGGAGTGTTTACCATCCCAGGTCTCCAACCCTTCCCCTCTCGAAAATCCCAATGGCTGTAAGACTCTTTTTCCAATTAAGGCCAAATCAGACGACCCCTGCAGCAGCACTCAAAAATGTAGCTTTTGAAATGTCACAAAGGCAGCTCAGATTCTTCAAATGTAATTTTGGAATAATTCTATTTTAATTGTTGTCTTTTGCCTCAGAGTTTTTGTGCCTATGTGTTCGAATTAGCATTTTCAAGCCAAAACCTCAAAGCATTTTGCTGTAAGTAACAGTAGATGTTAATGTAAAAGCTAATGGACATTGTGCTTACCACTGAATAAGGCACAAAGGAAAATAAAAGCCCCAAAGAATTTACCATCTAAGGGCTCATTAAATTCAGCGGGACTACTGCCAAAATTAAATGAACACTTCTGGGCTAAGTATTTGTGAGATCGGTTTCATTTTGCAGACATAAGATACAAAATTGCCCCCCGAGACTGGGAGAACAATTCTGCATAACAGGAGGCATGTGCTCCCTCTTACTCTACTCCATGGGAAAACTTTAACGATAGCAGGAGAGCCCTCTGAAGTGCTTTTTACATCCACTCACTCACACACACACTTCTGTATAGGTACACAGAAGTTTTATCTTTATATATATATGTCTGTCTGTCTGTGTATGTGACTTCCAGTTACATAAATAAATACTAAAATCTCTCTCTATTTTTATATATGTTAAAACCCAATCTATCGCTGCTGTATAGCATATATTGTAATATGAGGATACGTAAGCTGACAAAGCAATGGGGCGGTCAGGAGACAGAAAGTCTTTCATACAGGTTGCGACTTTATTCTCATAGGACATTAGAGGTCCCAGTTCCAATTCTAGAGTCACATAATCTTCTTGAGTATATGAAATAACTCCTCTTTCTGGAGGAGCTCTAGCTCCTGCTGCGGTCAATGGAGAGTTTTCCTCCGCTTCCAAGAGGAATCAGCCCGGGCCGTGCTTCCTCCAAACAGAAATAATTCAGACAAGACTACGGTGCCCCTGCCGATGCAGGAGTTGCGTATTTTAAAGCACCGGATAATTCATAACCACCACCAAAAAAAAAAACCCAAACCAACCACACCCAGCCAAACCTATTTCTTACATGGAGAGTTTCAGGTGTAGCAAAATTCCCTCTTTCCACCCTATAGTACAATTTCAAACAATCAGAGTTTTATGAAAGTGGGAAAGCGGATACTGACCACTGCTTTGGGATTATCTGGCAAGATATAAGGAATTAAACCTAAAAATTACAAGGGATTATGATCTGCAGGAAAAACCCTACATCTCACCATGCCGTTCAAGCTAGTTTCTGATACTGAGTTCCTACCAGGTTGGGTTTTTCATTTGTTGTAACACTAAGTTGGGATTTATGCAAACATTCCTGAAATAGGATGAACTTATTATATCTTTTTAAGTAGGAGACTGAAAACTGCCTAAACGCCTACAAAATCATCATTGCTCCATCAGTTACAATTACATCCCATATTGCTCTCATTTAATCAAAAGCCAATCTTCTTAAGTTATTAAAAAGAACTGGCTTCTTGACATTAGCTAATACCACCATTAAACAAACAAACAAAAGAATAGCTCGTCCAAAAATTAAGGCAAGTGTGAAAAGGAAAAAAATATTTTAATATAATTGGAGCAGACTCCTTTCTCCAAGAAATAAAAAAAAAAATACTGGCAATTTTCAACAAGCATTGGCAGAGTGCACACTAAGAAAATCACTTACAATTTCATCATGGTAAAAGTAAGATAGCATCAATATTTTAGATTTTGTAACATCTGTTTACAGTCAAGATTTTTTTTCTGAAGTACTATAAATTGGCAATTGTTTATCTACAGTAATGGACTCAATTACTGCTTCCCCAGATTATGCAATGAGCATATTCAGTAACTGAGATAATTAAGCAATAAACATATACTTTGAGATACAGCAAAGCCTTGCCAGCATTAATTCTGCCAAATCAGAAGAGATGCACACATTGCAATGTCATTTATTTGCACTTCATTTTTCAGTACTTTGTCCTTCGCTGTTCACTTCTGTAATGCTAATGTACTATTGCTTTGCAAATAATTAAAATTATGGTCTGACCACATGCAGTTCGAAGAAATTAGTGCGTGACCTTCAACACTACACAGAAACACAAACATGCCAGATAACAAGGTTGTGCAGCATTAGGGAAACCACTACATGCAGACTTACACACATTATAAATGTCAATATACTAACCAAAATTTTGAAAGACAGATTTTGATTGCACAAAGATGCGTACACTAGAGGCTTACATTACAGAAATCTAATTTTTAAAAAAGTCTCCCCCAAAATCTCAATTTAACCACCATTGTTTGTCCCCAGCCTTTAAATCCATCTGGAATATTCTTTATTTCCATTAATTTTTCATGTTTTTTTTTTTTTGTAGGCCCAACGCTTAAGTTGCTGATGGTTGTATTTGAAGGCCTAAACCTCCTTAACTTTACGAAATCCATGGAAGAACAAAAATGCTTCACAACATCAAACTTGCATTACCTACCATCTCTCAGAACTCGCTAATTGGGAGAGACAGAATGTCACTGCAGATTAACGCACCTTCTTTCTCTTCGAGCACCTGAGTTGAATCTAATCTGCACAAAAGTGACTGGAAATCAATCTAATCTGACAGTGGTGAAATTATTAGCTATAATTATATGCATTCTCAGATCTTTAGCTGGAGAAGACAGATTCCTTGGAACCTTTCAAGAGAAGAATTTGAATGATATTTGCAGGGTTTTTTTTTTAAAATCAAAATCATGCAGAAAACATTTGCTTTCAACCATAAAAGATGAAAGGTGATCAAGACAATATCTTCTATTCATATCAGCCCTTAATATTTGCTACAGGAAACAACACACCCCCACGCCAGAAGCGTGTTGGAGGAAGGAAGGAATTGGGGGAAGGGAAAAACCTTGAAAAGTATTCAGATGCACCATTTTTAATTACTCGAAAACGTGCGTTACATTTCTAATGATGGGCTCCTCTCCATTAAAGGAGCAGAGATCTTAGCTTGCTCAGACAATGAAATAATTAGCAAAAATTCCTCATTTGCAAAGGGCTGTATATATCCATCTAATGCAAGCAAGGAACCTCAGCCCTTTCGCCAAACTCAGAGCAATGGATGTGACCAGGAGAGAATAACCCTGACTTGAAGCTACTTCTTCTTTTTCCTCTCACTCAAGTTTGCTGAGCCGTATTCAACTACAAACTAGGAAAGAAAAAAGGCACTACGACACGCTGACACACCTATTTTTTTGTCAATAATCTCAGCAATAACAGAAGATTAAACAGGGCTGAAAAAAAAAATCTAGTTTGTTTAAATACTAATCATGCCTACCGAAAAGATTCAAATGGATTTGCAAATTTTTTACTGCATAACATGACAGACTCAACAGCACACAGTTAACAATGTTCTTCATCAAAATCTTTCTTCAAGAGGTAAAATGCATCCATTTATAATTCCAGGATTCCAAAAATGAAGACACAGATGATGAAATCATTGTATTCTGAGCATTGAAAAGCACAGCAAGTCTGTGCGTCAGAACTAGGAATGTAATAGCGTGACTTAACTAATAGGTTTGTATTTGGTGAAAAGAATAGTTTCTCATGTAAAAGACAATCACATTGTTTGCTACTACTGTTGTAATTTTATACCCACAAGCACGTGGACAGTGGAAATCCAGTTGAGACAATCTCTCTGGATTTCCAGAAGGCTTAAGGAACCCAAGCACCTACCAAAAAAAAAAAAAAAAAAGAAAGAAGGTTATTGCAAAGACAGAGAACTTGTCAAAAAATAGAATATAATTGCCTATAAGAGTTAAGGAAGTAAATAGTCCTCACAGAGATCTGTCCTGGGACTTGTGTTGCTCATTGTATTTATAAGCAAGCTAGAAAAGGGGTGTAGCAAGGTGCCAAAATTTGCTGATGTTACTTCGTTATTTAGGGTAGTGAAGGTGAGGGCTCATAATGAAGAACTGCATACAGACCTTATGTGACTTAGTAATTAGGCAATAAACCGGCACAGGAAATTCAATATAGATAAACATAAAAAGATACACAGGAGAATAAAGCTGTCCAAATTTCAGATATACAATGAGTCGACCAGTATTACTCCGGAAGAGAGACCTTGAGGTCAGGACAGAGAGCTTATGGAAACACAAGCTTAGGGTTCAACAACAGTCAAAAAAAGAAAATCACTTATTTGAAAAGGAATTGAGACTAAAACAGAGAACATCTCTTTGCTACCTACAGAGAACCTGCATCTTAAATACTGCATGCAGTTTTTTCCCTCCATCTGGAAGGATGTAGAGCTGAAGATGTTCCCAACAAGGAGAATCCAAGCATCATCTTCCATATAAGAAATAGCTAAGTAAACTAGAACTCTTGATTCTAGAAACAGAAATGTTTAAGACTGAATAAGGTCAAGGTCTATAAAGTCTTTAGCGGCAATGGAGAGGGTGGGTCTTTAAAGTTTCTCCAAAAAACAAGAGCCAAAAAAGCACCAAATGAAGCTAGAAGAGAGTCCGGTTAAAAACCGAGAGAAAGAAGTGGGTCTTCACACACGTGATTCAGCGGCAAGTACTGCTGGTTGTGGGACACCGTGAACACCAGCAGCTCAGGCTTGCTCAAGCTGCACCGGACAAATTCATAGAACTGGAATTTACCAAGAGCTACTAAATACACAGAAACCATCTACAGAAGAAGTATCGTCCTCCGTAGTTGCCCCGCTTGTACAGTCTTCCCCGCACGTTTGCTTGCAGCTCCCACTGCGGATGGTGTACTGGGTTAAACAGTCTGACCCCGTACGGCCAGCCTCACATTCTCACTTCTCTGTGTGAGACCACACGCCTTTTACGAATAACGATGGAATTGACAGAATCAGAGAACACAGGACTGGAAAAATTCTCGAGAGGTCATCTAATCTACTCTCCTGTCTCTTGGTAGAATCAGTTGTGCGTGACTTTTTGTGGCAGATGTCTAACCTGTTTTTCAAAACCTTCAAAAGCAAGCGATTCTAGTGCAAAGCTGGCCTTCTCTGAAAAACGCTCTTTGTAATGTAACCCGAATCTTCCTTGCTGCAAAGTTAATCCCTTTATTTCTTCATTCTTACAGACACAGAGATGGTCCCTCCCGCCTTGCAGTGGCTTTTCATACTCCTGGACTCATCTACCAAAACCTAGAAAGAAAACGCAAGCCCTCTCAAATTGTAGTCAACTAATCATTGAAAGAAAAAAGACAAACACCACCCCCCCCCAAATACCAAAATTCCTCTACATAGTACCCACTTCAGCACATCACAGAAAGTAACAAAACCGATTCTTCTAGTAGGATCATTACTAGTACAAAAAAAAAAAAAAAAAAAGTGTGGAGTATGGTTAGTGTATAAAGAACGGCCTATATTGCTCGGTAAATTGAGTCCGTTTACAATGGGCACGGAGAACAGTTCTTCCTTTCCTGCAGAAATCTCCTCCAGCCCCCTTCTCCTCCTTATGCCACGCACGTAACCCAAATTCTCAATTGCTCTTCACCGACGATGCTTCCTAGACCACAGCTCACCCTCCTGTTCTCTTCAAGAAAGACAAGAAAGGTTTGGAGGGAGGCCCGAAGCGGAATGCCCGAAGCTAGACAGAGCATTCGAGTCGAGCTTAACCAAAGCTTCGACGAGCGAAGGGATTACCGCACGTTTCTCGCAGGCTTCCAAGTCACACCCCGCTCAGCACTCACCCGGGCCCTGCCGTGCCTTCCGCCGCAACTGTTACCTACTCGTTTTCACCCCAGCCCGCGATTTACGTAGCTCCGGTTGTTTTTCCGTTTTTTTTCCTCTCCTGTAGAACACTTTTTTAGTCAACAAGAGATGATCTTTGTTAGAAATGTCACAAATATTACGCCGATGCTGAGCAGTATTGGTTTGCTTCTCTTGGTCACCTCACGCGGACTCTAGGGCTTTCCCAGGATCGGCAGACAAGACTCTTAAAAAGCACTGGCTGTAGAAATGAAGTATGAATTTGTGCTTGTCTGTGGTGCTTTATTTATATACTTTAAAAAAACCACAAACAAAACAACCTTTTCTCTATATTCTAATCTTATGCTCCAACTACAGTCTCCTCTTGGCTTGGTATCATCTGCAAATTTAGTCAGGTTTTGGGGTTTTTTTTGTCTATCCCATCAATCTAGTTTGCACAGTAGCAAGTCAGCAAAGCAGAGACCTTGGCTAAGACACTGGGTAGAGTCTGACTAGTTCAGCACCCACCGGAGTAGTTTATCTAGCAGTTGAATTTCTAGTCTGCATTTGAAAAAAAAAAAAAAAAAAAAGTGCGACTGACAAACAACCACCAAAGTCAAGATGTTATCAAGCAGATGACACATATTGGTTGCACTCTGCATCTTCATCTTTTGGGGTTTTTTTTCCATCAAGAAAATAATAGTGAGCAAAGCAGATAACATTCACAGATGGCCCACTAACACTTAGAGATACTCTTGGCAGTATTAACTTACCCAAATTTATATCCTAATTGCAATAAAAATATCACAGCCTTAATCTACAGGCAAATGCAAAATTACTATAGAACTAAAAGTGCTGTAGCACTAGAAGGCTTGTTCTAACAAGCAGAGATGCATGAGCTAATAATCCCCGTGAGCAATTTATTCAGTGACTTCAACCCCTGTTCTGTTAATGAATTCAATGGGACATTTTTATTTCTGTGAATTTATTCTTTATTTAGAATTATTAATAAATTAATTATATGACCATGCTCAGTCTCCAGATTGCGCGCAAACTATTTGCCAGCCCACCAAGATCTTATCTTCATAAATCAGACTACTTACTCAGCTAATCCACATTTTTTTCAGTCTACAAATCTACAGCATTTTCAAGGTGGTTACTGCATTAAAGATTATGCAAATGAGTATCATGACATTTTTATCTTTCTCAGCTGAGCATTTCAGAAATCAAGAACTTGTTCACATGAATAACTGCAGAAAACATTCATCAGAATCTGAATGCAAACTAAATAGGGAAATTCTTAATCCATTTTCATTTTCAAAAAGATAAGATTAAATCTAATATGATAAATTAATTCATAAATCTTTTGAGACAGTGGGTAAATATGTGAAATATTGCGTAATAAATAATTATCCAGGATACAGAGAATACAGGGTTCCATTAACTGCACCATGGCCAGTTACTTTCTTTCACAGTGTACGCAAACAGAATAATGTTTAAAATCAACGTCGAATACTACATGTCAATTTTTTTTCCAGTGTAGAACTCTGTTTTACCATAGCGAAATCTGCATTTAACATAACCTTTTGGGTTAGATTTCTCTTTCCTGCACAGTATTTTGGTTAAACCTTCCAGACACAGCACCCATACAATTTTTGGTCAGAAGTCCACACTTCAGGTAAAAACACTGATAGATGCCAAGTGTGCTGTCAACATAACTTTACTAAGTTAGTAGCAAAAAATTCAAATAAAGTACAACTAAACTGCAAACAGAACAGCACTTTGACTCTTCTCCTGCTGCTCATTTCTGATGTGTCAAATTCATCACATTTTAAAATAAACTTTGAGAAGGAGAGGCTACTAGGAAAATAGCACAAAAGGCATTTCTAAAGACCCTGCTTCTCTTTTTGTGTTACTAAGAACATAGAAATGGCTTTTTCAAAACTTCTAACAGGAAGATTGCATTGCAAGTTAGATATTTGATGTGTGCAGTAAAAAGGCCTTTAATATTACAAAAGTAGTCTCCTTAATCCAAAGTTCAAATACCTATTTTAAAGGCATTCGGCATTATATTTAAACAAAGCTAGTGCAGTGCCTGCAGCTGCAAATTGCAGGGAACAAATGCAAATCACAAGAGTTCACACTGCAGGCTCTGAAAAGTCATCAAAGCCTCCAAGTACTTTTAAAGAATAATGTACAAAATGCCACCAGATCTCACAGGCTACCCTGCAGGAAACCATTGCTTTTTACCTGATAGAGCGGTGAAGCTAAGAACTTCAATCCTTTCTTTTTCCAGAGCCTCTATAAAAATGCAAATGACACCCAGTAGACACATACACAACTAAAAGGAAAAAAAAAAAAAAAACCAACTTTTTTTTTTTTTAACATAAAACTTAAGTCCTTGTAAAGAGTTACAAATTTACAAATTATAGCACAAATTGCATCTGTGCAATGCTGCTAAAGATGGATAAATTAACAAAAAAGTTGTCTGTATTGCCAGGAAATCATAATGGTACACATTACTATGTAATCATCACTAGGAGATACTTCTCAACTGCCACAACTTCCTACACTGAGTTCAACCTACCGTCTAGTAAAAAGTTATCCCCACTTTGTACATATGAAAAAAAATGCAGAAAGAGGTTATGTAAGAATTTTAAAACCTTCATTTTAATTCTGTGGTATACAGAGGGATTATGCATATTCTCGCGCACCATTTTAGATACCTAATAACCCTATAAACTGCAATATGGCCAATGACTGAAGCCACGAGAAAATTTCAATTTTAACTCGCCCATTTTTCTGGTAGTACAGAAGTAAGAGTAGTAGGAACGTTAAAAGCAGAGCGCGGCTGCTGGGGGCCTTGCTCTCTCTACTCTGCTTTATCCTAACTCACGCTAAAGATCCTTCTGCTGGTCTTCCAAACATTTTCTTCTCTCATCGCTTTCTGCCTTCACTAAGGGGAAAAAAAAAAATTAATCTTAAATTATTCTAATCATGAGGCACCCTCCACCCTTCATATGCCTCAACAGCTTCACACTGGAGTAATCCCCTCTGCATGATGCGAAAACTATCATTAGCGTTCAATTTTCATCCAGTCAAAGGGTGGAAAAAAAACCCAAACAACAAAACCAAAATCCCACCTCATAAACCTGGGATAGGAGCCTGAGATCTCCTCCCCTAATTTAGGAGGGAGAAAAGTACTAGGAGCCTTTCCAGTTCACTGTTACTAACAGGCAGGTGGGTGACTGCTCACATGAAAGAGCATGCAGGGTTATTGCTGAGCTGTATTTTTTCTTATTAGCGAAGCAGCATATAAAAAATAGACCCTGCAGTACTAGCGAGAAAAACTGTGTTCACCTCGAGCCAGGTTCAAAATGAACAGCAGGAAGAGCCATGTCACACCAAGCCAGACTAGCAATGGCAATTTGCACTTCTTCACGTGAGCCCTTGTCCATATCACAAAGCAACCGCCCATTTAAGCCTGTAACAGGAACCTAGCAAGACACATATTGCACTTATTCACCAGAACACCACCTCTTAATTTGCAGCAGGGCTGGGTGTGGACAGCCACTCAAGGAGTGGGGAGAAGGCAGCCGTGCAACTCCACAGCCCTTCCCAAATCCTTAATTCTATTACTCATTCCCTGCAGACACTCTCAACATTTACATTGCCATTATTGCTATTTTCCAAGGAGTTGTAGGCCTTCTGGGATTGTAAAGCATTTGGTACCGTGTAAAATTGCACTGTACTTAATATTGCTGCAATACACATGGGCCTTGTGATTTTGTTTTTAGTAAACCGATTGATAAAAATGGGTACAGATAAGAAAACGCCTGGCTAAGTGCTATTTAAAAACTTTCATTGATGCAGCACGTTAATTCTCTGCATGATTCACATGCAACATCTACTCTGCAGCGGCATTAAAGATGCTCCTCTCAATAAAAACGTTCCTGTGATAAGGTATGCTTTCTCTTTAATTGGGCATGCCTGGGAGCTGAGCACACAGCATGTGCGTGGGAAAGAGATGGGACCCAGCCCTGGGAACAAAAAAAGGCTGACTAAGACAAGATCAACGCTTTGAGCATATAGCAAAGCAGATCTGGCTTTGTCAGGGGACACGACTCCCCTGCAATTTCCAGTGCCCCTGCTAATTTCAAACTCAGGTCACCATCTTGAGCGTGCGCCGGGAGGCTGTCATCTGAAGCGAGAAGAAACACACGCTGAATAGCACACATCAGCCAAAAACCAGTCACTAAGGGCAAAGGCGATCCTGTTTACCAGCCTGCTCTGCAGTGCTGCTGGCAGCCTGCACGCTCAGACAGAACGACAGCAACTAGTTGGGAAGGACAAGATGGGGCTTGGATGTTTGTGCAAGGCCTCGCTTATGCCCCTGGAAAGCAAATCTCGTCCTGCTTTTCTGCTACACACACAGGTGCCTGGAACGAAGCCTGGAAGTCCAGGCTTTTGTCTTCAACTCTCTTTCAGGCCACCTTCAAAGCTTTTGTTTTACATAGCACTGCCTGGCACCCCTACTGTGACCAAGCTCAGTCCTCATTATAGCACTATCTATAAACGTGACCCAATTTTTATGCCTGAATATCAACTTCTTGGACCTCTGACTCTCCACAAGGCACGCACTGGGTCAGGATCTCATACAGCTGCACCTAGAAACCTAGTAGTCAGGCATTGCATAGAGTCAGCTCAAACAAATATGTTAGTTAGTTGACCAGTATGTTGAATGCAGCTGCATGCAAGCATAAAGAAGCTAAAAACAGTTTTATCAGCCATCAAGCAGCTCGAGAACTGTCTGCAGCCTCGTATTATCACCAGCCAGTTCTCTGGGACAGGGTATGAAACAGCACAGACAGCAAGAGGACTGTGAAAAGACTTCGGAGCACAGTCCGAATCACTGGAAATCTATTCTGGTACATTGCTCCGGTGCAAAATTACTCCAGACTCCAGCAAAAGGAAAAATTGCTGGATCGGCTCACTAACCATGTCAAAACAGGGCAGAAGCAAGTGAATCTGTAAGTGTATGAACTACCCAGAAAGACATTCACTATCAGTTATCTGTAGTCATATTTCAAAATCTTTAATGACAACTGTAATTACTTGCAACTTACATTTAAAAAGATTATACAGTTTAAGTGTGGACAATAACATAGAACACTTCTTGGTAGGCTTCTCGGAGCTCACGATCTTAGAGCTGAAGGGAACAATTAAGACCCACTGCATGTTTTATCAAGGCAACTGGAAAAAGCTGATACATTTAGAGACTCACAGTCCCTTCCCTGGTCTGAAGGCATTTTGCATAAACTTTACCCACTTTGGGCAGGCTTAAGACAGCAATTGCCTGCATACCCAGCACTGTACTCCAGTGCTCATGCTGCCCAACAGGCTAGGTCCCCCATCTCCCAAACTACAGCTTGTATTCAGCCGAGTCTTACACAGCTTTTTATTTTACACTTTCCAAATGACTGCACGCTGCAAGCCTCTGCGATATACGGGACTCTGCGGCAGCGAGCGCCCTTTCCACCCGTGCACACTTACTACCTCCTACGGTTAGCAAACCCCAAGCTTGCCACATTTTGTCACCTCCCACGCACATGAGGCACCAGGCCGAGCCCGGGGCCGCACAGCCAGGCGAAGTGAGGTGAATTCCCCCGGGGAAGGGGCGGGGTGTCGGCTCTACCGCCACGGGGCCCGGGCTACCGCAGGCCCGGGAGGCGGGGAGGGGGAAGCAGTAAGGAGGCAGGCTGCTTCCTACATGGGCGGCCCCAGCTGCTAAAGCACCGGGGGCTGGCACGCCCGCTGTAGAAACCCTCACAAGCAGAGATCAAGCCGCCATGACCTCCCCCCTCACACAGCCCGGCGAGGGGGGGGGGCACTGGG
>JAVJGG010000048.1:17821575-17853778 GCA_035590195.1 Aviceda cuculoides | reverse complement strand
TCATTTTGCAAACATCCACAGGCGTAGTGGTGAAACCTTCTACGTAGTTTTAAGCAAGTTAACTTTTTTACTTTTCTGCCCTTACAGTGTTGGCATGCTTGTAGCACTGCTTACCCCTGTGTTCACAAGGATTCAGTGTGCTTATCATGACAGCCTTATGTACTGCTTCCTCAGATTTATGCTTTTCTGAGCTAGTGAAAGAATGAGAAGAAGGGCAGAAAAGGCTGAGACGCCTATGATAGTTTCTGCATAAATTAGACAAGGTATGGATAGTATCACTTAAGTGGTACAGCTGGAAAAAGCAAATAAGCTTTCAAGCATGCAAGTCTTTTTTCAAATCTGAAAATGAAACAGCAGCTTCCCAAGCTAAATACAGAACAACTGCTTAGAGGTTAGTTTGTTTAGGGATGTATCAAGCAAACCATCTTTGAAGAAAAGGTTAGGGACATCCCAGGAGTACAGGGGATGTTAATCAGGGAAGGGAGAGAGTATTATGAAAATAAAATACTCATCATCCAGGAGAGGAGGAGGGAGTTAAAACCCTGTGGGAAATGGCGTGAAAGTTATGTGCCATAAAAACAGTCTGTCTATTGAGTCAGTGGTGTATTGGTATGCAGTCCATCCAGAAGCTTGTCTTAATTTTCTAGATAAACAGGTACATTTAATAAAAGATGACCACTCTGCCTAGAAACTTTGTTACATTTATGCCCTGAAACCATCAGGACTACAGCAAAATACTGCTGAAATGGAACATGTAGAAATTAGGGCAGTAATTAACGTGAGTTATGTGACTGCTCGTGACCAAAAGAGCTTTTTGTTAATAAAACCAGTATTTTCTGTTTTATAGGATATTGATTTCTTACTAGAGAGATGGAGAGTTGCCCAGAGAGCTGTGGACTCTCTGTCCTTGGAGGTGTTCAAGACCTGCTGGGACAGAGCCCAAAGCAGCCTGGTCCGAGGTCAGTTTTGCCCCTGCTTTGAGGAGGAGGTGGGCCAGTGGCCTCCCGAGACCCCTTCCAGCCTCAGTGATTCGGTGTTACCCTGTCTCATTTCAGATGTCTGATTTATGTGATTAAGATGGGTGCGTCCTGACGAGCAGTCCCATAGGCAGGTGGGGGTACCTCAGCTGGGTACTTTTCCCCCTAGTGTATGAATGAAGCCCAAAACTCAGTGACTACAGTTAGACAGTATTAGTTATCCGCACACTGTAACAATGGTTATGTTATAGCAGAACTGCTTTTCCCTGGGAGGAACAGCACAGTGTTCTTACAGCAAAATTAACTCTTAAAATCAACAAACTGGAACAGAAGGCCATTTTTCCTTCACATAGGCACAGTGTGTTCAGGCTTCTCAAACCAAAGCAGTTAGCTGGAAAGTCCTTATTCCTTAAGTTGATTATCTCTTTTTACATAGTCTAGAACTAGCAATGCTAGTTGAGTCTCGCATTAACAACCTTAAATTTTCTTAAGCAAAAAAATTCCATTTTCTCCTTAATTTTTGTTAAACCTATTTGTTGCAGCCAGAATTGCCTTTTGTTGCAGCCACAGAATTGCCCTTTTTATCCTCCTTTCCATCTGTCCAAAAGGTATTTTTTTATTTGCTAAATCATTCATTGTGGGAAACTTCCTAAAATGTCCTGTTAAACCCATCGCAAAATATTAAATACTACGTTTCCCTCTCACATATAATCGTGGATGTATGTGAGAGAAAATACCAAAACTTCACTAATTCTAATGCAGTGGAAAAGTCAAGTCTTTAATAGTTCTGTTCTGTTTCAAGTCCAGCAGAAAAGGCAGTCGGGATACAATTTTATATGCAAAACACTGAACTGTCTGGCACTTTTCAGATGCGCTGCAGCTCCTCAATTTCAATATATAGTATCAGGGTGAAGTGTATGGCCACAGAACTTACATAGTTGAGTAAACAACCACCTACGTGTACAAATGTTCCTGCAGAAATATTTCAGAAATTTGCCTTGAAATTAGCATCACTATACAACTCTCCTCCCTTTTCCTTCTGAGCAGCCTCAAAATAGTCAACAATAGATACTTCTATTACCTTATTTTCATCTAAATTAGAATTTGCCGTATGTTTATTTTGGTTCAGTCATCAGGTTCTTTTCATTATCCAGTTAAATGTAGGTATCCATAGGATAATGCACCTACAATTGTGCTGAGTACAGGAGACCTGGTGTGCTCTTCAAAGCAGGAATGATTGGTGTTGCGTTTGTTAGATGAAGGAAAGTGGATGTAGTATTCAGGGCATGTACAGCCAGGTATTTTTTTGTCCCGTAATATGAGACAGACAATAAAGATAACATTTGTAGTCTGAAGATTTTTAAAAACTGAGGTATAGTTTCTTTTCTTGTCATCTTTTAAAGACCTTTGGAGCATCTGATACAGTTACTGCTCTCTGTTATGTTACGCCTTTGATAACTTTTTGAAGGTTTGTAGAAAGATATTTTTATTCTCAGTTGCAGTAGAAGCGGAATGTTCCATACGTAGGTGTACCTAATGTTTGTCTTTCTGACATTGTGTTTGGGTATGACAGTCTTAAGTACCCGTACACAAATGGAAAAACCTTCTGTGTAACTTTAGACTGCAGTGCTAAGCCTTTGCAGTACGACTGCTAGTATTTACTAATGCGTCATGGCAGCAGTAGGTGTAGTTAGCAGAAACGTAATAGAAATAGAATTTTTATCTACTTAAAGTGACAATTAAGACAGACAGAAGGAAGTGCTAAAATGTGCAAAAAATAGGGAAAGTGCAAAAGTAAAGTTTTGTTTTCTGTATCGGTTTACCAGTTAGTCCATAACATCTGAATGTAAAATTTGGCTATTCTAATTCAGGACTATTTTTCCTAAGAAAAAGAGGTAGAATAGGAGCTTTGGAAGAAAAATACACCCTGTCTTTACTCAAAACTAATTAATTGCCTTTCCTTGAAGAAATGTTGTTTTGTTTTTGTTTGTTACTCAAACATTGTTTCCTGTCAAAATGGGCAATGTTTTACAGAATAAACTAGAATCGGGAAACTGAGTATTTTTTGCAGAATGGAATTGCTTTCCCATCAGCCGTAGAAGCCGCTATCTTTTCACTTTCCTTGCCCCTGGTTCAGTCACATGCAGATGAATGGACTTGGATCCTTCTACCTTGGCTGAAGCCTGTTATTTGACAGAGGGATTTTGATATGCTCCCTGAGCAGCATTACAGTGTTAACAGCACGTGAGCATATTGTAATCCTCCAGTCTTTTCTCCAGAAATACTTTGACCTTAACTGTTCTATATCAAATGATGTATTTTAAACTTTAAGAAGCCGTTTAGCCAAAGTCCTTGACTGAACTGAATTTTTCTGATAGAGAAAGGAATGTACTGGCAGTTTTTATGAAAATTCAATTGCGATTTACTCTAGTCTTTTTTGCTAGTATGCTTCCATCCATTTTCAGTCTTAAGGCCCGTCAGTTTAGAAGACTTTTTTCTCTTGGGGAATCAAAATATTGTTAGCTGGGCTCCGTTTTACCCTTGGTGGAAGCAGGAACTAACACGTGCTTTTTCATTCCATATATACGGAAATTTTTAGCTCCAGAGCTGCTTCAGCGTGCCATTCAGCTCATGAATTTGTCCAAGTTACAATTTTCTTAATAAAGAAAACTGTCAAATGTTATAAACAAGGAATGGTCCCAATCCACCAAATGAAATCTAAAAGTGAGAGATCCTTTGCAATTATTTAAGCTGAAGGGAGCTTTGTGGCAAATGCAAATTAAACCAAGCTTTTCTGGGATAGTGTGAAGCTATTCACAGTTGCGTCCCAATTACATTTTAGTTGAGGCTTTTCCCTGTAGAAAATAGTAATTTTTTTTCCTTGAAATATCTGTAAATTATAAAACTTTGTCTATCATAGTGCTTGAAAGTTTTTAAATGGAAAAACATGTTTGGCATCTGAAATCTCTTGAGAAGAAATCAAAGCTTTTTATTGAAGCTTGTTAGTCTCTTTCTGTGTTTGAAAGTTTAGTAATTTTGAAGAGAACAAAGTAAACTTGAGTTTTTCTGGATTTTTTTTTTTTTCTCCCTTAAGTGAGCAGTACCAGTAAGAATGGAGTTCTTGTGTCATAAAATTGCTAGGTCTTTTTCCCCTAGGTTTTCAAGAAAAGTTTGAGAGGTGGGGAATGTAATTAAAATCTTATTCTCCCTTTGGCTGCATTTTTAATTTGGAATTCAAACCCTCACACAGTGTAACAGAGCTTTGCTTTAGGGTGTTTTATACCTCTATCAAAGTGACTAAAGTAATTAGTATTTTATACATTTTGGTAAGTATTTTGTCACTGGAAGCACCAGTGCAGGTGAATGATAATGGTTTGAAGCTGAGGCAGTGACGGGACCCTAAATGAGAATGTCGCCTTTTAATCAAGAGCACCTGGAGTCTATGGTATTGAAATGCCCTACAGAGAACATAGAAAAGCCATCCATCACTTTGTGACAGTCCAATCTTTTAGCGCACGAGTAAAATTTTATTCGGCCTTTCTACTAAGGCAGTTGGAATGTAAGATGTTTTAACTCACCTCAGAACAGCAGTGTAAAAGTTTGCAAGTATAATGTACATATTGCTTTCTGGACAGCATATGCATCTTTATGTATTATCTTTATTTATTTAGATTGCAATTGAAACGTTTTCCATGCCCTGCTTCAAACACCTTCCCCTCACCCCCATACACCCAACAGGCGAGCTTATTTCTAAATTTCAGTCATATGTTTGGAGTTAATTTGCATAGTTGATTAACTCTGCATGCTCAGCAGAAATACTGAGCAAGTTAAAGAACTGCTGCTTTAGGAAGAGCAGATTTTGTAAGTCTCACACAGAAAAGTAGTTTGACACGTGACTCAGAAGTCCGCTGGGGGCTGCTTAGAAGAAGCTGAAGTACATTTAGTGACACGTACTTCGAATTATAAACTATTATTATAATAATTCAACGATCTAATTTCAAGCTTTGTGTTGTTATATTTGTTTTAAACAACCCTCCCTCAGCTTTCTTTGTTAGTAAAAGCAGCAGCAGCATCCGAGGACAATGTTGTAATTTAAACAGAAATATTTTTGTTGTCGCGCATTTGAGAGATTTACTTTTGGTGTCAATGGAAGCAGAAACCTGTACCAGGAACCTTGTCTTTTAAGATGAGTTGGCAGTGATGAAACCCATTGACTTAAATGGATTTACTCCCAATTTACACTGTATGCACGGCTGTCTCACCCAACCTACTTGCTGCTTGAAAATCAAGGACCTTGATCTGCGCTGTACTTAATACCTGTTTTCAGCTAGCTACTACTTGGGTTTTTTGTTTAGTAAATCGAATTTTTCAGTACCCTGTGGAACAAAATTTGCTGTGAATATGCAAGATTAGGTTTTTTTCCTTCCTGGCATTTGAACCTTTTGAAGCTGAAACATTTTTTGTCCTACCCCAAAATAAGGTAGGACCTTCTGTAAAGGGAGAACGTTCCTAAAATGCTACCATGTACCAGCGTGCTGAGAGACAAAAGGCTGGGGAAGTTGTATTGGGCTTCATTTTAGTGAGTGGAAAGGAAAAGGGAAAGTTTTTCCTGCTGAATCCAAGAACTAGTAAAATGCAACCAGATGGGGAAGACATGTTAATACACGTTACTGAATAAGTCTTCCCTTGCTGTTCCCTGACAGCAAACTTTTCTGTCACAGACATGGAGAGAGTTAATATCGTTCAAGAGAGGGCTATTTCTTCAGTCTCACATTCTTATTGAGTCTTCGGTGAGTTTGCTTTCAGAAATACACTGTGCTAATAAAGTTGGTGATGAGAAATTTTTTCGCCATCATTTTAACTTGAGCTTAAGCACGTCTAATTCTGACACCTTTCTCTGTGAATTGTTCCCAGCAATATAAAGAGCTGTATTTTTGTCTGCCAGAGTGTACCTGTTCAAGTTTTAATGGCTCCTGTCATGTCATCGTGCACAGTTAAATGAATTAAATATTCAGAATGTGCAAGAGCCTGTGCCAGGCTTGTTATACAGCGAGAGCTAATATATTAATCAAACAGCCTAAGATGTGTTCCAGTATGAGCAGTATTACCAGGGACTCTGTTAAATAGCTGACATTCAAAGTCTACTCCCAATTTTGAAAAGTCTGCTTCTATCATTGCTGCTGTCATCTACTGACATTCGTGCTCTGTTTCCACCTGGCATTCTCACTCACTGTAATTGGCTGCTAGTGAAAATACAGGTATTATCCATCTATTTTATAAATTACCATTTTCTTCCCTGGCTGCATGCCACAGCTTCATCAGGATGTCACAGAACTTATACACAGCTAAAAGCTGAGTAAGTTGCTACAAGTTGGATATTGCTGCTTTAGAAGTAACCTACTACAGGAATAATTAGACACATACCATTATAAAGGCTGAGTTAAAACAACTGTGTCAGTGGAATTAAGAATGTCATTGTAGTATTATCGTGATTACGAAAATCAACTGCCAAAAGTAAGTAAAAATAATTTAAACTCTTTATTGAACTTCACGTACAAAGGTTGGAGACAAGTGGGTTCCTCATCATGCCAAACTGGGTGCTTGGGGCAAAGTTATCACGAAGTGTGAGGGCTTGATTTAGAACCAGACCCCTCTTATTCCTTATTTTTCAGTAGTGACATACAACCCCCTAGTCATCACTGTAAGACAAAGCCAGAGTATCAGAAATACCGAACGCAGAAGCAAAACCAACCCAAAAAACTACATATGTAATCACCTTCATCTACAATTGCTGTACTCAATATAGTGTTAAGAGTGACAAATGAATGATTTGCAGAAAACAAAACTGAGAAAATCAATGTTTACAGTATTGTTTTTGCTCCCTTAAACTAGAAACTCCCTCTCCTGTTCTTACGGAATTTATTTATGCATTTAAGTTTCGCTTTACCAACACACCGTTCAGTTTACCTTCTATTTTTAAATTCTATTTTACCATGTAAGATTGTAACATGTAGCAAAAATGGCCACTGACGATCGTAGTGTACCTTCAGTGATGTGCCAATCCATTTTTTTTCTGAGCCGTGACACGCATGGTGTGCAATGATAGGATGCCAGAAATGCACAAATTTATGTCTTTGACTTTTATGCTTCATATTTTTAAATATTTTTTATACTTTGTAAAATCATGTTAGTCTAAAATAATGAAAAAAAATTATAGAATATAGTCCAAGAAGAATTATGTAGGAAATGATACTTCAGCATGTATCAGTTATTCTGTTATGCAGTTTTAATCCTTGCTGGGGGGGAAGGGGGGAGAAAAGGAATGATGATTCAGAGAAGCACTTTCATAATAAGCTAATTCCACCTGGTATTTAGTCCCATCACAGACACCCATCCCAAACCCCACAATGCTGATTCCAGCTAGAAATAGCCAAAATAAAGAATTCAGCTTCCATGGTCTACAAGTTTTGCTTGTCCTCTCCCTAAATAAAACCAGACAGATGGAGCAATCTTTGGAAATCATGTGAAAACCAATACATCTGCGGTAGGGAATTTGGAACAGAATACACTGAAAAAATTAATAGATCTACCAAAACCTAAGATTGAGAGTAGTATGTGAACAGGCAGCCTCCCAGCGTGTGTTTTCTCCCAGTACAGACAGCATATACAGTAGGGTCCAAACTGGGCTCATTCCTGGGGTTTGGCTTTATTCAAAAGAAACCCGTGTTAAGGTAGCAAAGCTTCGCTCAGGTCTTTTCTCCGGACTCGGCTGCTCCTACAACAAACCTCTAAGGACTCCCACGTGTTTGCTGCCGGTCCTCGCTCGCTCTCGAATTTGTGCTCTCTCCTGACCAAGCGAAGTCCCCAGCCAGCTTCCTCCCTTGGCGACCGTCACCCGCTCCCAGTCCGTAACAGGGAGGACAGCATCCCACCCAGCTGGGACGCACTGCACGCTCGATAGACGGTCTTGTGAAAAAAAATGCAAAATAGAAGCAGCACCCCTCACTCTTGCTCCCGTCTATCCCAGGAGGGATGGAGGTTGCCAACCTGTCGCGCTGTGGTTGTAGTTAAAATTCAGCTAAGGCACGTAAACACGACTTTATAGAGGGAAGTAAATTGCACAAGCGGTCCCATACGAAGCCTTTGACCCCTGTCTGCAACTTTTAAAACATGCAGTTCCAGTCAAGGTTGCTTTACTGGGGCTGGATACTGGGAGGAGGAGGAGGAGGAGGAGAGAGGGAGGTAACAAGAGAAGTGGTGGCAGCATGGACTTCTGCGGAGGTTAACAGCCAGGGCAAGAGTTGATGGGAAAGGATGAACGTAGTTACCGGTGGCTTAGCTGCAGTCTTTACTGTAGTGTTTTTATTGTTATTTGGGGCAAAACTAGCGTTCAGCTGCACTGAAATCACACCTTCATTTGCCAGCGCAGATGTACCCTGTAAACGTAAAGCCACCCCAAAGTCTTTGTGGTTATAACTTTCAACAGCCTATGGAGAAAAACATACGCTGCGTCGTGACTACTGGAGCACAAATTCCCTGTCGCCCGAGTTACATAAACCACCATTTAAAAGGCACAATTTAGTTATAAAGTGCACATTAAAAGCTGCTTCGCTGTGGCTCTCCTTGAAGCGCGTACTGAGCTCCCCATAAAGGATGTTTACGTTACAAGATTAGTTAGAAAGAAGCTTTAAAGAAGCTAATCGAGAGTTTCAGCCCACGGTTAGGCTTTCTTTCTAGCCCTACAGCAAAGCATCCGGGATTATCCCAGGATGCTGGGGGTGAGGGAGTTAGCCAAGAGACCGGCTGGGCAAAAAACCATACTGGGTCACTGGTGGTGACTTGGGCAGGAAGGGGAAGTTTTCCCAGGCATCCCGGGGGTTACGGCACACGCGGAGCGGTGCGCGTTCCCTGCGGACAGCCGCTGCCCCGCTCTGCCCACGAGACCCCCATCGCTTCACGGGGCTGCAGGGGGGATTTCAAGTCATTCCTGAGCGTTCGCCCCAACGCGTGACGGTGAGGAATGAACTGTCTTCCAAACTGAACGACCAAGCGAACGGGCACATTCGGGAGAGATTAGTTTAACTAATGTTAGAAGTAAAAGATTGCCTTTCCTGTGCGTGAATTGTTCACTGAGGAATCTTCTTTCGGGCTGTAAATGTTGTTTTGTATTATTCACTTTCAGGAAACACGGGTTTTGCAGTACAAAGGTAGATCCGTATTGGTTAAAATTCGTTTGGCATCTCTCCCCTGCCTTTAAGAAACCTCTCAAAAAACCAAATGTGAAACATTAAATGATGTTTCTTACGCTTTAAATCCTGGCATTTTAAAACATAGGCTGGATAGATTTGTAGATTGTTGAGACACTTGCAGTTTGTGGCTATGAAGCTGCTGAGGATATCAGCTGAGACTTCTGCAGGCTGCACGGAAAGAGCATTTCAAAGCGCTGTACTTGCCGGAGTTCACTCCTCTGTGCAGTAGCACATTATTCTGGAAGCAGTGCTTCTACTCAAGTCTTTAATGTTTTTCCAGGAAGAAAAGCAACATTAGCTGAGTATCTCTCTTCCATAGTGCTACTGCTACAAAAAAAATCAGAGTTTTCATACGAGCAACGCTGAGTGAGGGAACTGGCATGCCTCTATAGTACATCTTTATCTCAGTTCCCAGCATTTAACTGGGATCATAGTGCTCAGTCACATTTGCATCCCAGTCTTATCACAGGGCTCTGAAATCACGCTATCGATTGCATACCACTATGGTATATGCAAGCTGCTTTACAGTCCAGCACAGCCTCGGAGAGGAAACCACTGCTCTCAAACTGTCCGGACAGACCCGGAGGCTGCTGCTGGCACCGTGTCTCCGTGGGACCTGGAGGACGACTTGAGTGTCCGCGTGGCCCGGAAAAGCAGCCGGATCCTACTGCCTCTGCCACTGTGCAAGGGATCCCGGCACAACCAAAATTAACATCTGGCCCGTAACACAAGTTATCCTGACTCTTAGCAGTAGTGGTACCTGAAATCCCTTAGGGCTTGGTCCGGAAAAGAAACGATGTGTAGAATTTACATTCAGGAATTGTCCCGCCAGGAACAGTTCCTGACTTTCCTTCCCAATGCGCCAGCAAGATGAGCACTGAATCCACACAGAAAAACCCACGGAAGACAGTGAGTGTAATATGTAAGTGTACCCAGCTGCAAAAATTAAGGAGTATATGTATGTATAAGGAAGCTTCTTCCCCTTTACTGTTTAAGCATTTTTATCTGCTCGGTCTCAAAGTACTAGATACTGTTTTGAGATATTGTTGAAATGCCACGCAAAACCTGTTTCATAAGCAACTGAATACTTAGGAGGAGATCACTGAAGGGGCAAAAGTGATAAAGTAATTAATAAAAAGCTGTAGGACTGGACTTAAAACGGACCAAATGGTACCAAATAAAAGGCAAGAACGCTTTGAAGAGTAACCGTGAATGCTGATCCCTCCACTTAGAGAATTTACACTGATAATAAGCAGTATCAGAGATAGTTTATTCATCAAAAATAATCTTGTATCTCAAGCCTTGTCTATCTCAAGATGGACTTTAATGTTTGCTGCTGAAATCTGAAGTGCTGGAAGTGTGCGTGTGCAAGAATATAGTTTGAAATCTAGCAAATCATTGTATAAAGCCACTTTACTCAGGATTGCTGAAGGTGTTTTTCTCTGCTCACTGTCACATAATGCACATGTTTCTAAACGTCCATCTGCATTTCTTCTGTTTCTCTGACAGTCACTGCCTGTTAATGCTGTCCTCAGCAAGGGGAGAATTAAGTTTAAGCTACAGAATTCAATGTTGCTTTCACTGGTGTTACTATGGCAGTATCCCCTCTACTGTGAGCTGCCAGAGGACAGACTGTTGTTTCGGAAATAGATCATCTCTATTCATATATTTTATTTTAATAAGACACTAGAAACATGACTATTTTACTTGAATTCTTCTTTATACCGTACTTTGAATATTTAAGACCTCTCTTTGCTATGTTAAGAACAGGCACTGTTGAATAACTGATGTATTTCCCCAAAGAAGAGTTCAACTTGCCTAATTCCTAATCCTGTAATTACTTATGCATGTAGTTAAGAATACAAACACTTCCCTTGTAATCACATGGAGAAGGATATGCTGAATCATGGCCTTTGCTATATAGTCTCAGGTTCTAGAGGTACTCTCATAATTCACTAATAATAATGATCCTTTTTTCTTCTACTTAAAAGAGTATTGTATCAACACAGAAGGTTTTGCCATGCAGGTTTTCACAGGAAAGTATTTTTTTGTTCTAAGTATTATCTGTCTGAAGGTAAAGTAAAGAAACATTTTAACCACACGTTCAGTAAATATCGATTTAGCTTTTTACCAAGCTTTTTGTTCTTCAGGAAAAAAGCATCAAGGTATGAAATCCTATTGACTGAACTGCCAAACTCAATGGCAAAATTCTCATTGGCTTCAGTATAGATCAGGATTTCACGAGGAACATTTATGTATGTAGCATGGGCTAGTTCTGGTAGTGTGGAGACTTACAGGGCACTCACAAAATCAAAACCAACATAAACTCAGCCGTGCAGAACTATCAGAAATTGGTTGGACTGCCCCACAACTTTTTTAGCTTTCCAATCACACACACCTTCTCCAACTGCTCTTCCTGCTAAATAAATAAACCATAAAGAAAAGCCTAGAAAACACCAGCTAGTACTCATGTAGATTTTGCGAGGCTTGCATATAAAAATAGTATAGATAATAAAATACTTTTTTCTCTCAGTCCTCACTCAGGCGTGATTGAAGCCGAGGGTGGAGAATAAACTGATTAATCAATTTTTCTTTAGAACCTCGAAAAAAAACCCTTTTTATAAATTTTATATATTCCTGTTAATGCTCTAATAGGGAACATTCTGAAATAGATCCAATGTACATTTCTGCTGTTTTGGGTTTCACATGCTGTCTTGTACTTTATAGAGATGGCTTTCATTAATACTGAAATAAACCTGATGCTGTGTTTACTCAGTAGGCTTTGGCCACTCTATTCCCCTCCTCCCCTTTATGTGTCAGTTGTAAATTGCTTGACAAATATTCTCTTTCATGCTTCCCCACTGCTGGCTTGCAACATCATTAAAGATTCAAAAGAGGTAGAAGGGCTAAAAAGGCAACAGGTAGGTAATACGGCAGACGGCTCTGTCTCTGGTTAAACTTGCTCAGAGTAACAAGCAGTAAAATTGTATTTTTTCTTCAGGGTGCAGGTGGAGACGCCATGAATGAAAATAAATTTCTGAACACAGACTCCAGCACAGGATCAGTGGAAACAACCGTCAAGCCGTTGCCATTTAAAGATCCAAACTTCATCGTAAGTGTATTATTTTAACAATTTGAAATTCTTAACTCTTCAAATAAAACATTAACTAGGATTCTTTTTAACCATACTGCTAAGGTAAATATTAAGAAAGTCAGCTTAACAGCCGAATAAAAGGTCGACAATTTTTAAGAAATTCACCTGAAGTCCATGCCACACTATGGTCCAAAGTGCACACTATATTATAGCATGAAAATGGCACTGGTCCAGAGGCAGAACTATTATATCAAATTCTGGAACAGAGTCAGAAAACCTGCTTGATCAAGGTAAGTGCAGAAGTTTTACGGTGTGCCGTCTCACAAACTGCCACAGCTAGAGCGGAACAATTAATAATACCACTGTGAACGTGGGAACCCCGCTGACGAAATACAGGCTGCTAAAACACTCTGGGGTTTATACTGGGGGAGAAGGCGAAGGCAGACTACACTAGTAACGTTGTCACCGCTGGGTTTGGTTTTAATATCTTTTCATCTTGCTGTGCCAGGGCCAACCCATTGGCACACTGTACAAGTGCTTTCTAGACAAGCAAACTTCTCAGACTGCTGGTCCTAAGCCAGTACTTAGAAAGAAGGATTTCATCCCAGATTTCATTCTGTATGAATAAGATACAATATCCCGCAGCATAAAACCTGAGTAATGGGGCATTGCACGGCTCACTAAGTGTAGCTTTGGCAGGAGGCAAAAAATTAATCTCTGACTTGCAAGTTGCTCTATGTCTGCTTTGCAGGCCACTTCTGTCACGAGAGGGGCACTCAAACGACGGTATACTTTGCTCACTCTAATCCTCCAGTGACCACCAGCATGTTTGAGAAATGGGGCCTACTGGAAAAGCTCCATTTGCGCCCAGAGGCATGCCGTGAAGCTTCCATATAGGATTTAATTAGCCATGAGGCCTTGTGCTGATCCTTCAGTTCTTAGAGGGACATCGGCGTTTCCAAAGAGGCAATACTAATGTCTGCATGCTTGAAAGGATAACGAATGTACAGGGCCTTTGGCAACTGCTGCAGAAATAATAGGCAGTTACAATAAAAAGATGAAATTGTCCTCCCCAATACAGTAACTAATGTGAGAAGAAATGTGTTGAGTTTTAACTAGCTTTTTGTCGGTATGAACTGGTAATAACAATTTGGATACTTTTTGCATCTTTCCAGCCTGATTTGCCTTAGAAGGAACAAAATAAGTCAAATAATATCTATCTCTCATAAATATGCCCAAGTTTGAACCGTTAGCTCACTGCAGAGGGTAGACTTAAAAGCAGAGAAGAAGGAAGAAGTTACCTTTTTCTAAACTTCCTGAAAGGAATTAGCATCCCTTGGCAATGGGGACGGGGAAGAAGACCTTCTGACAGTTGCGTAAAGCAATGAATAGTTCCGCCTGTCCTAGCTCCAGCTTTCCCTGAACTTCACAAGTGCAGAGGTAGCTCGGTTCATTTGCGCTTAGCGGTCGCTGCCTTTTGATTGTAGGTATGTGAGGTGATACTCAGCCCCATTCCTAGGAGGCATAAGTTCATATAAACCCAACAGTTGCTTTTGAGAAACCAGGTTACTGAAAAAAATATCATTATGCAATGATTTGGGGGGAAATTCACGTAATGAATTTGAATTAGTAATGTGGTAGTACATCTAATTTCATCTCGTATTCCAGCAGTTCCTATTTTACAATGATCTCTAGATTTCTAAGGTGTTATCCTCAGCGCAAACGTTTGCATGTACTTTCTATATTGGATATCCACTGCCAAAACCCGGAATATCATTGGTTCATGAGCATCTTTCCTGAATATATCTTATGTCTACAGAAAAACGTTTTCTCACTGAATCCTTCCTCCTATCATTCTCAGAAATTTAACAGGCTAATTTATAAACCAATCACAACAGAAGTGTGTTTGCAGAACTTTGCTGAGTTTTGATGAGACCGATGTGGCAGGTAGTAATTATTAACAGAAATAACAACACCTCCCCAATTGTAAGAACATTTTCTTTTCTGAAGTAAAGCTGTAAATCTGTGTCCTTTGATCATTTAGGAGTAGTACTGTATGTTGTGAAGCTTCTGTCTCTGGAGGGACATAAATAAATTACTCTGCAGCAATCACATTTGATAACTGAAACTACCATTATAGTACCTGTGGCAAGCCTTCCATTAGTGTACCTTTCAAAATGCAAAATTTTCTTGGCAGCCAACATTCTATTTATTAATCTTTTTCTATTCTTCTGTCTTCTATCCTTTGAAAGAAAAATAAAATTTCCAGAAAGTTTCTCATAGTATTCATTACATTTTGCAGGATCAGTTGTGTTTTCTACAGTCATGGATAATCTGTAGAAGAGCTAGTGCTGCACCTGTAATATGCCATATAAAGGAGAGAGAAAATTTAGCCGTGTAATCACAATTTTAGACACAACTTCATAGTAATAAGTTCTAATACGATGGGAAATACATACAGAATCCTGTAATCGCAGGCTAAACCTAACCACGCTGATTTTCTATTTCCATGTAAAAAGCAGATTTTCATTTCCTTCAGTTAATCGTAAACATAGTAGCTTTGACAGTGTTCAAAAAGCTTTGTTTTTCTTGCAGCCAAGATTAAAGCGTACAGTGTATTAGCCTGCTGATGAAATAAGTGGGGATAATCAATGGTTCATGACAAGATGAGACGTATCAGAAAGACTATGAAATAGAAGTGTCACGCTCTGAAATAATATTCTTTCTTTATTTTTTCTCTAAACACCATGTTTTTAATTCTAGCACTCCGGCATTGGTGGAGCAGCAGCTGGCAAGAAGAACAGAACTTGGAAGAACCTAAAACAAATTCTTGCTTCTGAAAGGGCATTGCCATGGCAACTAAATGATCCTAGCTGTAAGCTGCTTAGACACTTTGCATGTATTTATAAATAATAAAATCCACACAGATAACTTTCTTTAAAAGAAACCTAAATTATTTCGTCAGTGCACGCAGTATCCTGCTTGAACAGGGTCCAGCAGGCCATTTAAGACTAGTCCAATCACACTCGCCAGCCCGAAGTGGAAAGTGAGGGGAAGCAAATAATTTGGAGTATCGTGACAAAGTTCAAGTACATCTGGGGAGAGGGTTTAATAAAGGAAATGTATTTATCCAAAGCAGGTCAGCAACTCCTTATTCCCACCAGGTTTTTGTCACCTCTGCACTGCCGAGGAGCCTCCTCCTCCTCTGCATACAGCCCAGATGTCTTCTGACGGGTAGCTGCTGCTCGATCAGCTGTATTTGAACGACTTTCAGATAGATTCTGCTAAGCCACATACCTGCGGTAGCTTAGACCTCAGCTCGAGCTTCCTATCCAGCTCCTTATCCTAGATTCTTGGGAGACTTAAATCCTACATCCCCTATTTAGATCAGCACAGCTGAAACTACACACGCTATTAGCAGTCCTGATTAGCAGTCCTAGCTGGTGTACATCTACACGAGCAGAGGTACAGCAGTGGTCTTAATCTAGATATACGTCAATTCTACTCGTAAAGTAGGATACTATTGAGCGTAGCTGGAGGCAGAATGTGATCCTTGGATTTTAAGCAAGTGGAGGCACTGCAGAATTGAGCATATGCATGTACTTTTTGTCAGACTCGGTGCTTTATCCAAAAATAGCTTGTCATTTTTTTAAGTGTTTTAGATGCAACTGTTATAGGAAAATGCAGACTACTGTGTGTTCCTGGCTATTGTAACTGACAATCTGCTGATGGTGCTATTTCTATTACGTTCTGTTTGCAACCGTAAATTTACAGGATTATTTTAAGAAGGTGGGAAAAGAAATTCAGTTGCATATTTAAACCCAGCTGTCTGTGGCATTAGTGTCTTTTGAATTATGAGGTGGTGAGTTAGAAATTTGATATGGATGGAGCATTTGAATTGATCATAGCGTCTGAATGAGCTGCAAGGGAGATCAGGAAGGAGGAAAGAAATGAGTCAGGTACAAGATATTTTTGTAAACATCCAAAATTGGGGATTTAACTACTTAAAGATACCAACTGTATCTTAAAAATGTTTATGAATCAGAGTTTTTATCTAAAGGGCACCAAAGAACAGCAATTTCCATCATTTAATTTAAACATTCAGACAATTTTCTAGGTCATTGACTGGACTTAAAGTGGTACATGCTTAAAGATTTAACTGATTTAAAAGATTACTTTGCTTTTCTGGATTACAGTAGTTCAGAGCTGCAATCCTGAGCAATGTTTCGTGGCCTTAACATACAGCATGCGTATGATAACAGCTATTCTTTGCAAATAACTGACTGCAAGGGAATTCATTAAGACTTGGAAGAAATCAACACATTTCAAATAGCTCTAACATTTTTCCTTTTGGGGAGGGCAGTTCTGCTTACTGAACTCGTATGAGAGAGGTGAGCAGAATCAGGCTGTTGTTTACAGTGCTAACAGGCTAAATGTTTTCAGAGAGAATTCTTCTTATTTCTTTGCATTAGTGTTTCTAGTTAACACAGACCTCAGAAACTCAAGGCAGCACTTTAAAGAAGTATTGTTACCTATTTACATTTTGGGTGTATGGCGCACTGAATTTATCCCTTTGTTTCTAGATTTTAGTATTGATGCTCCTCCTTCCTTTAAGCCTGCCAAGAAATATTCGGACATTTCAGGACTTCCGGTAAGTATTTTATTTTTTCTCTTCAAAATTGGCATCTCACTTTCCACAATGAAATAAAGCTGGTGCATGCTTTTGTAAAGGATGTACTTCCTGAGGTTCCTATTCAGCCTCGTGCTTAATAGTTGTCCAGTGATTTAGGGCCAAACCCCAAATACTGTCACTACTTCACAGAACCCTTAGGTTGTTAATATATGTCAGGACAGATTAAATACCTGGTTCTGCCAGGTGGCTCCTATCACGCCGTTTTCCCAGCTGTGGAGTCTGCATTGGTCCCCATCATTTCCGATTCTTTGGATTGTTACAGTGGGAGCTGGTAGCCCACAGTCTCCACGACTGCTAACTTTGCCCAGCTTTAACCACACAGACTGAAACTTTCCATGCCGAGTGTTTGCCTGAGGCTGATTTATTTCATTATATCTTTTAGAGAAGTTTTTAAAAAGATGGCTCAGCGATTTCCGAGAATGAGATTAGGCAAAATTATATTGATTGGCCCAGGTTAAAAAACCCAACTTGTTATCATTGCTCTCAAACTTTCCCTCAAACAAATCAGCCTGAGACAGACACTTGGCATGGACTTTTGAGAATTTCAAATACCCCCATGCTTCAGAGCTGGAACTTGGAGTTTGGCAGATGTATAGCCTGTGTGTCACAGATGGGCTCTTTTACATGGTTTTGGTAAAGAAAAAGAAAAGGGAAAAAAACCTCCCACATTTGACTTAGATACGGTTTGCACATGCTCCAAAAAGTCTCGGTAGTTACAATTTGGCACCTGAATTCCCCAAAGATTCTGTTGGCACAAACCAGGAGTAAAGTAATTGAATTCTGCCCAACAAAAATTTTGTATCTGCTGCTGACAGTGTTCTTACGTGACATGAATAACTTTACTTAAAACAAAACAGGTGTTAGTAACAGCATATCTTTTCACCCGTGATTTATTTTGCAGAAGCCTATGCATTTATTACAGTTGAAATGAATGGGAATGTTGTATTTTGGACTATAAAAAGGGTTAAGTAACGGTTACACTAAATAACTACAATAATGAAAACTTCGTAACATCGAATAGCCTTAGACAGAATTTCTGGGTCCCTTCCCCCAGTTTAATCTGTTTCTCATCGATAGGACACTAGCCCACCTCACAGGCTCGGTATCACCTCACAGAGATGCCTGTAAATATACACATTTGTTATCCTGATGCAGGTTAACACAGCACCTTGGATTCTGTACACCGAATTAGGTGAAAGTCCCCATTGGAAAAAAACAAATGGGTAAGCACTTACTTAATTAAGGACTGCCTTATAGTGGATACCCAGTGCAAGGCATCGAAGAATAGTTGTAGCGCCGACTATGATCCTGCACATCCTAACGTCTGAGTTCTTGATTCGGTAGCGTATGTTTTCGTTGACTTTTTTATTTTTTAAGAAGTAACACATTTAAATAAGGCACCTAGGAGGTGGCATGTTTCCAGCCCGTGCCTTTGAGCACGATTTGGAAATGGGCCGGGTCGCTTGGATCGAGGCTGGTAACCCTTGGTGTTCAAGAGGGAATGGGAAAGCAACATCTCCCTCGCAGATGAGCTGGCAGACAGCAAAAGGAAGAGACTGCTCACAAACCCAGGGAAAATAATTCCCTCCAGCCAGGCAGACTTACAGTCTTGTACTCGATATAATAGCAGCTTGTTTTCAGAAAAGGAGCAGGGGCCAGCTGAATAAGAAACTTTGCATAAGTGCCTCTAGTCTATGTAAAGAAGCAGTGGATGGAGGGAGGGGGGATAGGTGAGCATGTGATATAATAATGCGTAGGTTTCACCACAATAGCAAAAATTCCCTACTGGGTCACTTAGTGGTGTTCATCTGTTTCCTTTCCTCTCCCCTTAGAGTTATTTTGCAAGTATTAGCAGCATTCACACCGGGTGTTATTAGCATTGCCGCCACATCTCTGACCCGCGAGAGGCTGACGTGGGGCAGAAGGCGTAAGGGCGCAAGTCCCTCGCACTGCCCCGTCTCCAGGGAAGCAAATAATGCTTTCCAGCACTGGCCTCTGGCGCGTTTCAAAACCAGTCAGTTGTTGCACCTGCAGCAATAGATGGGAGTGAAGACCGTGTCCCTACCAGCTAAGGGTCAGTTTAGCCATAGCAAGTAAGAGTCTTCCTCTCAGTTCCTCGGTTTTTCTTTACCAGCTCCTCCTTCCCATCAGTGATTTATGTGCTCTAACTATTCTAGCTCAGTATAAATACTCTCCTTTTTGTATGAATCCGTTCAGTGCTGCTTTCGCTTCCTTTTTTTCTCTTTCCTCTTCTTTTCCTTTTTCTTAATTTTCCATCCTCTAATGGCATCGTGAGTCAGTTTCCTATTTTACCTGGCCTGCAAGGTTTCTCCAGACTACGATAAAAATACCACGTTTAAAAAAATCTTTTTTATTAAGATAACTGAGACAGCGTGTCCTTTAAATTGCTAAGCTAGAAATGTTTCATAAGAAGCACTAACTATATTTTCAAGATCATTTCCTAGTAGGAAGGTATGTGGGGTAATAGAATATTTTAGAAATGTAGTATAAGAAAAATGTCCCTGTATTTTATGTGTAAAATCTGAAAGCATTTGTGTAAGAGTATATTTTCTATGGGAACGCTGGATTCCCCGTGGGGGGCGGGGAGGGAAGCAAAATAAATTCCCTAGCATTACCCATTTAGGGACAAATTAAATGGTCTAGCAGGTACAAAAAAAGAGAAGTACATTAAAACACTCTCATCAGTATACCTGCAATTATATTAAAAGCCACAATTAAATTCGACTGATCCTGTTCTTTTTCACAGAAATGGAATTAAATTTACCAATGGTCTAAGCAGAGCAGCCTATTTATATTTGTAAGGCAGCCTAGAATTGAAAAGCTATTACCTACTATATTGACACTGCAAAATGAAACTCTTATTTCCAAACTTGCAAGATGAGTATTTAGATATTTTAACATGCAAAACAGAGTAATTTATTGTAAAGCAGATTAAAAAAAACCCCAAGCCTTCAAATGTTTCTGTTTCTCTTCCTTTTCTGAAAACGTATCAGCCTTGCTACTATAAAAACAGATTAACTAATTTATTGTTTGAAGAGCATGTATCTGTGGCCTTTGATTTAGTTTCTAAACATGACAGAACTTTTTCTTTGCAAAGTCACCTGACTTCACTTTTCTAATCTGTTTTAATTATCGCTGAAGTAGTGGTTAAGTTTGTTTTCAGACTGAAGTCATGCCATAAATGACTAGTTACCATACATTAGTGCGTGCAAAGAGTGCAGCCCAATACGCAGTATCGGAGGGGTGAAGAACTGCCATAATATTTTCAACCTGGATTGGTGCGCAATACAAATTACAGGTGTTGCTTGGCTAGCTTATTACAGAATCATACGTATTTGGAAAGCAGCCTACTTGGTTCGCTTTTTCTTACGCGAGGCCAGATTTAAACTGTGAAATAAAAATAAATGTATACCTGCTCTAACCACAAAGTTATTACCAGGGATAGATTTACACCTAGCGTCATAACTTTGCCATTTGTTTGAAAATGAATTGATGGCTTGACTGTTAGCTGACTACATTTAATTAACCTCGTGGCATTTCTTTGTAAAGAAACAAGCTACAGATAAGACTTAGCAGAAAATTAAGTGTTATCAGGCCAGACGGTTAACTGGATTGTTACCATGGCCCACAGATCCTTCCCAACACAAAAATGGTAGAGGGCTCTGCACTTCGACAGTATGGATGGGGGGAATGCCCCAGCTCTTCCCGGCCTTTTCTGGTTTTAGCAGCAATGTCCTAAGGGACCTCAGCTGCCTGTGCCTCGCAGCCTGCCACCATCTCCCGCTGAAGAAAGGTGGAAAAGACACTTTCAGAGCCGTGGCAGGCAGTCGGTAATTCAGTGCTGAGCAGGCAGTGACCGTCCCGGAGGCTGAAGGCGGAGAGGCGATCCCCCGAGCTCATCCAAGGTTTCTGTAGCAACGGGGAAGGGGAAAGGATGCGGAGAAGCTGGCACCGCTCCCGGGGTCCAAATATAGCAGGGGATACGAGCGTGGCCCAGGGTTAGCTGGCCGGGCTGCTATCCTGAAAGCAGGCATCTGCGGCAGAGCGCAACGCCGAGTTCAAATTCCTTATCAGTTCAGTCACAGAGCCGTAAGCTGAGACTCCCTTGCTTGAACAACCGCTTTAAAGTAAATTAAAAGCTAAGTTGTATGCGGGGAGAGAAAAATCGGTCCAAAGCTATCGGAGCACCCATAATTCAGCCTCTCTGTGGGTAATTTATTGGCAGCAGGCTGAGTCTTTGGAGAGCTGCCTTGAGCGAGGCTGCACAAGGCACAGAGTTGCTAGGGTGAGTTTAGAGAGTTGAGGAATTTCTTTTGCGCTGTGTTTTGCACAAAACTGCTTCAGCCCTCTGTTATGTTTAATGCATTTCTAATGTGATTTTATAGGGGTCTGTTAACTTCTCATAAGTCCTGACTCAAGGAGAAAGAAAAAAGTATAAACTTTTGGTCACGTGGTAGAACAGCAGTGCTGTTGCTGGGAAAAGAATCTCACTGTTTTGTGGTCTTGTAATTAGACACTTTTTTTAGCATCCTCTTTTGAGATTTTATTTGAATAGTGTCTCTGCCATTGTTTCTTTTTCAGGCAAATTACACAGATCCTCAGAGCAAGCTAAGGTTTAGTACTATTGAAGAATTTGCCTATATTCGGATGCTCCCTTCAGATGTGGTTACAGGATACCTAGCTCTAAGGAAAGCAACAAGTATTGTTTCCTGAAGAGACCAAAAACTGTTGTCCACCGCTTGTGAACAGTGCTAATTTTGAGAATCATGATGGAAACTGACTGCGGGACTGAGGTTCCTTAAAACTGTTCATGGATTTTTACATCTGGAAGTAGTTGATGATACATGGATTTGAAGAACATATGGATTTAATTTTGATAAATGCTGATATTTGTTAGTTTGCCAATTTGTAAGCAATTTGATTTGGTGAACAGAGTAACTTAGACCTTAAGGATATGTATCTGTACCATAACGTCTGAGTTAGATTAATTGCTCTAGAGACAGGATTTCATCCCCACCCTGTATATTTTATGTACTGCTCTGGCTCAGCAGAAACAGTCATTTGAATTAAGGAAAAGGTACCAAGATATCCCAGCTTCTAAACCTGCCTCGCCAGATGCTCTTGCCACTTGGCTATGAAGAAGTTTGTCCCATCTATAAAACGAAGCTAAAATACCTAGCAAGTGCTGCTGTTGTGATGACTGGTTATGGTACTGAGCACTGTGGAAATTAACAGCTTCACACAAATATTTGCAATGAAGAACTGTCAGCATAAATAAAGTTGGACTCAAACTTGTTTTTAAAATATCCTAATGAGTGTACGTAACAGGCTCCAATCAAATCACCAGGTAACTCTTAATCGTGACACTTTGTAGTTTTTGAGCGCTTCATTCCACAACCTAACTGTTCGTCTCCCTTTCCTAGTTAGTACAATATTAGTACCAATTAGTACAAAAAATACTAATTTCCCAGACTTTTTAAAAACAATGCTAAAAAAAAGCAGGAATTCCCCTGTCCAGTGGCATTCTGACACCCAGATGGTGTCGCTTCAGCAAGGTGAGTCCTCCTGTGTCAGGACACTGGCCTTTGCACCATGAGGTACCAGAAGAAATAACCGATAGCATCTGAATGTCGTCACCCTTTAGAGGCAGGAGACTGAAGGAGAGTTTGGACTCTCGCTGGGGGGTGCCAACAAGTACATGCCCATGGTCCAAACGACCACGATTTCCTGAAATTTAAGCCTAGGGGCAAGGGGGCAGAGGGTTTTCTGCCCATCCTTCCTTTTTGTCCTCTTTCTTCTGACAAGCTGCCGATTTGTCATCTTCCCATTTCTGCATGTTTATCCCAGCCTTAGACTCCTGTCGAGTTTTAATCCGGACTCCAAGCTCAGGCTCAGCCCTTCCTACCCTCCAACCAGACAGCCTGCACGCCCGAACTGCTCCGACTGCCCCGTAGCTGTGGCACTTCTCTCCCTTACCTCCCTGAACCAGTGGCTGTCAGCCAGGAGGGTGAGTAGGTGAGTTACCCCTTGCCGTGGGAATGCTCTCTTCCCGTGGGCAAAACTGCCGACTGGAAGACCTGTCCCATAGTTTTTTAGTCCTGGACTGCCCGGGACTCACTAAGGAGGTGAAACACGGATCACGGTCCTGTCTCACCCAAGCTCCATCGTGGACACCGGGATCTTGCGCGAGGCACCTCTTCTCTGACTGCACAAGCAGCGCGCGATGGTGGTTAGTGTCTAAGCTGCACCTCGAATGCACGTTTCTATAGACATGATAATTAATAGAACAGATTTTTTTTTTTCTCATTGAAGGAATAAATATGCAGAGTGTTATTAACGCTCATTTAATTTCAGCTCCAAAACAGGAAAAACAGTAATGGGACACATTGTTTAATGAAAGTCTGTGGGACTCATTCCTCGGTTTTTGTGATCTAATATTTACAAAACCAAAGTAATTTAAAAAGTCTTTGACATGCTTACAATAGATCCTTCAAAGCCCTGGATACCAGATAATGCTACAACTGTATCACAGAACAAAAAAGAATAACACAGGATATCTCTCTTCATGCCAGTAAGCATCCAAGCCACATTCTCTTTGCATCCGAGTTTTAGAATGGATGTTTTTAACTTACTTTATATACTGAAGATGTGTTTATAAGATAAGCTTAACATTGATATGAGAAGAAAACACATAGAACTGCTGTAAGACCATTTATGCTTTAAATAAGCAGACAGCAGCTCAGAAAATCGTATTTCACCAGCTTATTCTCTCCCACAAATATTTCTGACATTCTTTGGGAATGACTTTTAGGAAACCAGGCTCCCTCACCAGCAGAAGTGCTCCACGCACTCCTGTGCTATATATTAAGATGTTGCTTCCCAGCTAATTTCTCCTGCGCAGTGTTTATGCATTCCATTTTCAAAACCTAAGTGTCTCACTGAATAAACCCACATCAGAAAAGTAAGTACAGCTTAGATTTGGCAAAAAACCCTTAGCGCCCCTTCTCTCGGTGCTCTCTATCCATATGATGGCTGCTAGATTCCCTTTTCTTTTCCTTCCCCATTTCTGCCTCTGTTAGCTACTGGGCCTTTTTTCTTAGTGGGTACTAACTCGCTTTTACTCGTTAGGCTGTGCAGTAATCAGGCCACGAGCGGCGAGTCAGCCACCAGCACCATTCGGCCTTACGCTGATCAACAACAGTTTACTACGTGGAACAATCTAAACGAATTTGTTTTAGCAGGAAGCTGAGGACAGGAAAGATCTAGCGGCCGACACGTACGACATTGTTCCATCTGGCTAGGTTCTTTTTGGGAACAGCAAGTGGACCTGCTGCTTTTGTCGGTGCCTTCTATGAGAGAACTGAGCAATACCTCCCTTGCTGTATAGAAGAGAAAATCCGGGTAGTGAAGAGCTCATCTGTGCCACAGAGTAGTTTTAAAGTACGTTTTACTGACAGCTTTAGAAAAAGTGAAAATTGAGAAGTACATTTATATTTAAAAGTACTGATGGGGCGTTATCTAGATAAACATAAACTAGTTGAATTTAAGTTGAAAAGAGGACAAAAGAAAGGCATTTGAAAAAAGCAGCGACAAATACCATTTCAGACTCGGGGAGAATGTATTTTGACTAACAGATATCTGTAAAGCAGAAAGCCAGCAGTCAGGGAGAGGACTAATTTGTTCAAGTACAACCATTACTGTCAGTGAAGCACCACCTGAATACATTACTTCGTACAGACCGCAGATGTGGGCTTCGGCTTCCTACGCATTTATATTAATATATTCCCCCATCATCCCCCTCCGTCACCCCTGTAAGGGCTTCCAGCACGCCGGTTGCTGAGCTCCCACAGAAATCCCACTGCCGTGAATGGGAAGTGAGCTTGTCCAGCAAGGTACAGTCCAACTGGTAAAGCTTTACCCTTAGACTTTTTGACGGGTGGAAAGCCCATTTTCCTTGCCTCATTTCTCCTGTCCCTCAGAAAGAACGAGGACATGTACCAGAGGCCGAGCTCCTGTTTTCCCGTACAGCTGCCTGCCTCGCACACTGGTCCAGCAAACGCTGGAGGTGGGGGGGTCACCTCCAGCTTCTTGGGGGGGGTTTCTGGCTGGTTGGGGGTTTTTTTGTTTGTTTTTGTTTTTTTTTTTTTTTTTTTTAAGACTGTGGTACCTTGTATTTACCCCATGCTTTGAGTGGATCTGCTTGCTCTCGAAGGCCTGGGCCTCTTACAATCTCTAACAACGTATGTGCTTTACATACTCGAGACAAAATAGCATGTAGTTTTAACTTCTGAATCGCTTCGGGGAAGAAGACTTCCACAGACCTGATGTCAGGTTCTGGGGAAAAAAAAACCTGACTTGGTGCTCTTTTAAACAAGAGGAGTCAAGCGGTATCTGTATTGTTACTGAACGCTTCAGTCACACGGAGGTGACGATACCACTAATATTAGAATTCACAGAAATCCCTTCCTATTTTTCTTGGTTTTGTACGCGCCCCCAGTGAAAAACCACATTGCCTGTTGGAGAGTGGCTGGGTGGGACATAATAAAATAATACATCTTCAGGTAAGAAAAACATGTCTAAGTCCATTTGGTATCTCGAAGTATTGCTTGACTTGGTTTCGTATCATCTGAGAAGCTTAACGAATCCGGTCTTTTCAGCTGGTTACACTAGCGGATATCACAGCCTACAGAGAGCAGTAATCTCTCGGGAGAGGTAATAACAACAACTAACAAACCCCGTTTAAACTGCTGGGAAGTACTGCTTGTGTCATTGCACACGGTTTACGACCTAGGAGACCACGTGTGTTAAGTACAGAACATCACTTTCTCAGCAACACCGTAGCCTAAAATCGCTAATTTCTACACAAAACCCGTAGTACTAGCGGACTGGTCACTGAGTTGGTTTGGGGACCGGCCGTGGTTACTGTTTGCCGGCGCGTTCTCCTCCGGGCAAGAGCTCCCGTCGGCCGCTTGCCCGCTCTCTGCTCCGGCTCTGTTACTCGGCTCCCGTACGCCCAGCCCAGCACCCCAGAAAACCGCGTCTGGTTCACGGACTGTCTGAAGTCTTCTCCCGTATCCCAAACTTGGGATGCAAAGATTGCCCTACTCTCAAGCGAAGAAATCGTTTACAAGCCGCTAACCGCACAGGGCACGTGTGAACGGCCTCCCTTTGCTCCGTGAGTTTTGAGTGCAAAGCACATTTTGTGTTAAAGGAGGATAAATAGGTGCCCCTCGAGCGCGTAGTTCTGTTTCAACGCAGGTCACGCACAGGCAAGTTCTCACCATCGGGTTTTGGAATTTCTGAAGACAGCTGCCTACCCATGCATGGGAAGAAAGTGTTTCCTGCCTCATCCTATCAAAATAAATTGGCATCTGTGCACATTCAGTGCCTCCGTATAGATCTGATAAATCTCCTTAAATAAACCCTTATAAGCAGAGATGCAGGCCAGGTCTGCTTGGTCAATACTTGGCGGGCACTGGGCAAGCAAGGGTAATGGGGAAAGTTTAAATTTCGGCTGTGATCCCATTTATATCCCGAAGGACAGCAGATTTACGAGACGGCTTCTCTTGATTCTCTTCTCCCAGAAGGAGGAGATACCTCTAAAAGGACGCCCCGAACGCACGCACACATTGCCCACATACTCCGCCAGGTCATTAGTTTCATGCCTAACGTGTCGAGGTGACACGGAGGGGACAGAAATTCAGGATCTTTTCATACAGCTGAGGGTGGAGGGCTGGCTGTACGGCGTGTGCCTCCCCTCTCCTGGGCCTACAGCGGGATCCTTCACCGGGGGGCCGGGCAGACGCGGCGGGGACCAGTACGTGCAGGCAATCTGACGGTGGGAGGCTGTCCTCCAGCTGGGGACCAAAATGCAGGCACCCGCTTCCGAACAACTGGAAAAAGCCAGCAAACCTCTAGGAGCGTGCCTGAAGAGCAGTTCTTGCATGGGGGGCAGTGTGGGCTCTGATAATAACCTTAATATAAGAGGCAATCTTAGGAATTTCAACAAGAGCTGGACTTAGACTAAGGGGAGAGGACTGGGAGTGGGACTGCAGAAGCAATTGCCCTGACAATATAAGGCTATGCTGAAGAGAAGTCATTTCTAAAACACTCGGTGGATGATTCTTAATCCTCTGAAATAACACATACAGCATTACGGTGGGTTTCTATTTGGAATAAAGAGCATGAATAGAGCGGAACTCACTGCTTCCAATTGTGCCTTTCTGGAAGGTGTCACAGCTGGGGACGTGGAGCCGATAGCTGCCATCGGTCTCGTGTGTACCAGTGACAGCAGCTAATAGGCACGAGCCTTGTTCTCCTCGTATTAAACGGGCTTTTGTTACTGAAGCTGATGGCGAAGCACAATCGACCAAATATTTTTGGCCTCTAACAACCAAGAATTTGTTTGTCATGCTTCACGTCTTGTACCAGGCTGTACAAAATCGGAGAGCTAAGAAATAAGTACCAGCAACTCCTCCCCGGTGCTATGGGAGCCCTTCCCACGAGCTTCGTCAATTGAGAATTATTACCACCGTTTTAGTGAAGTACGAGATGTTCCATATTAGTGTCCTGGTTCGACCCGCTGCTTCCCGAACCATTGGGAAACGGCACGTCGAACCCCACTGTGACCCCCCCCCCCCCATGCAAACGGTTTGTTTCAGCAGCTGTCACTACATTCTTATAATTTCCCTAATAATGACTTGGAAGCCAAATTCTCCGTGGACCTTGAGATGTCCTTCCGAAGGATCACGCTGGGACAGAGAGCGCAAAAGCCGTTCTGCCCGCACATTTCGTGTATGCGGTGCCACTGGGACACGCAGACCTCTCCAGAGCCTTTGGGCAGGGACTCTCCCCCCAAGATCTGTTTATATCTTCCATAAAAAAATACACATAAGCCACCTGGATGATTTTTGGAAAAAAGTGGGGGGGGGGGGAATCCTGCTCTTCCACCTTTCAGACGCGCGTGCTCTGCTCACTGCGCTTAACGGTCTCTCGATTGATCCCTCCGACGCAGGGGATCGCACCCACTGCAAACCAGTTATACAGCCCCCATAGCTCAGACGCTCTCCAGAGAATGGGAGAGGTGCTTTGAATCCGTTTAGGCGACAGAGGAGACGTATCCAAGAGCCGGGGGGGAGGGGGAAGCATCTTCACCCCGGGTGGCTGGATAAGGAGAGCAGGAACGGCAGCAGCATCCCCGTACCGGCTGCATTTCAGACCAAGGCAAGAGCCTTTACAATGGGCTTTTTGCAGAACGTGATCTGGACGAGCACGGCATCTGCTGGGACGGGACGGGACGCGGGCGGGAGGCTGGCACCGCGCTGCCCGGCTTTGTTGGGGCCGACACGTCTCCCAGTACGCTCAGAGGCAGAGCTTCGGATGTCCGGGTCACCGTCCAGGACCCAGAGGACGGCGGGTTGGGGCACGGACGGTCTAAACTCAGTCCAGATCCCTTTTGGGGATCTGCTCCTCTCTGGAGACTTGGGAATAAGTCGGTGGATTTTGACTCGGCACCCATATCTTCTGGCCGGCTCGCATAGCACGCGCTTCTCGTCACCAGAAGGACCTGCGATTGCTCCCAGTACTGGATCTGAACTGGCGAAAGCACGAGCATTAGAGGAGGGGAAAAAAAAACGATCAAGGGCGGACAGGGGGCCTCTTGTCGTTCTCCCAAAACTTCTCTGCCTTTCAGGCCGCGTCTCTACAACCTTCACGACCTATTTAGCTCTACCCTCCACCTCCAGCTTTTCCAAACTTGGAAAAGACAGGGGACAAGGTTAAAAAATCCTGTCCTACAGCATACATTTCTAAGCAGTTCTCAAAAGGCATAACCAGAATCCAGCAGTACCAGGTGTCCTAAAAGTCCTCCTTTGCACCTCTGCATCGCGATACGTGGCAACGTTTCGGCAGCGGGGGGGCTGCAGGGGTGGCCTCTGTGGGAGGAGGTTTGGGGACTGGTGCAGTTTCCTGACCCCCTAAAAATGAATATTTGAAGTAACAGCTTAGGTTTTGGGTCATACAGAAAGAGAGGCTTTATTTTGTCCTAAATAGCACATAAAAGTTTAATCACGTAGTAATTATATCTGAGCCGCTAAGAAATAATCTCCAAGGTATAATTAGTAACAGCGCCTTCCCTGGGAGATGTGATGCCCTCCACCTCCCACTCCCCCTCCCTGCTCCAAAAAACCCAAAAGCCAACCAACCCAAACGCCTCAAACCACCAACCAGCCCCTGTGACATTCACCTTAAAAATGAGGACTGAAAAATAAACGACCAAGTTAATAAAAGGAAGGCGTTTCTATAAAATCAGTAGAATTTACCTGCAGATCTGCAGAAACCGCTTACTGCCAACGGAAAGGAAGCACTAGGAGAAGACAAATCCCAAGTGGAAAAGCAAGACGAAAAGCCGAAACCACAAGAGGAAAGCTAATGGCCCACGTTGCCAAAAAGGATAATCTGCAAAGGATAATCAGAATGCCGGGGTGGGCCAAAGCCAGAAGCATCCTCTACAGCAGTCCTTCTGTCAAAAGGGCCACTGAAGCAAAGCTTCAAAAGGAATGAGTTCACCAGAAAAATCAAAAATGCCTTGCCATGGAGCCAGCCAGCTATCCTCATATAGAAAGCGTTTTCCATCAGCGAGCCTATTTCTGTTTCTCGCACCGGGTGGCTACCCAAGGCTCGCCGTTACCACTTCAGAAACTTGTACCAACTTAAATAAGTGAAAAAAGACACGCGCACACACTGAGACCTTCCAGATTTCACTCGAGCGGGCGTGCGGGCACTTCTGTTCTTAACACTTGTCTAGATTAGGGCTATTTGTCACACCGCAACTCTAGCTACAAACCCCGAGTGTAAATATACGTACAAACCCTTAAAATAAATATATGCATTGGAAAGATTTTGCCAGGAACTTAGAGTGAGTGAAAACTTCAGGCTTATCTCTGGGTAATGGCTTCCATTTGATTCAGCCGACACAAATTCTCATCTAGACGAGGCCACATCCAGAGCCATGCGGCCGGCAGGTACCGACCTGGGGGTTCACTGGGAGACTTCTTTATTTCTCTTGGGTCAGACTTTATATACATCTCTATACAGAACACACCCCCCCGCCTGTTTTGAATGGTACTCTGTTATAAAAACAGCACAACTGGAAAAACTATTGCACCTGCATACACACGGGGGTGCACCTTATAAATAATTTATCGTAGTTAAGCAAAAGCTGAGGGATAACTTTGGTTTTGGTTGCTAAAATATAAAATTGCTAATAAGCCACTGAGAGCTATTCAACAGATCGTCTGTTACAGGAAATCTTGCCAGGACGCTCAAGTGGTTTATGGCCATCTCGGGTATCTGGGGAAGAGTGAAGTGGGTCTGATGTTTTTGAAGTTTCGTGGGGTTTTGAGAAATCCAGACATCTGCATTTTAATCTTTGGAAAATCCTGAGATCAGCAAGACTATCGTCTGCAGGATTTAACCACAAGTTGGACCCACCTCTTAGCAAGTCTAAAAGTCTTATGATTGCTGTAAAAAAACCCCAAACATCCCCCCCCCTTTTTTTTTTTAATACAAATACATAATGACGGGGTTTGTGCTGTAAAACATTTGTCTTTAAATGACAGAGTAAGAATATGATAATTCGTTGGGAAAGATCTGAACGCAGGCCCAACTCCTCGCGGTATTGGAGAGGTTGGCTTGAGTGGGACACTGAAATAGCCCCACTGCCGTCAGCGGGGACCGCCGACTAAAAACCCACTAACGCAACGCCTTCCCTTTCCGCGTAAAATCAATCATGTCAATCATGCTCAGATTTACACATCCCTTCACATGTACTAACGTACACCACCTTAACTGCTTTACACATTTCTAGTATTTACTTTGGCTTCCTACAGCCTCTGTTAATCAAGTCTTATTTTTCCATGACCCAGGCAGCTACCCTGAACTTTTCTAGAAGCTGATATGACACGCTCCCCTCTGGACAATGCAATAAAGCATGGGTGCACACCCAATGCAATATCTACAGTAATTAGAGTCGCTGTTCATTAAAAAGTGAAAACAGGGGGGTTGTGCTGTACAGTGCACCAGTGCTGTGGCAGCAGTACTGCATTGCTCCAGAAACAAGAGGAAAAAAAACCAAACAAACCCACATTAAAGCCATTTATGGCACCTGTCTCCGACAAGGACGCTGATTCCAGGTATTTGGAACAAAGAACCCAGTGTATTTTACTCTTTTTTTCATCTTTCTGCTTCTAGACTGGGCAAATTAACATTGTTTTCTTACCACAAACCTCTGGAGACACCATAGTTTAAGAACGTTTTTCCAAACACTCGTGCTAAAAAAAAAAAAAACCCAATCAGCCAGCTACTGAGCTTTGGAGGAAGGAGGTGGCACCTCTGTTCACACACCTTAAAAATGAGTTATCCTGCAGGGAGCCAGGCCGGGTGAAGAGGGGGTAGAGGCAAAAGTACCGCAAAACCTTCCCCCTTGCGCCCAGAGCCAGTGTAGCTCCTTAAAACCAGTATTTCCCACACGCTGTAGCGGTGATCTTGGATGAAAAGGCTTTCGGACTTCTTCCGCGCGCTTTATCGTGATCCGTCGCCACCTATACGCTGATTTAGACAAGGAGAAAGGCACGTTGTCCCTTTTCCCTCCCTCTCCGCGCGGGAGGAATGCAAAGGCCAGCTCCTGTCCCAGGGAGCTCCGCTGCCGCCGGCTGTCCCGGGACGGAGGTTCCCCAAAACTGCAGGGAGGGGAACCCCACCATGGGGGGAAGGTGGGTGTGCTGCTAAGAAGGAGAAATATAGAAAAAGGAAAGAAAGGTGACTGTCATCCAATCCGCTACATATTTCTATAGAGAAAATGCATTTTATTATATTAATAATTATATTAATATATATATAATGATATATATTATATACTATCTTTGTACTTTTTTTTTTTTCCCCGTGGCACCCGAGTTTTAGTGCAGCAAAGCTTTAGTTAGTTTCTGAGAAAGGAGCCAGAGGTTTGGTGCTTCGGCAGGGGGTGGGGAAAGGGGGAAGTGCTGAGAAAAAGAACTTTTTTAACTTTCGCAACAGGCTCAGGCAGAACTCTCCGCCAAACCCACCCCGAGCCAAGCAGCCGGGGAGCCCAGGGCCTGAACCGGGAGGGTGGAACACATCTACCCGACCT
>JAVJGG010000048.1:17768286-17821475 GCA_035590195.1 Aviceda cuculoides | reverse complement strand
AAGGGGGGGCGAAAAAAAAAAAAAAAAGGCAAAAAAAAAGAAAAGAAAAGAAAAAAAAAAGGCAGCTCCTCGTTTTTGCCTTCGGAATTAAATTCTTGCAATAGACTCCAGCCGGTGTATAGGACCGGTCCTCCCCGGCGCTGCCCCTCCCCGCCCCCCCCATCCCGCGGACCCCGGGGCCCCACAGCCGGGCCCTGGGCCTGATCCGGCAGCCCGGGAGAGCGGAGGAAGGGCTGCCCTGATTTCCCTTCCAGCAGGTCATCCCTCTGCTTTCTTGGGGGGCGGGGGGGAAGAAGAAAATCTCTGGGGATTTACGAGTTAAGAGCGTCTCTGTACTCTGTCCTTAATATGAAGACGAAAAAACCCAGAATCTCAGGCAATTACGAAATCACCGCAATTACTTTGGAGCTTCCACCAAAGAACACTAAAATAAGAGCGCGTGTGTTTGCCTGTGCCTTTCTCACCCGAATATTCAGAGACCATAATCCTTTTAACCCTCCCTTGCCCCGCACCTGGGGCAGATGAAAAAATCCCTACAACCGAAACAAAACAAAAAACCCCAACCAAACAAAACCCTAAAAAAAAAAAAAAACCCCAACCGAAAAAAGGTTTAACACTTGGCAATGTGTTTTTAAAGCCAAGGCAAGCACTATCCTGAGCTCTACCCGGTGCAACGCGACCTCCCCGGTTCCCCAGCGTGGGGAGGTGCTGTGCCGGTGATTATTAGTGCTATTAAATAAAGAATAGCCGTCATCTTCTGACAACACGCGAGGACGATGCTCTCCCCAGGTCGGGAGGAAGATTTCAAGCAGAAACGCTTTACAAAGCGTTGAGCTTTCCAAAGAGCGTTGGATACGATTGCAATTATATTCGTAGTTTTTACGCTCTTCAAACGCCCGGGTGAATGAAATGCGGGTGGAGATTTCCTTGTTAAAAAAATCCATCAGAGTATCAGGGGGGATATTTTGTCTTCTGAAACCAAGGCTAACAACAGTTTCTCTGGCTCTTGGTGCGCAGAGCATCACCTGACAGTCTTCGCTCCTGCAAAACTCCCAGGGGCTTCGCTGAAAGCTGCCTGCAGCTTTTCCCCAAAATTGTGAGCACCGGTGGGGACGAGATTAAGCCCCGCTCTCCCTTATAATCTGCTTTATTTCAGGGCAGAGTGGGTCCTGATTTGGTTGGGAAAAGGGAGCCTGTTTCCAGCTCTGTAGAGAAAAATCACAGTACACTAACTGGTGACAATGGGAAGGGGTGATGATGGAGGAACTGCAAACGGGGACAAAAGGCATTTTTGGGTAAACGGTTCTCGGGGAAATGGGCTGGATTTTAATATCTATTCAAAATCAGAATAACGCGAGCAGGAAGGAACGAGGTGCAAGATTTTAAAACGAAAAGTTCCCCGTGTCACTACGAACATCTGGCGGTGAATGTGAGAGATGGTTTTATCTGAGGAGGAAAGTAATCAGCGGCTTTAACCTGCCCCGGAGAGAGAAGAAGACCGAGAAAGTGAAGGAGACTATCGTTAAAACCCCTCCGGTCTTGCTTTCCTGGGACTTTGCCATTGCAGCCGGAGCCCGGAGGTTTTTCCCTTTTTCCCTGCGCCCGGTAGCTGCAGGGGGGGGGGACGGGGGCGATGGCCGAGGCGGAGCAGGGACCTCCTTCTTCCTTACGCTTCAAAGGTTTCTTTAAACTTTAACTTAGGAGTGACATGAGCGAAAGTAACTCAACCCCGACCTGTAAACTCGCATTTTGGAAACAGCGGAGTTTTTTTTCCGCCCCGGCCCCGTCCCTTTTTTTTTTTTTTTTTTTTTCTTCTTTTTCCCCTCACCTCCCCTCTTTGCTTTGGCTTGGCTTGGGAAGCTGGGACTTGTTTGGAAAGTTTAGAAAGAATAATCATAAAAAACCCAACCCCAAACCAAAGGGGGTGAGGTGGTTACAGAGAGTTTCCCTTCTGGATAAAAAGTGATAATTATAGCGGTTTTCTCACCAATGTGGAGCAGTACCCCCAGTCCAAAAAACACAGCTTGGACTGGGGGGTTGTGCAAATCTGGAGGATGGGTGTGCAAAGTCAAGGGGAGCTTTCCCCCCTCCTCCAGCTGTAGAAATGGGCCGTGTGTGTTGGTGCACATCTAGGTACTTGTGTTACTGACCTGCAGGAAATATTTTACAGCTACTTATCTCTCCCGGTGCAGAAAATGAAGGCTACAGGGTTGTTTTCTCCTTGCTGCCTTGCTTTCTCCACCTCTCTCTTTCCCTGCCGTTGCCCCATCCCGTGCAGGCAGCCTTTCCCAGGCTCTTTTATTTGCCAAAACCACCCGACCCCCGGCTCCGGGAGGTTTTTGCTGCAGTCTGGGCTACACAATGTCCCCCCCCCCCCCCACCGCTTCCGTGCCCCTCTCCTCCCGTTGAGCAGAGGAACGAGCCATCTGCTGCCGTCAGCTCTCGGGAGCGATGCCTCCATCCCAGCCGGTCACAGCGTTATCCGCTTTCCGCTCCAAGCCGTGACGCACCGCCGCATTCCCCTCCGGCCGGAGCTCCGGGAAGCGAGCTGTTTGATTTGGACGGGGACACGGACCCAGGTGGCTCCGTCTCTTGCGACACGGGGTCAAGCCGGCTGCGAAGGGTCCTGTTTTTCCCCTAGGGATCAGGAAACGGGGTGAAAAGCGGGCCCCTCGCTGGAATTCAATTATGTTAAAGTTCGCACCGTGAGTACCTGTGCGGACCCCTGGCGTTTCTGGATAAATCAGCCCAGGTCCCAACGACAGGGAGAGGCGAAAAATCTCACTTCTGTACCCTATTTGGGGAAAAATTACGACCCAGACTTCAAAGCCACTTTGTGGCTGACGTGCGTTTCCACTGCAGGCTTGGCCAAAATCCCACTGCCGGCCGACTCCAGCTGGGTCTTGCGCGGAACTGGACGGGTACCTGTCCTCTGCTGTAGGAAGTCGCTTCCGAAGTAGCTGGCTGAAAGATGCACTCAGTAGGATAAGGGACACCTCGGGATGTATGCAGTTTTCACTTTAAACTCCTCTTCCTCAGCTGGTTTTTTTCACCTCTTGTTGATTTTTGCTGTAACACCCATTTTAATGTGTTTGCTGCCGTCTTCTACCTGGCGGTGTTTTGCTCCGGTGGGGGAAAGGGTCAATATTTTAAATATATTTGAAGGAAAAAGAAAGACCAAGAGTCAAGCTCTTTCTCAATGATAGGGGCTCCTTCCTTTTCTGGACAGCCTACACATGCTTCATTGCCGTTAATCATTTTATCCTGAATAAAATTAGATGTAGACCTCTACCTGCCAGGCCTGGGGCGAGCGATCCACTGGCCGACTTGGCCAGCGCACCCGACGTCGCTCTTCGCGCTGACCCTGCGGCGACAGCACCGTTTCGGTTAGGACGCGGGAGGGAGACGCTCCAGTTAACGATGGCGAACGCTGTCCGAGAAGGCGCATCTCAGAGAGGGCGACAAAAAGCGCGGTTTTTCCTAGCAGGGAGCAGGGGAGGGGAGGCTGCAGAGCTCCCCTTCCGTGGTCGCTTCCCTCCCCTTCCCGTCTGCGGACTCCTTGGCCAACAGGAGCGGCGATTCGCAAGTTGGAGCTCGTGTCCTCCTCACCCCCTCTCGTTTTCATCGCTGGTCTGGCAGTGGAAAGGCTTCCCGCACCATCCCCGAGCCAAATCCTGCTGGAACTGCAGTTGTCTCGTGGTGCTTTCATCCCAAATCGCTCAGCCGCTATGCCGGCTTCCGCAGTTAGGAGCTGCTTGAATTTTCTGCTGCCTCAATAGAAGATATTTCTTGGTAAGCATAGTGAACTGGGACCGGGGGCAGGACTACGGTGGGAGGAACAGAAAGCCCAGTATTGCACAACTGGTTCACATCTCTGCCGAAGATTTCGTCTGCAGCGCTCTTTGGGAGTTAAAGCAAATTCACTGCCAAGTACAGTTACTGAAGTATTCAGTAAGAGTAATTTGTTATACTTGATACTTCTTCTGAGCACAAATGGATAATGTTTTTTTACAGCCTTTTCTTCTAACCACATAGCGAAGAGGTTCGATAAAAGCAATTTTTGCCTATGGGTTGCTGAATGGTACCGCTATCTCCAAGGATTTTTGTTCAGGATTCAGATACGCTGTGCGACTGGTCACCCGTGTTAAACAATACGGTTTCTATTCCCTAAGCAGATTCTTACAGAGGCCAGGATATCTGGAAAAAACCCAAGGCGGCATCGAAAGGGGACATAGGGAGAGAGGCAAATTTAGAAAATTCAGCCATATTTTCCCTCTTCCAAAAGAAAGTACCTACTGTAAGGCGGTACACGTGCAGTTCAGACTTTAAAACACCCGTGTTCTTTCTCCGCTTGCAGATACACGTGTCTAGACGGCGTTTTACTCAGCACATCTGCCCCAAGTCCTGCCTCGCGCACGTATGCTTTGAGTTTTTTATCGCGAAAGGCGCGGACAGGTCTCGGTTTGGCCCGGTTTACCGCTTTCGAATCTAAATGCCAACGCGAAGGCTACCAGAGATGCTTACTTTCATGCGGCACGTACCTCACGTTATTTCGCATATGTACTGGTCCTACGAACGGGTCATGTCTGCTGTATGTCGTGACGTGGCTGGCTCGGTACAGCGCTCCGGGTGGGTAAAGGGCACGAGATGGTCCAGGAGCCTGTGGATCTTCCAGGTTGCTGGGAACTTCAGGCCTCACCTACCTAGAAGTCCTCCTCCATCACCCATTCTTTGCCACCGCAAAGAACCACGACGAGGTGGAAGCAACCGAGGGACTTTGATGGTGTGCCCGGAGAGAAGTCTCCCAACTGGTGAGAAAGCCAAACAGGGGCCCGTTCCAAACACGCTCTTTTCTCCTCAGGTTTCTGTCCTCGGCGTTTTGCTACCGAAGAACGCGTGTTTAATGCTCGAGGGAGAGGAGACGTACCATGTGCTTTTAGGCAGAGGACCTCTCTTTTCCTCCTCTACCACCGGAGCCCCTTATCCTGCTTTCGTACACCCTGGTACTCAGGCTAACAAGTTTTAAAACACGTTTTAAGCTGTATCCGCTAGATAGCGAGATGAATGTCCAAATTCGAGCAATAGCAATGTCAACGAACTAAACTGTCAGGCCGTCCCAAAAACCTTATCAAAACAAACTGCTTGCTCTCTGTGGCTGGAGGCAACTTTATATTTCATTTTGTAATACCAGCTCCGTGACTTCTCATGCTAGGGACTGCATAGGATATTTAAACTCACAGCTTCCATTAGTATAAGTGTTATGTCTAAATCCACCAGTCAACTTAAAAAAAGAAAGAAAAAAAAGAAGAATAAAGGCACCTGTCTTTTGAATGTTAAGGCCTGCCCTCTGCATTTATGACTGATGAATGTGTTGTTCCTTAACCCTGACGTAATATAACTACTTGGCTTTCACAGAGATATAACACAGGTTTCAAAATACTTGAAAAGTTCTGCAGCATGTACATAAACAGCGAGCACTGCTATATCGGGTAAAGTTTTCGTTAACTTCACAGAACAGATAAGGAGCAGTTCATTTTAATATAACCCCTAGAAACATATTACTGTTGTTACTGGTCTTTAAATGGTAGGTGGCCCTGAGTGCTGACTATCTGCAGTAATACTGTGTCAAGCTCAGCGAGTACAGGTAGTGTTTAAAAGTCTACGTTTCATTTCTTTAAACTTGCATAAGCATACTTAAAAAATGTATATTGGGCTCTTATTTTAGCCACTCTTAGCTTTATATTTTTTATAGTGAAAACATATTTACGCTCCTAACATGTATTTCCCTCAAAACGTACGTGCTGCTGCAGCACTTCGGCAATAAGGATGATGCATGCAACCCCTCAGAAAGCGAGGCAAATGAAAAACAAATGAGAAAATACGCAGCGCAGAGTCAAGTACTGAAAAACGTAACCTCGCCAAACCTCGACTTACATAACCAGCTGCTTGAGAGCACTTCGTAAGTTGGAAAGAGCTGGAATAACACAAGCTGAATCCTGGCTGCCTCTGCTACTTATACAGGTAATCTTCGAGGGGGGGGGTGGGGGGGCTCAGAAAACTTAAATACTGTGTTACATAAACACAACTGGAAGTTTAAACAACCTACGTGGGTTTCAAACCCTCCATCGCAACCTCTGCAGCGTTCTAAATGGTTTCTCAAATAAATCATATGGTCATCCTAGAATGCTGTATCATGAAAAGTAACACATTTTAAATGAGGATTTCATTAAAAACCCAAAGAAAATCTCTTCTGCATATCAGGTAACGGACTACATAAATTAAGCTCTTTAAAAATTGTGCAAGAAGAAACTAGTAAGACCGCACATTATCTGTGCACCAAATTCAATGACAATACAAAGTGTAACGTGAATGGAAACTACTAGCAAAATACATTTACTGGGCACCAAAGCAGAAAACATGTTATCATTTGCTGGAACCAGCCTAAATAAACATCTGCCAAAGAATAAAGCAATTTACAAGGAGACCTTCTTGTGTCTAACGGGGCTACCTGTTTAACACTTTTTTTCCTTCATACTGGTGTTTGAACTGGGTCACATACATTCCTCTTAAGATGACATTTTAGAACCTATTTATAGAAACCCATCCCGTCTGCCACATCTTGTTCCAATTAAAATTTGATCTTGGAAAAAAAAAAAAGACAGAAGGATGGAAGGGGGGGGGACATGACCCTGCGGTACCAGCTACTGGTGATCTATTAAAAGTTTACGCTGCGCTTCGAAGGGAAGGGAAGGCTTGGAGGAAGACGCCAGCCCAGGAACGCTGCCCCAAAAACCTGCCCAGCCTCCTTCTGCGGCAGGAGAAGGACGGTCCCAGACCCCCCTCCCACGCCACTGGCACGCTGTGCTCCCCCGAGCCTTTTGGGAGTTTTTTTTTTCAGCTCTGCCGTTCACACACCTTTTGTCTTTTTACGCCACGCTTCTTGCCCCGTTTTCTTGGCTTTTTCAGGCTGCGAGACCACTGTCTAGTTTAGAGCAAGCTTTCGCGTTTCGGGCTTTTATTTAAGCAAAGGGCTTTGGGGGGATTCGGTTTCAAACACGCTTCTGGGACACGGGTAGGTTCTTCCAAGTGTCGCTGACCTTGGGAATCCTGGCTGGTTTGGGGTATTTAATCAACTTCTGCGTCCCTCCCTGCCACCCCAGTGACTCCAGTTTCTCTCTCCCATCCCCGGTGACCTCGGCCTTCACAGTATTCACTGCCGCTTCTCCTTTCCACGGGTCGCCTGCCTGCAACGTTACCGCGGGCTGCCTCCCAAGTCCCCAGGTCCCCCCCCCCCCGAGCAGGACCGAGCTCTCTTCCACGTTTCTGGCTGGCTGAGAGCGATGCGTGCGGACGTGCGCAGGGTAAGAGAAAAATCAGGGAGGAAAGACAGATAGAAAGGTCAAAAGGCCTAAAGAAGAAATCTGTAAATTTATAGCTGTTGCACCCCCCCCTTGTGAAACAAAGTGCCTGGCTTTAGGCTGCATACGGTGCAGTTCAGACTTTAAAGCAGTCGTGCTCTTTCGAGAAAGGCAGAGAGATCTGCCTCGGGGCAGCTGGAAACTCCCACTGGTCCACCTCCATTTCCACACAACCGGCCAGTACCTTAATATCGAGCCACCCTCTGCCCTCTCTAGCGAGACAGAAATCAGCCAGTTGGTTCAAAACCCACTGGAGAAACGGCGAGGAAAACGTGCCCCGTGCCTACGTAAAATAAACCCACCACCGCCGTAGCAGCTGCCGGTGCCCTCGCCCAGCGTCGAGGGTGGGAAGCGGGATTCGGGAGCATTGCCCCGGGCTCCCGGAGCACGAGCCAGGTCTGGAAACCACAAGCTGCACCTGGTCACGACGGGCACTCAGAGCTGCCAAAACTCGTAACGCAAATTTCATACCCGGCCCGAAGAACGGAGAGACGCTTGGGCATCTCCACCTTCGCTCCAGGGTCTCCCGACACCTCTCCTCGGCTCGTCCTGCCCCCCAAGGTGACGGGGGCCCCCAGCTGTCCTCCCTGCTCCTGCAGCCCCCCCCCCGCCTCTGGTCTCCCCATCCCGACCTTCCTCGGCGACGGCGCCCACCCGGCCCCCCCCGCTCTCCCCCCTTCTGCCTCTCCCGTTCCCCCAGACTGCCGTATTCCCGCCCGTATTCCCGCCCGCGCGCTCGCCCCTTTCCTTCCTCCCCTCTTCTGTCTCCGAAGTGAGACCGTTTTAATGGTTTTATGTTAATTGCTTTTGAGTAACAGCCTTTCTGGAAAACAAAAGGTTTCCCAGAGTACTGGTTTCTTTGGAAAGGTTCCCATGGCCAACTACAAGCTGAAATAATAACAATAATAGGAAAATTTCCACATAAGCATATAAGGCTTTTTTTTTTTTTTTTTTTTTTTTTCCAAACAACCGGTGAAAAAGTTGCGGGGTTCTTTTCAGTGGTTTGGGTTTTGACATTTTCCGGCCAGTTTTCCCCTCTAGTCTCCCAAAACCCTCACTCCCGCCAGGAGAAAGGCGCGAAGCGGAGCCTCGCCGGGCTCTGCTGCGAGACGGGGAGAGGCGGCGACCCCGTTTTCCGAGAGCACCCTCGGCGCGTACGAGCGAGGAGCGGCGCGGGAAGGCTGCCTGCCTCGGCTGGCATTCCTCTGCTGATAAAGAGCGCAGGAAACGAGGGACTTTTCTAAAGCGGAAAAATTTGCAAGCCAGCTTCAGCTAACCGCGAGAAACCAAAGCACGCGGCAGGAATCACAGGGCTCGTGGCAGAAGGGGAAAAGCTGACAACTTTTGATTCACGGGCTGTTAAAGGTTCCGAGGCCGCCGTATAACGTTGTGGAAACGAAACCACCGTTTTAAACGCTAAGCAGGCAGCTGCTTCAGCAAGTAAACCCAGGGTTCGCGCTTTTTTCACGTGTTTGTAGGCGAGGCGGGGGGTGAAACCGGGCTGCTCTCGAAGAGGCGGCGACGCTTTGGGCTGGGGGGAAAGGGGTCGTGAGGGCCAGCTCACCCGCAGAGCGGTACAAGCCCTCACTCGCTCGCCTGGAGCCAAGCCGTTTGGAGGACAAGCCTGCTAAATCTGCCTTAATCTGGCCCCCATCTCCCCGATACGGAAATTTCTAACGTCCCCTTCCACCTTCAGAAAGCGAGGGTCCGACGACAGTATACGGGCAGCGGTAAAAACTGAGCCGACGGCTGCCTCGCAGCCGGTGCGAGCGGGGGAAAGATTAACCACCGCACAGACGCAGTCCTACCTTTTTGCCTTTCGCCCCGATAGCCACAAACTCGAAGATTTTCCTCTCTGTTGCTTCTTCTCAGCTTGTCCCGTCTGCCTCTGTTACGCTCCAGCCCCACAGGCTTCTTAAAAAAAAGAACAACCATTTAAAAGGTACTCTAAAGGAAGGCATACGTTACACGCCATCTCCTCGCAGCGCAGGATTTTTCTCACAGCACGCGCATAATGTTTGTTAACTACTAAAACCTCACAAAAAAGCACCGCCATCTCGTATGTCGAGTTGGCAGAAAGAGAGGAAAAGCAAACCAAAACTTCGCTTCCACCCGTGACTGGCAGGGTTAGGGGCTCGGCAAGGAAAGCCACTGCCAAAGCATCTCCTGCCAGGGCAGGGATTTTTCCCTGCGGTGGCACTGGCACAGCCGTTTTGGCTCGCGGACCGACCTTCGTACCAACGGCCCCGCGGAACACGTAGGGCGGAGGAAGGTAAAATCAATTTTACAAATCTTTACCTCCCGACAGGGCTGAAGGGCTTCACAAAGGTCTCGCGGGACGCTGCCACGCAAAGAGGGGCTGGGAAGAAAGTTGCTGGAGTCTTTGCTCAACTTTTCTCGCGGCCAATTCTTTTAAATTGCAGAGGGCACGAAGAGAGGAGAAGAAAGGAGTTCAAAGTAACCTCAAGGGGGGGGGAAAAAGGGAAGGAACACTTGCAAACTGGAAGAAGGAGAGCCCCAGTAAACAGCAGCTGTTACAAATAAGCCCCAAAAGGCTGCAGGTGCTCATTTCCTCCAGATTTAAAGCAACGACTTGCAGCAAGGCTGTGGGAGCCATCAGCTAGTCTCAGCCTAGACTATCAGCTTAAGCACAAAACCCAGAAGATATGTTTTTTTACTCCTTTCAGAAAATATTTTCTGTGTTCAGCTATAGCCTTGGTCTACCTGCTAAGTAAAATTTTGTGATGTTTGTGAAGCTGCCTATCTTGATTCCACCTGCAGTTGTAAAGCGGCCTTCCCTGTGAGCCAGGTGAAAATACGGCTCCTAAAATGGGGATCTGTACAAAGAGTATTTTTAGACTGAGACGGTTACTGGAAAGGAGTTTCTATTTCCTTAGACATACAGTGCTTGCGCTATGCTGAAAAGCAGACAGCGTGCCGTGAGCCCGCGATGCTTGTTTGATCCCCGCTGCCTGCGCCTGCACGCGGAGTTGAGCCGCCGAAAGGACGGTAAGCCGCACGAGGATCCCAGCGTCTGCTGCTTGGAATTGTGTTATGGCCGTTCAGGCCCTCTTCTCTTCTAATATGTGGAGCTCTGCGTCCAAAAGCTGCCTCCAAAAACCCTCAGTAAAAAATTCCTTGCCCAGATCCACTGACCTATGTAGCCTCTGCTTATTCCAGTAGAAACTGGGCACGGATGGACGGACGGAGATGCCGTAGACCCTGGTACTGGTGTTGCAGCAGACCGTTTACACAGACGCCAGGTTCATATTCCCAAAGGTACTCGGGCGTTTTGTACGTGCTGCGGTCACAGGGGTCAGCTGTGGGCCCCTATTCCTGTAGTAGCTTTCTCCTTTCGGCCCCCAGCAAATGGGGGGCTGGTATCAATGTATATCTTAATTTATGTCTCTGAGTAGCGTGTAGAGTAAAGGCAGATCTCCAAGGTGTGCAGCAGGTAAGTGAAATCTGGCAGGAAGAGTCAACCGAAAGAACAAATATTAGCGAGCCTGAGGTTACGAGCCTACAGCTGCTGAGAGAAAAATATTTATTCATTCGGAGACGGGAAAATAAACAGAGAAATCGATACACCGTCCCTCTACGCTGCACATATCCAGAGGAAAATAATTGAAATGCATCTCACTGCCTGTCACGCGGACCTAACAAAGCATAAATGCCCCGTGCTCCTCTACTTCTCTGGAGGCATGGAGGAGGGATGGCTTGATGTCGGACACTTGAAACGGGTGAAGTGGCCGCTTCGGCTTTGCCATCTAGCACGAAGCAGGGCGAGACACCCACCGGCCACGCGCAAGCACCGCTGCGGAGCCGAGGGCCCGACGTCAGGAGAGCGCAGAGGGACGGGCTGCTCCTGCAGACGGATCGGCGCGGCGGCGGCGGAGGCTTCCCGCAAGGCAGGGGAAACGCGGGAAGCGGCCGTCGCGCCTGAAGACGGGCGGAGATCAACAGCGGAGAGAGACTTCGGCGTGACGATCTTCGTCACCGTAGGATTTTGCTCTTGGTCTCCCCCGCTCGCCAAGAGGAGCCGTAAGCATCTCGCCTTGTTTCGGTTGGGGCTGTCTAGATGCTGTCAGCAAACCGTTTGAAGTTCTTGCCGTTGAGGGATAAGCAGCTTTTATGCAGGAAAAGCTGGCGCTTCGAAATTTTTGAAACTAAATTCAAACGTCGAGCAAGGAAGTCTTTAAAAGCTGCCGCCGATGTAGATTTTGTATAAAGAAGTACTGCTTTTCCCTCAAACGGCAGAAAGGTAAACAAATGGCACTCTCCCCTCCCAGCGTGCTGAAAGCAGCTATGGGCTAAACCTGTCAATTCACACTCAGTTCGAAAAAGAAACGGAATGTAAATGCAAAAATACAAAAATGTGCTGGATGACACACATGAAAAAAAAAGCCTGGCAATACTTTCTACTAATTACTATTATATATGGCAAATAACGAATGCACAGCTCGCTCAGACTGCATTGCTGAATCGTCTTCGCGGCCGCACCACCTTCTTTCCTTTACGTTTCTTTTCTTTCTCTTTTCTTTCTCTTTGCCGCCCCTCGTCATCGCACCGTACGCGCAGCAGCGAGCTCCCCGCCGCAGCGGCCAGACCTGGCAGTGCCCGAGGTCTAATCCACCCGAGGGCCGGCGTAAAAGCCAAAAAAGGGTTGTGTTAATCCTTCACGGGGGTTATTTTGCTGGGGATAGCTCTGGACTTCCACACAACAGTGTTTTATTAACTATTTGTTACAGACAGCTTGGAGTGCCACAGCACACACAACCCTGACCGCCTCTCGAATGCAGCGAGAATGCAGTTACGTTGCTGTAGCTAAACTAGAAATCAATCTTTTACCGATCCAGGGAAAAAACCAAACGCTTTCAAGGACGCCCGTGAATCGTGCTCCAGCTGTGTGTGTACACCGGTGTTTAATTCACTGCACTTTCACTTCGTATCACCAGCATTCACATATTGCAAACAGGAAAACTGAGGCAGGAAGCTTGGGAACTTCTTTTATCTCACAGGTTTAAAAAAACCCCACTTAAACAGCATGTCAGTTACTGTATTGAACAATAGACTAATAAATTCTAGTATTGCATATGCTATATAATAAAAGTTAACAATCTCTTATCCTTTAGATTAAGTGTGTTCTCTCACAAAGCACTCCCTGAAGGCCTCAGCAACAATATTTTTATCATCTATCTGGGTACTTAGACGGCTCCCATCACTGCTGTACCTGCTTTTATGGTAGCTGTGAAATACAGAGCCACAGAATCTAATACAGAATCAGAACCAGGAAACGTTGTTTGTCCAACTACTATATAAGCCAACAAAGGAAACGAAACAAGAATCCCAAGGAGCTCCAAGCTCTTTTTATGGTGCCGAACCTCTCGACTTCTAATTTATCGATCACAAATTGCTATTGTTAAGATGAAGTATGAGCATCACCTGGAAGACAGCCACCACTTCTCCAGAGACCGTGATGTGAGCTACAGAGAGGAAGGGAAGAGTGCGATTCCCATTTCTTCTCTTACGAAACCCGCAAAACAGAGAATATTTGTCTTGCCGACAACAATCAATTGGTGTGAGTGACTCTTAACTTGGCTTCTGTAAGAAAACAGGAAAGAAGAAATGAGAAGCACGCAAAAGAAAGTAAGTGCACATGCATCCCATCTGTTATGACCTGCCTCTCAGAACAAAATGGTATTATCTCCTCAGGAAAGACCCACTTCATTTTGGTCCCACAGTCATTAGCATCTTCACAAAGCAAATACAGGAGACAGCACCGGGCAGTGTTTTGCACTCTCTGCAGGGATGTGATTGATGGTACGAGACAGTTTACTGCGGAAGAATCAAGACCATGAGAACATAAAGCTTTCATATGCCTTTTTTTCTTGCGAACATGCCTTACTTTTATAGTAATGAACACACTCAGGTATTTTGAGATAAGACAGGAGCAGGAGCGGGGTTTTTACTTCTGAGGAAAGAACCACTCAGGGCGAACAGGCCGAAGCAGCCAGTGACCTGCTACCGAGAGTGGAGGAGCACATGGATCCCAGTTGGGAGACCTAGTGCGCAACGGGACAAGCACCCTTCAGAGCCGAGGAAAAACTGGATGCGCGGTAAAGCGGGCCGGTGTTCGGCAGGACATCCTTTGGGAACGGGGATGCGCCGGGAGTAGTAAGCGCCAGAGGGGCGAGAGGTTGGGTGGAATGTGGACACGACAGAAAATCAGCTCAGGAACGCTCTGATTGCCTAGAGGAGAACAGCTGCCATGCATATGGAGATGCGTTAAGACTTCCCCCCAGGACAGGTCCCTCAGGAACCTCTACAGCAGGACGGCTGCAGCTGGCAACCGTCTTACCGGTAGGTCAATGGAAACACTGGAAATTCCCCTTCCAGTTTCATCTCAACTCAGCTACAGACAAGTCCCACAGTGGGGATCCCCCCCATCCCATGACTTTGCCAGGGATCCGCCTCGGCTTTCGTGAGAGTCTCGGACAAGCTCTTCGTCTGCAGGACACAAGAAGTCTACCCAGCATCGCGGCTGGCCAGAAACACGGGCACGAGCCAACGTGGGGCTTGAGACAGGAACGGCGTTTGTGGAGGCGGTGCCGGGGTTAGGGCTCGATTTCAGCCGAGAAATCTCTCATACGCCGCAGAGAGCTCCAGGGTGACCAGCCTGTACCTGAAATCGGCATTACTTGATTAAAATAGAGGCCAGAACCTTCTTCGATCACCCACGGACATGTCAAGGAGCGAGCGGAAAAGGAGGCGTTTCTTCACAGAAAAGACATCTCTCCGAGGCTGCCGCTTCGAAGACGTCAAAGTGACGCAGGGAAAACACCCGCAGCGGTGTCTGTTCTCCGTGTCTGAAGGCAGGGGCAGAGGGGAAGAGAAGGGGTGGCCAGATGCCATTTTGAAAGCTTCTTTTCCGTGCCCGGTGTCTCCAGACTCAGAGGGCTCAGGGCCACCCTTGGCTGTAGGTGGTGGCCACGCCGACAGACCTTGCCGAAGGGTGAAGCCAGGGAAAGGAGGCACAGGGGCTGCAGCACCCAGGATCACCCAAAATCAAGCCCTCGGGGTAGGGGAGCACGTCAGAAGAAGTCCAGCAGGATAGTAGGAGCCCTGGGTCTTTCTCCTGCCATCTGATGCCGGCTCCTCTCCTCCCTGGAGAATTCAGGAAGGAAAAAAAAAAAAAAAAAGATCAAAATAGTCTGGCTAAGCCTGTGTGTCGTTTTACCGCAAACACCTTCTGTTCTGGCCTATACAGTTGCTTTCACAGCTGGAAAGGGAATATTTTTTGCCTTAAAAAAAAAAAAATTTTAAAAAACGGCTAGACTTTTTTCAGTGTGCTCTGGGGAGCTTCAGGAAGCCACACGAAACTAAAACGTTCTCTATCGCACCTCTGGCACCTCTCCACAGCTCCCTGGGCGTCGCTGCGAATTAAGTTATGTTGCCTACGCTTACGATTTTTTGCTGAACGTAACTCATCAAAGGTAAACACACGGAAAACCGCTGGCTTTGGTAGCAATTAACGTCTTGATGACGAAACCACGTGTTCCCGCGGGGCTGGCCCTAGGCGTTCTCTGTTAGCGTGCCTGCACCAGGCTCCGAATTCCGAAGTGCCCCTCGAAAGGCACTTTCTACTGCCGGCCTCAAAGGCTGGACGGGAAGATCTAAGGGGAAATTAAACTCGTCGCAACAGGGGTTCTGCTTTCGTAGCAGGAGAGAGCGGGCTCAGCCCCCGTACAAGGACTAGGCACAGGCAGCAGAAGGCTGGTTCCCGTTCTCCATAAACCATCCTCAGCTATCGAACGTTTCCCGTCACGTTCTCCCAACGGAGCAGCTGATCCCTCCAGCAACCTGGCTGACCAGCACAGTCCTTCCAGCCAGCTTCTCCTCGCCGGCTCTTCCCATATATGTATATATACCTCATATATACCGCACCGGTCTGCCTTCCTTCGGAAGCAGCGTGCGGTGGCCGGAAAAGTTAACATGGCTCACGGAAAAAAACATTTTTTCCTTCTTTTCAGTCCCTCATTTTTGGGAGAAGTGTTTAATATACCGGAGCTGACTATGACCTTATACCAGTACAACTTAGACTTCATTGACGTGCATTTTTCTATTTATACTGGACAAAGAAAAAACAGAATCAGTTTCTACCCATAGCAGCACTACAGAGATGAGGACTGCGAGCGCTATAAGACTAAGTTGTCATAGCAGCATAATTACATTTGTGTCTACTTTGTACGAAAGCAGACTGCCAGAACCTCATTTTGGAGGGAGAATCACTGTCAGGAGAAAAAGGGAGCGCTGCGCTGCTCTGCCTGAATTGTATTAGACAGCAAACAGCAAACTGGGTCTGCATCTCCCTGCAAATAAACCTCCTTGTACGAAACCAGCCAGGCCATTTTCGTCTGTTGTGAATTCAGAAAGACATCACATGAAACACTTCTTCGCAGAGTTTGAGGAAAGTATATAAAATCGTAGACTACGCTGCATAGCAACCTATTAATTATAGATGCGAACAGTGTTTTCCTGAGGTTACGTTTTCACTGAATTAAAATTTAAACAATGATGAATTGGTTAGGTCGCCTTCCTGTTGAATAAGTAATTTCAGTAATCACATAAATACAGCTTCATCGACCATCAGCATACGATCCCTCGTAGATGCACCGATCGCGTAAAAAAACCCAAACAGATTATCCAGAAAAAGACAAATCAGAACAAAACGCACCTTAATTGCTTATTCTCTGATATGCAGACAGCCTAGCTGCTCAGTTCAGGTTTTCATGGAATACCTCAAAGCGACATTTCTTGTGGATGCCGGCTCCGGCAACGCCGTACACCGCTTTCCTCCTTGGCAAACTATCCTAAGGAGAAATACTTTCCCGTTGTGACGTGGCCATATTCACGCCACGTTTACAGTGTCTCATAGCCTTCGGGAGTCTACATTTCCTCCACACGCCTGGAATGAGCATCTCGAAAGCTGGGGTGGAGGTCACAGGCCGCGCATCCCCTTTTCTTCCCAGAACCTCCCACCCTCCCGCACTGGTGAGCGGCCCTGGGTCAGCAGGGCAGGACGATGCCTACTGGCTGCTGGCAGGGCAATTTCTTTCAACAACTTTACATGAGTTTACGTTTTGTATAACTAACTTGTAAATTGTTTTCTATAAAGAAACACACAATAAGAAATGCAAAAAATACACAGTGAGCACGCTCCAGACGGCACGGGGTTACTAACCAGAAATAGGCAGGCACACAATTTCTGCAACAACCTGGAGAAGCTACAGAACAAGGCAGAAAGGTACAGACAAATTTTTAGGTTGAAGGTCAGAGAAGTGAAATAGGGGAGACAGTGTTAGCAGGAAAGCAGAGAGAATATACTTGCTAGCAGGGCACTTATTATAGCTAACCAAAACTTTCATCCAGAATAAAATAAAACTCCTCAGTAAGCTTTTTTTTTTTTTCCTTCATTTGACACTGTTATTTCTTTTTCGGAATATAAGGATGGTTTTTTTGGTTGATGGTTTCTGTAGTCTTTATGCTTTTGCTTGTGAGGAAAATCTTTATCGTAAGAAAAGGTGTAATTGATGCGGTGTTTGAAAACAGCACCCATCATATGCTGAGGTAATATTTCTGAATCATAAACAACTTCATTCATCTCCAGAAGACATTTGCACTGAAGCTTCACTGTGACCATCTGAGTGTCAACATCGTTAAATATTTTGCAGCCACTCAAAGCTCACATTGAAGAAAGGAAAAGTTTCTGACACATTTTTCTTCCTATATTGATGGCTGTAGCTATATTTCTGAACAGTCAATAGTGTCTGTGCTATATTTTATTTTCATGGTATAAGTAAACACTAGATAAAAAGAAAACGCTATTAGCTATCTCTTGAATTTTACCAGTCTAGGAAAACACTCTGTCATAGACAGATTTCCTGTAAGATCCTGACATGCTTTCCAGATAAACGCTCACGTTATAATACATCTTACGGGCTCCTGCTTTGTTATTTGTGTAATTATGCAGTCATTATCTACCTCTGAGTTAAACTTTCTCTTCTTCTTGGGAGTGACGTTAAAAAAAAAACAACTTTAAAAGCCAAGCCTTAGCTCTATCTTTTCTGTTGGATTTTTTTTGGTTTTGTTTTGTTTTACAAAACACGGAGCTGGAGGTTCCCGACTGTTGGGTTGGATGTTGTGCCGCGGTGGGGTAGGGTGATATTAAGAGAACAACGCTGGCAGCCAGCACAGCTGGGAAAAGAAGGCGAGACCTAGTTTCCAGCCGTTGGGTTCCTTTTCCAAAAAAAGCCGCAAGCCCAAGCTCCTCGCAAGGGCTGATGGAAACCTTGGGAGGGTGGGAGGAGACCCCACGGGCACCACCCACGCACCCGCCGCCCAGTGCTGCCCCGCAGAGCACTGGGGGCGGAGGGGAGCTGGTGGCACCGCGTGGGACCTTAGGGCCAGAGACAAACTCCTCTCTAGCTGGAAGTCCCCTCTCGTCCCGGGATGAGCCAGAGCTGTCGCAATGCCCTACTTTCTCCCCTGGCCTAGATCTGCTTCCAGCTCCAAGGACGCAGCTCGAGCCGCGTGTCTTCAGGTTCGCTTTGCCCTCTTCTCCAAGGATCTCCTTCTTGCCCCCGCGCTGCCTTCTGCCTGTAAGTGCGTTTTCACACCAGGTTTGGAAACCGGTTCAGCTGGGAGAATAACGCAGTATGTTTTCAGCTGGATCGGTTTCCCAACTTGGTCCACTGGACGGCCGCAGAAATACTTCTGCTAGCATTAGCATGGGGCTAGCCTGGGGTCGGGAACAAGCAGCCGGGGGCCAGTGATTTGTTTTGAGAGAGATCAGCTCCTTGAAGCAGGTCTCGAGATGTCTGTCTCTGCACCAGTGCCTGCACAGCAGAGGAAGCTGGAATACGAGGCTGGGGGGGAGAGGGTCTGGCCAGCAGCCTGGGCTTGGATCGGCTTAATCAAACCAACTTCAGTTACTGAGGGAAAAGAACAAAAAAAGAGACTTATCAGTTGCTTACATTTATTCTGTTCTCCAGAAAAAAAATCACTTAAAAAGATCGGGTAGCCGGACGCCCTCCAATGAACATGAACTTACGAACCTTTGGGGTTTTTCTTGCTGTTGCTTCGTCAGGCCAGATAAATATCCCGAGGCTTGTCTACCTTTTCCATTCACATCACCTGACGCAACAGAAGACGCTACACCTCCATACAAAAATGGTCTCTGGGTTACTGCTCACGCTGATGAAGAACCCAGCGAGCCCCGTTATGCCCACGGGCTGAAAGGCAGTTCCTGGCTTTAAGGGATTCAGGACCTAAACAGACTGGGAGAGAGGAGGTCAGGGAAATTATTCTGGATATTGAACTCCAGAGAACAGCAACAGCAATTAAAGTCATAAGGGAAAAAACAGCCAGAGTACCATCCAAAGCTGTAATTGCTCATCTTTTGGCTAGTTTAACGATAGAGGTTTGACAGACAGATCACGGGTGGAGAGGTGCTGCCCAGGGCACCTTTAGCTAAACGCACTACGTCAGGGCTGGCTATGGCGACCCACGGCATGGGAATGGCAGAGATCAAACACGGCGGCCTCCCAAATCAGTAACGGGTCTCAAACAGGGAGAAATGAACAGAGGGATGGCCATTCTTCCAGAGCTTTCTTGGAGCCCCAGAGAAAACTGATCCTGATTTGTCGCAATCCGAATTGGATCTTGAACTAACTAAAATAAACCCAGTTTACTAAATGACCTCTATTAATGTAGCTAATTCTGGATCTCGTGCGTTTTTCCCAGTCAAACACGCTCTGACATCTGCTCACAATACAAGCAGATGACAGTGCTTCGACACGTCCAGCGCGAGCTGAGTCCCCGTTAAAATAAAAGCACTCCCCTGTCCATTAAATAGAGCGTAACTTTTCACTTGCTTGCTACGTACAACAGTGGATGTAACTTGGAGGGTTTACGACCTGAAGCGAAACAGACTGAAGATGATCTTTTAATAGCCTGTGCTATTAAAAGGGGGGCTCTTGGCTGCTCTGCCCAAGTACTCGGATGAGTATCGCTGCATGGAGGACCGTGCCCTGCTCCGCAGCAGACAAACCCACGCAACGCCGAGGAAGGTTTCAAGTGCCGTGAGCTGCACGTAGCGGGGAGCACGGTTATTACCAGCCAGCTTCAGCCCGCCTGATGCCCAGTTAACATGCCATTTTCCCCGCTCTGTCAAAGCCTTTGTCACGGGAATAGCCCGTTTCCTCTTTTTGTTAATATCTCTGTCAAGAGAACGAAGCAGCAGAATTGAAAGCGCCACGGTCTGCGATAGCACCGTTCCGCTCAGGCTGCGCTGGCAGCCTGCTGCGTTTTGATGAACTGGAGGTCCCTCTAAAAATCCGTATGAAATTATTTTTCCGTGGAAGCGCGGCGTGAGGAAGGAGGACAGAGCCGGAGGCCGGCCGCCTGGTCACTCGGGAGCGGGCAGGACCTCTCGGACCGCGGCCGCTCGCGTCTCCCGCTGCCTTGGCCGTGACCTGGGCTCTGGCGAGGAGAGACTGCTCCTGTCCTCGCAAGTCACTTCCAGTTTCGGCTCAGCTCTCCCAAGAAAAGCCTGTCGATAAATGCAAATCGTGCCCTGAGATATGGGAAAGGGAATTTGGAAGGAAACCCAGAAGCCTTGAAGTTTTTTTACAAAATCTTTAGATACCTGTCAAGCAAACTTAGTGTATCAGCCTGTACATACAGCCGCTGTCGCACAGTACGGGGGGGGAGGATGTGCTGATTTTCAGCCTTGTTCTGCAAATTTCTCCAGCGACCCCAGGTCAGCGCGATGCCGCTTGGCACGGCGTGCCTCTCTTCTGCCCCTTCTCCCAGTAAGGCCAGCAAGGGGTTTGCTGGTGGCGGGGCTTCGATCTCCCTGCATGCCTGGTTGGGCTATGCAGCACAAACGGAAAGAGAGCCACTTCACTCTGCCTTCTCTTGGTCCCCGTAACTGAATGGAACAAAGCTGATCAACAGGGAACTCTAATTTCATTTCCCAGGGCACCTCACCTCTCTGGAAATAGGGATCCAGAATCAGGGATCCCATTTCCAAGATTAAGCACAGTTCACAGGCAAAGTGTAATGAATCTGAACGTCTGGTGTAGAAACCGCCGGTGTATCACGCCCTGCGTTAGCCGCTGCAGCTCTGAGAAGCGGACAGATAATCCAAACTGTGACATTTTCATTCTGGTTTAGCACCAGTGCAAACGACACAGGAGGCAAGGTAGCTGGGACTCAGTCATTCTTTTTGCTGATCTCTGGTTTTACAGCTTAACTAAAGTCGCAGAGGGCTTGTGTGTTACAAAACGATCTGTTTTCTGCTCACAAGTCATTAGTAAAACAGTTCTGGCAAGCGCAACGTCCATATCATTCCTGTTGACTTACATCTACAGACTTTGTAACACCATTGCTCTGCAATCAATTGCAAGCTGGTATGAAATTAAATTTCCTACAACTTACAAACTCAAGCTCATAAATGTTTTACAAAATATTCCAAAGTTTTCCTAATGAGTTGGTTTGACTTTTCCACCTGCACACTTATTACAACCCTCTCAAAATATTTTCTGTGTTAATGGACAAATTTAGAATGAATTTGTGATGACACATCCCTCCCCTTAATTATTACACATGCTTGATAGACTCTAGGCACTCCAGCAGCTTTGCAACACGTATAAAAAGTTTGAGGCATGGGTTTTCTCACCGGGAGCTAGTTTTGATTTCCTTTGGAGTTTTTTGTGTTGTTGTTTGTTTATTTTTTTTTTAATAGACAACAAGTACTGGCATGGAATGGAAGAGCAGCATGCCATTTACGTGACGTATTGTACTATAAGGACTTTTACCAGAATATTAAGACATTAATACTGCCTAATGGAAGACAATGCCTGGAAATCCAACCATTTCTTAGTCAGGTAATACCGGGCATTTAGCTGAATCTTTACTGTAATGCTTGCAAACCACTGTCTCTTACTAAAGATCAAGTGGACAAAGACAGAAGTGGGAAATGTTTTTAACAAGACCGCAATGTAAAAATAAGAGAAATAGCACGTGGCACCTGGAAGAGACATGAACCATGGGTATTTCAGAAATGAAATATGGCAAATAAAACATAGGAAATGAGGACTTACAAATATTAAATCCAACAGAGGTGCACCAGAAGAAAAAAAGAAAGAAAGGTTTACAAGCAATGGGTTGTTTTTGCTTTTCAAAACACCGGATAATGGTGCTGGATAAGAGGAAACAAGAAAAAAAAACCCATGGAAAAGATGTGGGAAAATGATGAAGGAAGTTTTGCAAGAGGAAACCGCCTTGGCAGGGAGCGTGGATAGGCTAATGTGTGTATAAGGAATTTAATAGTTAACTGCCATAAAGCATACACTGCTCATAGCCAAAAGCAGCAAAATATCACGGCTGGGCTAGAGTGCATGAGTGAGTATTTCGGGTCACAGCGGGAAACACCACACTCTGTATTTTGTTAGGCTGCTGCAGTGTTTTGCAAACGTGGGGGGGGCAGGGGGAAAGGGGGTTTGTAGATATGAAAAGGCAAGGCAGGTTGTTTCATTTGTTTATACTAAAAATAAATAGCTTTTGAAAATGTGACCAGGGCAGCAAAGAGTATGAAACGCAATCCTCAATTTGTTATGATTTAGGAAGTAAGAAGCGGAGAGAGGTAAAACCCCATGCAACGAACCCACACAACAGCTTTCAAAATCCCACTCGGTCCACAGAAGTGCTTTCAAGAGATCACGCTGGTCTCGTTCCAAGAAGACCCGCTTGCTTCAAAGTCCAGCAAAACCAGGCAGGTTTTTGTAAAAGCAGCGCCGCCCCGGCACAGCACCCGCCCCAAGAAGAAACGCGGCGCGGCGGGACGCCGAAGGAGTCCGCTGGTAGGAAACCTCCGCCAGCGTCGCTAAACGAAGCCGGAGCCGTCGGGTCGCTAAACGAAACCAGAGCACGCTTGGGGACTGCAAAGCCCTGTCCGCTGCCCGCTCCCTGGTCTTCAACTTTGTACTGGCTTCAGAGCGTAATTCTCGAGTTATTGCTTCTGGTGTCACCACAGCTTTCCCTGACCTCCAAGGGGCAGAGCTGGGGTAATCCCAAGATATAAGGAAGGTAAAGCTCGCAGAGAGAAATACTATCTTTTGTTAGTCTAACCGGCCCAGCTGAAGAAACCTGCCAACTGTGGGCAGAGCCTGCGCTCATCAGAAGCAGACACAGCGATTTCTAGCTTTGCGTGCGGCAGGAATGCCGAGACTGCGGTTTATACGGGTCACAGACGAGCGAGCCAGCTCAAGCGTCACCCCCAACCTGGCTAATTCCGCACGGAGCTCTTGCAGCCGAGCTTCGAACGGCTGGATTGCTACAAATACGAAGCCGGGTAGGTTAAGGCTAATCCGGTACGCTTCCCGTGAAGGGAGACGGGGAGCGCTTTTGCCACAGAAGAGCGGCAACGGCCTCCTGCGGCGGTGGGGTCCTGCCCAGCCCGGGCTCCCCCCGCTCCCGCCCCACGTATCAGCAGGACCGTATCAAGACCGAGGCAGGGGTTCGCTTTAAGCAGGGCTGTTTCTCCCAAAAGGCTCGGCTACTTCGCTTCTATTTGGGCACCCTTCAAAAGCTCCGCAGGGGCGCTCGGCTCGTTTCGCAACGCCCGGCGTTTGGTAACGGCGTGAGGCTGGAAGTTCAGGTTGCGGTGATCTCTTTTCCCAGAGGATGAGGGTGGTGGAGGCTCTCTAACAGTTACCTCTTAAGATAACACCATTAAGAAATGAGAACTTACTAGAAGAAGAAAAAGCTGCGTAAACTTTTTATGAGTAGAAGCCTTTGAAAAACTCCAGAGCTAGTTTTTGAGCCAAGACTAAGAGAAATTTGCAGCAATTTTGGTTTGTTTTCTTTTACGTATTTTTGACGCTGAGGCGGTGATAACGTGAATGCTAGGTGTTACGGTCTCTTTACAGTTTCATTATCTGAAGTCCACAGACCTGCATGCTTTCAGCACCCTTTGGTGCAAATATACATGTACAAACTTACATATATTTATACATATAAAGTAAAACATATTTCAAGAACAAACACACGATAATACACAAAGGGATGAGTCCCGAGAGACTTAGGACACTAAGGGTTTCTGTCTGTCCTTTGAAGTACGAGCTTTAAGGCACAGAGTGCCACCAACTGCCTTTTTTCTTTATCTTTAGGAAGCACATGCCTTAAGGTATGGCTGCCTAGAACTGCCTCTGGTACTCCTAGGAAAATGACTTCTTGCAGGCACACAAGTTCCGTAGATGAAATCACATCTCTCATATATTAACTTGATGATAGACTCAAGACCAGGATCTTCTTACTAGGATCCCATAAAAAGGGATGAAGAACTTCCCACAAAGCGCTTTTGAGCAGTGATTGTATGTTTGGAAGGAGGAAAAGAGAGTGCTCAGTGCTACCAAGCTTCAACTTTAAAAGACCGAATTCTCCGTTTAAGCTCCGTTACGCCAGTAAATGACTAAATTGTCCTCAGACTATGGGAAACAACCTGCAGCTTACAGTAGCTAAGTCTCATCGACAAAACAAAATGTCTCACCAACATAAATTCTACAACGGAGTAGAAGCAAAAGAAGGGCACGCCATGTTCAGAATGATGCTCTCACTTTAATTTCAGTTCATAAAATCTCAGCTCTACAGAGGTCAGCCTCGGGACCAGACGTGTCGGTTACCACTGTCATTCTGAATACGATACTGAGAGCACCCTCCAGAATACGAGCTCATGAAACAGTGGTTTTGACGCCGTAAAGCCTTCTCCCAGCTCGTGGAGCTTGCTCTGTAGGTGTTTGGCTATTGATTGCTTTTTCCCCATAACGAAGATAGGGTCAGCTGCAGTCACTCAGAGAGACTGTAGCTTTACCTTTTTGGAAATCCTGGCCTTTGGGGGACATCTAGATGAGCAAATTTTTGAATTTGTAAAAGGTCAGAAGTAGAATTCAGGTCAACCCACCAGAAACACGCATATCTATAACCCCAGGATAGGCAATGCTGGCATGATTTTTTTTTCTGATTGCTTCCCTATTTTATTATTGTTAGCACTGTAACTCTAGGTGTATTACTTTAATGAAAGCTAAAACTGCAATAATAATTATAAGCCTCCCTCCTCCCTTTTAATATTCTTGTTAATACTTTTTTTTAGATTAAATAATGCAAACTGTTCACTGGAACATGGCCATAAATTATAAATTGCAAGCCATGCTTAATTTTAAGACCAAAGAACTATGGAAGGTAAAATGTATGGTTTTGGCTCCGCGTAAGACTAAGTTCCTGTTTTAAACATGAGAATGTGATCTCAACTCTCCCACCACTCAGTGATGTAGATAGGTGCTTGTATCAACACCTCATCCTTCACGGAGCGGCACACCACCATTTGTGTTGTTCTGCAGGGAAAAAAAAAAAAAAAAGTTTTTCTCCTGGGCTTTTACGACAACGAGCCTTTGCTACCCTTTAAGCGAATTGAAGGAGCAGCCCCCTGTGACTATCACTGAGGGCCACAGAGGTCACAAATGAGGTCAATTCTTCCCTTGAAAGCTTTTTCAGAACAACACACTAAAGAGTTTGCATCCCAAGGGCTAAGCAAAGCAACTGCGGACCAGCTTTTTCTTGCCTTATCATCCCTCTTCTTCCTTTCTTGACATTTTAATGAACAATCAGAGGTTGCCTGACTCGCAGTCTGTAGTCTTAGTGGCAGCATTCAGAAGCACCTTGTGTGTAGTTTTAAAAACATGCTTATTTTATTCATTTAAACAAGATTTCTTACTTGTTGATCATGTGAATGAATTTCAGTGTCCTTATAACAGAGGTTTGGTACCATACCTATCATCAAGGGCGTTGTCTCTAAATAAAATTTTCAGTTTGTTTATTTGTAGGGATGGCTGTGTTTAAAAATCTGTAATCCACACCAGTGTTGACCTCCCCAAACTCACACAAACACAGGTCTTTCCATGTGCAACGTGACTTCATTGATGAACGTATACAGAGCAGAAAAAGTGACCTCCAGGCAGGAGGAGGTTGTTCACAATATACCCCTGTCCCTAATATTTTATTTGGTTTAGTTATTAACCAGATCCAGCTGAGAAACAGCTTATCTTGTTTCCAGGTACAAGCACATACACGTGCTTCTTCCACCCACTGGGTTTCTCAGCCTAAAATATGCTAGAAAGTCCATTTCATTCTCCTCTTCAGCTACATAGGCATAGGAAGAACATGTTGAAATAAAAGACCCTGAAAACAAATCTCGTAAAATGGCTGTTAACTGATAACGCCTAGTTTTGAATTAAGTAAAAAAAAACGTATTAAATGTCTGTTACTAGTATACCATGCTTAGAAAGAAGTCCTACTGTTTGTGGTCACCCTCCTGGAGCAGACATAGCAGCTTTATGATTAGATGCATCTGCTTTCATTCACCACGGTGGCATCATAGCTGTCACTCTAAGCAGTCATTGCAAACAGTATCTGGAATTGCCAGTTATATGGTGTCTGGAAACAGTTAAAACCCTGCCCAGGACTTCCCTCCCTTGTTGCCTTTACCTGTTACCACATCTTTGCAATGGGATTCTGCAGCTGAGAGAAAATTAAAGGCAGCTATTCTCGCCAGCCTCCCCGCTCGTTAAAATGAGTTTGTGCTACAAGAACCTGTAACAAACAGATGAGCTTTCCAGTTGTCAAGATGATGTCATCCTGGCATTACCCTAATAAAAGCAGAATTTTTACCTTCAGGAAGTACGGTTAAAAACAATGGCAACACTGATCTGTTCGGAATGTAAAGTTAAAAGGAATTTTCGAAAAGGTGCCAAACCCGAAGAGGTCACGGAACAGTTTTCTTTACAAAGCCCAGGCAGACGCGGTGCAAACAGTGCCGAGGTGCTGGAGGACCCCGAAGCAGATGCTGTGATCTTTGCTGGATCCCATGATCCAGCTAAGCCGTATTTGAGCGCTGCACCATAAGATGAGGGCAAACGTCACTTTAATCTATCTATATGACTTACCATTTACGCTGCTTCGAGCTCAGCTGCGCACAGACCCAGCACTCTGTGCCCTTCTTCTAGCCGTGGTCTGTTAGTGAGAGACAGGACCTGACACCCAGCTTCTGCATTTGCTGGGTCTGATGAAGAGACTTAGAGACTTTCCCTGCATGGAAGCATCGGACTAATGCAAGAGGGACTATTTGGGGCAAAGTGAGTGAGCCAAGACCTTGAGAGACCCACTTTTTCAGTTTTGTCTTATGGGCAGCACCACAATGCATTACAGGAAAACATGTGAACGATATGAATCTGGGGGGATCAATAACTGGTTACCAAATCTACAAGGGTTTCCCTGACACATCGAAAAGGCTCAAGGCTTTCTGAAGTAAGGACCGCGGGATAAGCGGACCAGCACAGCGAGCGAAAGCCTACGGAAGGTAGGAGTTCTGGCAGGCGAGTGTCACTACTCAGGAAGCCTTGGTGCCTCTGCGAGAGCTTTCTTGGGGAATTGTAATGGGGAGGGAAGCTTTGAAATTTTGAGGAGAAAACCGACTAAGATGACTTGGCTCTAAAAGCACTAAAAGACAAAGAACTCCAACGAAAGCCACCTTTTCTTGACCAGACAATCCTGCCTCCCGTTCCTTTCCCTTGCTTACCCCAAGCTCCCAGATCTACGTTCACCTGTGTCCGCCCTCTCCCACCGTCACAAACCACACTGCTCTTGCCCTTTCAGTCCACTCGCTACTCTCCCTCCTCGAAGGCCAACGTCCACGACAGCTTCCCACTGCTCCCTCTTGCTGTCCGCTGTCTATTCTGGTAGCACAGGGGCTACCTGGCCAGAACTTCTCTCCCCGCAGCGATCCTCCTCGTTCCTGCTCCTCCAAGAGGAGCAATAGGAATTATGGAAATGCTTTGGCCCTCCAGAAACTGAGGCGCTTTGACGCCTGTGAGCATTACTTTCCTCACCCCTCTCAAAACAAACTGAAGGAAACCAAGATGATCAGGGATAAATTAGAAAATAAGCAAGAACTCTCGCTCGGGCAACTGCTGGATTCTCCCCAGCAGCAACAGCAATAGGATTTTGTAGGTTAAAAGAAAGAATCAAAAACGTTTCCAAAAATCCTAACGCGTTGAAGCTTAGTTTAGTTACGATTATAACTTTATGCGAGACGTGAAACAAGAGGCCGGCTCCAGAGGAACCCATTTGCAGCTATTGGCAGAGGCGACGCGTGCCAGCTGCTCCCTTGAGCCGGCGTCGTGCAAAGCGTCAGTCTCTGCTCTTGGGTTTCACTCCTTCCTTCTCCGAGGCCGGTCGCTAGCTCCGTGTAATACCTTTCTGGGTTATGAAGGACTGGAAAAGCTCAGCACGGCTTTGTTGGCTGACACGGAAACGTTTTCATTTCAGATCCAGCACATTGCACACCTGACTCCAAAGCTGTCCGACAAGCATTTTATATTCTTTTCGTTGGCAAAAGAAATGTCCTAATAGTGGCTTTGAAGGCTGTTAAATGTACAACTGGCATCATCATGTTTTAAATGCTGTGGGATTAGCTGTTATTGTGATCGCTGACAGCAAAATACACAGACAAAAGTATCACCCTTTCACCTCTCGAAAGCACATTTTGGAGAACAGATGGAAGCAGGGAGGTCGGGACTGGTGGAGAAACGCCAGCAGTAGACCTAGCAGCCTCAGAGACTGCCCGAGGAGCATTTTGCCCTCGTGACAAAAGGACGGTTTAGCGGAGACCTTCTCGGTAACCACGAAGTCCACCTTACTCGTGAACGTGCCCGAGAGAAGGCTTGAAACTGCTGAGCATGCCTGTTCTCCAGCACGTGTCACGCCAGAGAGGTCAGTTAGCTTGTGCAGTCACCTCCAAAGAGGAGGGAAAATCTCAAAGGGAAAATTGCTTGAACTTCTGTTGCCTCTATCTACAAAGCAAACTGTTCCCCCCCCCCCCCCGCTTTTTGGAGAAACGATTGACCCTTCAAGCCCTCCCTATTCAGGCAGATGTTTTCCTAGCACACCCCTGTTCCTGCCTCCCTCCGACACACGCACCAAAAAAAGCTGAAAAACAGGTTATGAGGACGTGTCTTTCCAAAAGGTTTATGCAGTTTACAAGAAGAGGCACTTAGCTGCTGGCAGGTGGAAAACCTGGCTGTGGGTGACCTGGCCCCATGACAGTGCAGGGGAATACCAGGTGTGGCTGTTTTGCTCAGTAACACATTTCTGTCTGCCATTTCTTTAAAGGTAAAGAATTAAATTTTTTAACTGAAATAGGTCCGATTAATATTGCTTCATATCAGAAGGATTTTGGTGTTGTACAAGCATGACTATCTTGCTTTTATCTCATATAAAGTAACCGCATGCAATTGTTTCTTTCCAGTAAGCTTTGTCTATCTATCCACATCCCATCGTTCATACCAGCTCACTTGGTACTATTTAAGCCAAAATCAAACCCCATGTAACCAAGTCCTCTTTTTTTAAATGGAAATATATTTTCCTTCCTGCTTTTAACGGGTTTATTCTCTAGACAAGTCTTTATTGGTCCAAAACACCTTAAAACACAGCCCTCACAGTCCTGTGAATTCATACTGGGAAAAGTATGCCCCTGCCCCTGTTTAAGTCCAAACTTAAAAGTTAAATACTTTAAGGCTCTAAAAGAATGGCGCAGCAGTTTAATTGATCCCAACCACATTAACAGTTGCAAAAATCTGTGGCACTTTACTAGGGAACTGATGGGTTGCGAATAATTTATTTTTTATTCCTCACTCACAGGTGACAGGGATTAACCTGGCTATTTCAAATGAGTTTTAGATTATTTTAGAGTGCTGAATAATATCCTGTTTGAAGGCAGCTTTTATATGTCAACAAGTCAATGTTTGTGGAGTAGGTCATTCAGAAGTGAGAGGAAATTCTGACCACATACTCAGAGTTCAAGTGCTGGATATTTTATGAGCGTTGCCTGTAATACAGGGAATAAACTCAAAGTGCTTTTCTTCCTCCCAATTCTCTCCTCTCCTAATTGCCCTTTTTTCCTACGCCTTTAACACCCTAGTGTCACACCGGGCGCTCCTCTCTGGAAACACAAGAATACCTGGATCACCCCTGTTCCAGCCACCAGTGCCGCTGAACTTCCAACTCTGAAGCAATCCTCCAGGAAATTAAACGTTGCTCTCACTAAATAAATTTCAGTGCCTTATGGTTACAGCTACAAAAATGCTCACTGCTGATAGCAGAAGCAGCTGTCCCTGCTCACAGAAGAGCAGGGCTTCCAGGTCACAGCTGGGCCCACGCCATGGAGCTGATGGAACCAGGTGTGCCTCCAATATCGCTTCTAGCAAGGTCAGTGTGTGGAACCAAGCACACCTATAGGAGTCCTTCTCGGAGATCTATATACGCACACACATTTAACCTGTCCTTATAAATCCTGTCTGTGGGCATAACAGCAGCAAATCAGTTCAAAGTGAACCAGTTACTTTTCTTAAGTTATTAAATGTACCGTAAACCATTTTATTCTAAATAGGTACTAGACCTACTAGGGACTATTTGTAGGATGACACAACATTTTCAAAAGGCTTTTAGTCCTCGAGTGTAAATCAGACCCTGCTAAAGGCTACCAAATAGAGGAAATTAAAAATACCCTATAGCCATACACAAATGAAAATCAGAAGGGGTCATTTCAGACATTGCCATTACAGAAACGAAAGAGGTACTTAAACCACTTCCTCATAGGTACCGAAAAGCTAAACCTTAACAAAACACAAAGCAAACCAAAAATAAACGTTACGCTGCAGCCCATCCCTTCAAACCTGGGATTCGGACAACCTCATCATTCCACAGGGGAGATGGTGATTTTGCAAAGAGGCACGGTCACAAGCAGCGCCGATGGCAGAGGCAAGGAGACATGTTTCATGCTGAGAAGGGAAAGACAAACATAGAGCCCCCCCTCCTCTGCCTGCCCCCTTCCCTGGCAGAGGCCCAGGTCAGCTGTGTCAGGGAACAGCAACAGCATTCCTGGTCTTCAGAAACCTCTGGAAGGAATCCAGAGCCCTACGTATGTGTCTTGGCTCTCTCCCTTTTCCTGGTGTAAACCTGCTCACGTTTTAACTACCTGACCGGTTTCTTGGATTTCTGCTTGTCCTTTCTCTTTTTTTTTTTTTTTTTTTTTTCTGCTTCTCTCCCCACAACTGACGGAGATCCAGAGGGAAGGCTGAAGCGGAGCGATAACGCCCCGCTGACCCCCAGAGCGAATCTTAGACAAAACCCACTCACGGCATTCACATTCACGGCAAGCGAGTTCTTTCTTGACTACGGCTGTGCGTCATTCGAAAGCCTCCTCGGCACCAACAAACGAGTCGAAACAAATTTACCAGCTCGTTGATATTCGGCACCCTAAAAACGCTTTCCCTGAGCGCTTTGCAGTTCTCCTTCCCAAGCCCGGGAACGCCGCAACCAGACAAGGAGCTGGTTTGTCAGCTACGCTGAGGGCTTCGGGGAGAATTTCAAAAACACGGCAAGGATCTCGGACCAGCTGCTCCATGCAGACTGTTCCCGAAAACCAGCCTGGCAGAGTCACGACCGATTACATCGAGGCTTGCGTTTCTACCGGTCGCGTCAGGTGCTGCTGATGCTCGCAGTGATTACACCGAGCGAGGAGGAGCGATCCATTACCTTTATCACGACGCTTTTGATCAGGACAGACGGAAGCGCTTGAAACACGGCACATGATTTATTTGCGGCGCTTTCTAATTTAGCCGCTGAGACAAGTTAGTTACTGAGACTGAATATCAAGGATATCTTACAGTGATAGGCCTGCCTAGAGAAAGCAATTTTAATTTGTAGAAGGTAAAGCTTTGGGGGAGGGGGAAAAAAAAAAAAAATCAGTGACAATTAAGTCTCTTCACTACTTTGCTCTTCTTCCCAGCCATCAAGAGAATTCTGCTAATATACGATCACATCAGGGACTCCTGCAGCCTAGTACCACTGTGTTTCTACCTATCCTGACAGAACAATTCAGGTGCTGTTCACGTATAATCACCTAATTCGTAAATAGTGGTTTGCAACTTCATTGTGGACTTTTTTGTCTGCCACAGTTTTTATGGGGAAATGACACTCCTTGAGAGAGAGAAGAGGCTGGATGTATAGGTGTGGAATATACATGTCACTGATGCAAGGAATTTTCCTTGAATTCCTCCTTCAAAATCTGACTAAAATCCCAAAGCTAAGCTCCCCTGCTAGTCCCTTCTTTAAACCACGTGCAGTGGTATTTACAATGTATATTTGCCACATACACATACATGTGTGCATATATATGTACGTACAATATGCATACACACATATATATAAAAACACACAGAGATGTTGCTGCATCTGAAAATTTTAGCCCAAGTCTGAGTTCTTAAAGGTGACTTCAAACTCAGGCTAAATGCCAAGCAACATTTGAAGAATGATACATCACATGTTTATAAACCCCTTAAGTGCTTTCAGCAATTTTAGCTGGTGTCTGAAGATTTGGCTTCAGTGGGGCTTTATCAGATTTCAGCAGTTATAACTTCATACCAGAAAAATGCTAGTAATTGCTGCATGTCTGTAAACGTGTGTTAACCAAGCACTACATGTGTTATTAAATCAATAGCCTATTCTGCTGTGAAATGTCTTCTAATTCTCCCTCAAGGAATAAAAGAAAAGGAAAAAAAAAAAGGCAAAAAGAAAAAAAAAAAGAAGGAAAGAGAAGAAAAGACCTATTTCTTCAAATCTAGTGGGAATTCACTGAGTAAAAGGGCAATCAGATTCCCAACAGCAAATAGAAGTTACATCAATGACTTTGTGGTTGAAAAAAATTATTCTCTCCCCCCCCCAGTTTCATTTAAAAAACATTTTCTATACTTTTACTTTTTTATTACATATCAATATATTATTCAGTGTCTTGGAAAATTTTGTAACTATGAGACTGAGGTTGACCTTCAGACTCTAAAGCAACTACATCTGACTTTAGGGACTTCAATGAAAACACTTAGCAGAGTGGGCTACATTTACTTTGGAAATAATTGCTGTAAAGCATAAAATAATATTTCCTCTTCTTTTTTTTAACACATTACATAATATGAAAAAAGCAAAGCAGGTGGCCAACATTTCAAATTGCCAACAATTTTGTTTGACTTCATTTGAACTTCCATTCTCCATAAAATACTAATGTCTACTGAGGAAACACACGCAATCGATGCAAATCCACAGACAGGCATTCTCTCCCTCAGAAATATGAAAGCCTAAGATGGGTCGTCAGAATTCAACAGCAAAGTTGCATATTATTTCACCAGTTCAGGTCACTCTTCTGCGTAAGAGGAAGGTAACTTCTGTCCAACTAAAATTACGCCTCTCTTATTGTGCAGTTGCATGGAAGGTATTTTTCTTCATTTTACTTCCCAGAAGTGAAGTTTATAACCCAGAATTTGATGTTCGATATTAGTCATATAATTTGTCTGCTGTAAAGCCGTTAATGGTAGCAGAATGATCTAATCCTTTAGATCTTGCAAACCTTACTTTTTATAACACGCTGTTAGCACTGAATTCTGCAGAATTATTTCCTTTCATTTATTTTAAGGAAATTTAAATGGCTGTGACCATAGCTTTCATCTTCTTGGAACCAAAAGCAGGACTTGCTCATTGCTCTCTTTGCCTGGGTGAAGCAGGCTGAACTGCTGTCAATAATCACTCCTAGCTCTCTGCTTCTGAAGGAAAACTTTCTTGTTTAGATTCATTACCCCCTGTGAAAAAAATAGATTTTTTTCTTCCTCTTGTACATGAGTCTCTGTGTATACAAGTTAAATTGTACCTACTATTTTGTTCACTGAAGTAAGTCTTTCTAGATTTTGTGTGCTCCTCTAGTTTTTCCTGACACGGATAGCGATATGTAATGACCACATCTTAAACTCAGTCTTAAAATCACCAACAAAATTGTACAAGAGCTATCCCAGCACAGATCTTTGCATGCCACCGTTAGGTCACTTACACTTTGAAAAACAGCCAGTACTTAAAATATTTGATGCCTAGCCAGTACTTAATTAGGGACAAAAATTTACCTGTCTAGCATAACATAAAGTCCCTTTTTCTTACAAACATCATCAAAACCTCTTAAAAACCTGGATGATAGAAGCCAGATTTTCCTTCCCAATACTTTAAACGAAAGTCTTCAAATAACTTCAAAGACCAGCTGAGGACTTTAAGCAGAAACTGTGTTGTTGCTCAGATGATGTAATTCTGTTTTTCTAAGTATATGTTTCCATTCTGACTACTGTGAAATGCTTCCCCTCTATGTAGGATATTGCGCATTCACCTGCGACTCCAAAGGTCGCTCTTCGTTGCATTTTGGAAGTGATGCTCCCTGGTGACACTTTTACAGCCAGCAGAAAGAACTCCTATTTTAAGGGATATATTGCATGTTTGTCAGAAGCTTTCCAGTTTTGGAGCTGAGATCTCCCACAGCTTGAGATGAACACCATCTGGTCCTGGCAGTTCACTAGAATTAAGATTCCCAAGTTGTTCCGTGAACTCTTCCCTTGAGATTTCTCCCCTTCTTCACGGCATATTAAGGACAAAGGTTTCCCTTGTGTGAAAATCTCCTCGGGATGAGAATTTCAGCAAAGGACATCTTTAACCTTGTTTAACTGCTTCAGGCAATTAGCTTTTTTTCAGTCACATCATCTGCCTTTAAACTTCCTTTTCCCATCGATCCTTCTTGTACCTAGAGGTCCATGGAAACAAGTGCAATCTTTCTGCCTCAGACACACGTTAATACTCCTTGCGTGGTAGCAGTATCCATCTCTTTACCCTAATTAAGGAAAATTCTTTACTTATGAGCTTATAAGTTAGAGCGGAATTTTTTGTCAGGCTTGGAGATGGGAGACATTTTGCAACTGGAAAAACACATGGATACAGCTTGTACAGATACATGAAATCTAAGAGGCTAAATGAACCAAAAAGGGCCATGGTGATCAGCTGATTTAACTCCTTCGCAGCACAAGCCGGGCTGCTTTCTGCTGCCTGAGTTTACTTCTGAATCCACGTTTGGGTTGGGATAGATCCAGAAAACTGCCCTGCAGGATGCTCCCTTCTAGCCCACAAACTTTGCCCCCCTAGAGTAAAGGGGTAGCTTACAGCAATGGGGGTATAATAGAAGATAAACATGCCTTATGTATATCCAGTAGCACAGCAAAATGAAAAAGAAAAGGCTGGACGGAAAGAGGCAGAATCTGAAGAGAGCCAGCATTGCAAAGAGAAGAACACGGCTGACCAGTGGATGCATATAAAAAAATCCTTTTGGTTAAAGAAGACAAAAATTTTGGTGCCGAGGCTGGAAGGAAGGGAGCTGGGGGAGGTTAATCAAAGCACGAACACGGGCACGTGTAGTAGGCTAGAAAGGCAGAGACACGCTTCGGCCAGATGGGTCAGCATGCAAGACGACCAGCAACACGCAGCGGTTACCCAACTTCACACAAAATACACTACATCTTCTTCAAAGACGAGGAAACCCTCACTAGGAGCTTTTCCTAGGAAAAGGAAATTTGGAGTACTCCGGTTTATCTTCTCGCAGGGATGTGAGGATGAACACCGATAAGCTCCTGCTGGGTTCCCCAGTTTCTGAACACTGCGGTTGGAGGAGCCTGGGAGCAAGACTTGCTGGCTATCCGGGAAGCTACCTTCTTCCTTTTCTTGAAAGTCAAGTCAGGGATCGGACCCATTTTCTTTAATGACAAGAAGCCTTCTGCCAAGTCCAGATGCTCCCATAAGTGACCTTGTCGGACTCGGATGTGACAAAGTGGACTCTACTGGCCTCTGTTTTTGCAGACACCCCGAGCGCTGGTGTCCCATCCCAGGAGCCCCTGGGTTGCTGCACGTATATGGGTGCGTTCGTCTCCCCTTTCACATTTAAAAACTCTGTTTTTCTCTTCCACACTCGCTCCTTTTCATCCTTTTCCCTTTGGTACAGTGACTCATACACAATAGTCAAAATGATTTTCAAAGCCGCTGAGTTAAATGAGCAGTCCACAGTTTACCAAAAGCCTGACAGAGAAATTAGAGGCAAGCTGATAAAATCAAAGACACATACCAAAGGTGTAATGGAAACACAGAATCCTTTGTGTGAAAGTACTTTTGAATAAAGAAGGCATTTCAGGAAAAAGACAAGCTGCTCTCCTAACAGTGGATGGTTTTTTCTACTCTTCAGCTTTTTCTTCAATACACCTGAATTAAATCCACTTAGAGCACACACAAAGCTCTCCTCTTCTTTCAACACCAAGGGGACAAAACTACAAGCAGCTCTGAATTGCAGTTCACATGTGGCACTGGCAGAGCCATGCACTTCCCAGAAAGCCCTATTAATACTTGTATGGCACACAGCACTAAGGATATTAATGGGCTCTAACTAGCAGCATTTAATTCAGCCTCATAATACCCTTTAAGCCCAAGATTAGGTGCCTCCTATCAAATCCCCATCACTATTTGACTCCAGATCCCCGGAACACAGTTTTCAGGGATGGCAAGCACTTGCAAAGTTGGCACAGGTCATTTTAGAGCTGGTGTTCTGAGAACTAAACGACCCAGAAAAACAGGTCATATACTCCTGGAGGCTGGAGCTGAAATCAACAGATGCTTTGTTTTGTTGTTCTGTTTTGTTTTGTTTTTTAACCTAGGGTGCAAAGCAAAATAAAAGGCAGGTTCATGGAGTCCCCAGCAGAGAAAGGTAATCTTGTGTTCTTCCCTCTGTGTGCTGCATAACATGTTCTGATTCTTACTCACACCCACAGCCTGGGGGCCAAGGCAGTTGTTTTGGTTATGTGCCACTAAAATCAGCTTGTTCCAAAGCGACCTGCCAGAGGACAAAATTACAGTCTCTAGAAGCCAAGGGCAAAGATCCTCATTTCAGATTAAGCCACAAGACCATTTTTCTTTTCTACGTGTGACTGTATCTCACAGAAGCATGTCTCCTCTCGGAGACACCACACTGCATAGTTTCACAGCTGAGATGGTGCTAAATGCTCTTTAAGCAATAGGGTTTCAATTAAAGTAGCAACAGAGGTTTTGGCTCTTGGAGCAGCACCACCTCCGTAAGTCCAAGGACTCCAGATGTTTATCCAAAGAAATGTCATGGCAACAGCCCCTCTGACACAGCCTCTCCGTGCTGCAGCATGCTTCAGGGGTTGTCGTCATGATCTTCTCATTGCTGCCACTCCTCTCCACTCCAGTCCCTAGAGGTTTGCAGCTCCGGTTGACTTAGCCTCTTCTCAGTACTTCTGAGACTTCATCACAACTCCTTCAGTATTCCCGCTGTCCTGTTCCAGGGCTCTGGATTGTTGCAGACCACGTTTCAGATAACAAGCTGCCTATCTGATGAATGATCTTCAACACCTACCTACGAGCTTCCTGGGGAGTGGATGCTTTCAACTGGAAAGTTGGGCTGGCAAAGATTTTCGTCACCTCGGAAGACCCTTTGCCCACTGGGCAAATGGTACTGCTCAGCTGCCACTTAAACACAAGGATGCTCCCTTGCTCTGATTTATGTAGTTTCTCACACCCCTGACTACTCTTGAATAGGTCACGAAGTCCAGATCGTAGGCCTACATCAACTCTTACATCAGAGTGCTCAAAGCCAAAGGGACTTGATGCCATCTATTATGTAGATGAGAGGCTGGGATAAGCAGGGAAATGTTTTCCACATCTCTTCTGAATGATCCAACAACACGTCTAAAATTCTGGTTCATGCCCATTTTCCATATAAAACTGTGTTACTGCTAACAGACAAAGAACAGAATAAAATATTCAGTTGGAAGGGACCTACAATGATCATCTAGTCCTACTGCCTGACCAATTCAGGGCTTTAACCAAAAGTTAAAGCATGTTATTAAGGGCATTGTCCAAAAGACTCAAACACCAACAGGCTTGGGGCACCGACCGCCTCTCTAGGAAGCCTGTTCCAGTGTTTGACCACCATCTCCATAAGGAAAGGCTTCCGAATGTCTAGTCTAAACCTCCCCCGGCGCAGCTTTGAACCATTCCCACACGTCCTGTTGCTGGATACCAGAGAGAAGAGATCAACACCTCCCTCTGCACTTCCCTTCCTTGGGAAGCTGTAGAGAGCAAAGGACTATAAGAATCCTACTCGAGGCAAGCGAACATGAAGGGGAGCTGGAGCGACTTGCTAGAAGAGTCTGAATAATTAGTTTGAGGCATACCGTTTATTCTAGTGGGTTAGTCTCACATTTTGTTTTCAGGGTGGCCTATTTTAGCTATTAGCAGTTCATTTTCTCTAAATAGGTCCGAGTTTTGCAATCCTATGATTTCCTACTGTTTCTCATGCATCAGTGGCTTTTCACACCTGATTGCCCAGAGAGACCTCAGAGGTACAAACACATGATTCAGACCAGAAAGTGTAACTTCCAGTACCAGTAACCGATCCACCCTTTGAGCAAACATTTCTTCGGGGAGACTTGGGAATCAGACTTGCAGCAGCTACAGTAATGGATGCCGTGTCCTTGGGCACGGTTGATGAGGTACTGTTTTTCTTCTGCAATCTCACAATATATTAACCTTGCCAAATAAAACATTTTGGGGCAGCTTTTTACACTCACTTTCACTCCTCTGGGTCAAACTGATATCAAACTGGGGGTAAGGGGGGGTGGTGGTAGGGATAGTGGGAGGCAATTAATCAGCTGATTATGTCTTGTATCCTTCTGCTCTCAAACCAGACATCGCTCTTCCCACCTAGGGAGCCTGCAGCAAGACCCTTCAGGCACTGCCCTCCAGAGCCTTTCCAGTATCACGTAGCTGACAGCACCCGGAGGCTTAACATGCTGCTGGGACACGTTTCTGTGGATTTCCCACAGCCTGCCTGTGAAACAACCGTGTAGGCAGGAGGAAAGCAAATCGCTGGCCTCAAGGCCTCCTGGCCAGCAATTATCGTAGAGCAAACGGGCACAACCATTCTGGCTGCAAGCTCTCCCATAGCCATTTCAGGCAGGGTTTTTCAAATAACAAGGAAATTGCTTCGTAGCCACAAAATGCCTGTTCCTCAGCACCTCCGCTGCCTTCTGTCAGTTTTCCATGCAGCCCCGAGGTGGTGCTGGGGACTACAGCTGGTGTTAATGGGGTGACACAATGTAAGAGGGCAGTTAATGGACAAAATATGAGAAGCACAAATAGCACGTTCTAGGTAAGAAAAAAGGCACAGCTTGGCCCCGAATTTGGATCCGCTTGCAGAAGAATCAGCTGATGCGTGAGCATCTTAAAATGCCCCATACCACTGATTAACAACCACAATGTGATAGCTAAAATACGCAAACATCAGCTAAAACCAGCACAGCTGCTCTGAAGGAAGGAGGGTACCTACTTCTCTACTATTCCACTAGAAGCTTAATATAACCTCTACAAAGCCCATATGACAAACCCCCAAATTAAACCATCGTCCAGCAAAAAAACCACCTGGAAGACAAACGGCTAGAACTGACAAGCGAGGCTGGATACTTTAGCAATGTCGAATGCCTTCAGCTCCTACCTGACTTCTCACGGATGGCAGTGTTGCAGCTCAGAAGTGAGGGGCTCGGGAAGACCAGTACAATAAGGCCAAATGCAGTGCTCAACTTCTGGGGCAGCTGGTGGGGTACCACTGGTGGGAATGAGATAGGCTGTCAGCCTTCTGCACCAGCTGAAGGAAGGGAGTGCAAGTGTCAGAAAAGAAGCTGTTTCTTCTCTTGCTTGCTTTGATACACATAGTCTTTAAATCCAGGGCAACTTCTTAGGGAATAGACAGAAAGGTATAGTTAATGGCTCCAAGGACACTTCAGGCTGTTATTTCTTTTTATAGTTAGCTGCTATCCGTAAATCTGAACTAGTTAAAATAAAGGGATGTGTTAAAAATTTTGAATAACAACAGAAATATGAGATTTTTAAAAATGCTTGTTTGGAAAAGAGATTAAATGATCTCATTCATTTCCCAGCTGCCCTGCAAACTATTTGCAGCTCCTCTTAACTCACCCACCCCACTTACCTACCCAAACACAAGAGAGACACAGCAGTTCTCCATCATACTTTGTAAAAAGACAGTATTTTCATGTTAACTCTTAAAGAATATCTCTTTCCAGCCCAGAGTTTCCTGAAAGTTATGCTAATTCCTCCAGGCTTCTTAAAATATGCTAGAAACATCACTGTTTTATCTTAATTACTATCTCAGCTGGAGTCACCAAGCTGCTATCTTCTTTGATTTTGTTGTCTCTGCAAATACAAATAAAACCATACTTCACTGATTCTCTGTGACAAACTAGACAATACGTGAGTCTACCTCTTACGCAAAGAAAGAATTAGCAGACGCAGTATTCAGAAAGTATTAGTTTGCCAGAAATTGGGGTGGTGGGGAAGAATGACAATGATACGCAGAACTGCACCTACACTCATGGATTGTACAAAATTTGCTGGAATGCGAAAAAAGTTAAGGTCACTGTGTGGAACAAGTTGACTCACTCCATATTACTGTGAATGACAGGAACGTTTTACTAAGTGCTCTTTTAAAGTCATATAAATTTTCAGATTTATCTCAATTTGGCTTCACGAAAACTGAAACTCGCAGAGCAAAAATAATTTTAAAAAAACTTCATTTCTCCCTTTGACATGAAAGAAGCTTAAAGACCACATAAGAACCTGGGGTTTCTTGGAGGTATGACTCCATTTTTCACCTTACCTAATAGGTACTGTTTCTTCACTATGCCAGACTTTCACGTCCACTGCATAATGAAGTCTTACTAATGTTGTTTCTCTTTATGAGTTTTATACTGCTTCCCCAAAATGGATGAAACAAGTATTTTTTTGTTGCGATAGACATCAAAATCAATGTGCCTCATCACCTCTGGAGGCTCGCTGACAGGGAATGCTCGGTCCTCAGCTCTCATGAAATTCCTCCTAGCTTTTGTGGTTCACTCCATCCATCCCCAGTGGTGCGAAGTTCTCCCAGGAGCACACAGACTGTTATTCATTCTTTGATATAGCTGAGGCTTTGCTGCTTTGAAAGGCTTAGCTTATCTTTCTTTCCTCCCTTCCTCTTCATTTCCAAGCTTAAACTTAAAACAAACTCATAGGGGGTAGAAAAAAAATCCCCAAGCTCAACATCCTACAGTCCCCTACTCTCGGGTCCATCAATCTACAAATGCACACAACCCTACATTTTTAAGATTCAGGTTGTAACTGATACTATTTAAATCACACAGGTGCACTCAGAGCTGCAGGGCCTTGCCAGCGCTCCCTGCTCGCAAAGGTGACAGGTAAATGGGAAATGAGGATGTCTTCTAATGTTTTCTCATATTTGTTTCATATGTTCATTTTAGATATTTCGTGAAATCTATCAGACAGTCCTTACGCTTTTTGGCTGACTATCCCAAAATTTCTCATATTTGTTTCATATGTTCATTTTAGATATTTAGTGAAATCTATCAGACAGTCCTTACGCTTTTTGGCTGACTATCCCAAAATGCTGTGTGCACCTTTGTTACTCAAGAGCCGTCTCAAAACCTTTTGTGTATCTGCTTTTTAGCCTGCTTTCCTGAGGAAAAAAGTTTCTTCAGTCACCTCGTTTTTAAGCCCCTTCTCCTAACAATTTTTTTAGCCCACTGGTCAGTATCAGTCAGATCGAAAAGACAGGCAAGTTCCTGAAGATGTGAAAATTCTGCAAGTTCTGTGAAACTCAGAGGTATTTGTGTCCCTAATAAGTGTAAGACTGGCAAAATTCAGCACTTTACAGACTTAATCAACATACACAGATTCATACAGTAAAACACGTAGGGAATTTGGGAAAGGACTACTGTTTGCACATGTACCTGCACAGAAGGTCTGGAGAAAAAGAGATTAATGGGTAAGATGGAAAAAAAGGGGTATTGCGAAAAGTGGCATTCAGGACTCTGAAGGCTACAAACTGTAGCAGTGAGAGATGGCCATGAAGCCCCAAGGGTGAGCAGAGGTTACTCTGGAGGGCAGAGGGTTGGTTATATGGTACCTCGGGACACAAACCTATAGGACATCGAGTTTCATGGAAATCCACTTCATGAGGTGACAGAAACCCTGTTCATGCTCCATCCGTAATTGCTATTTCTGACACGCTCCTGTTACAAGAGCATTGCTGAGTGGTGTTAAGGCACCAAACGTCTGGACTGTGCTATCTGTAGTGTTATATCCTACTTCATTTACAGGCCAACTACTTGGTCAGCTGGTGTCTCTGGGGCTTGAGCAGGCATCCATCCAGGACAAACATCATGTTGGTATAACTATCCCCTAGTGCCAGGGGCACACGTCAGAATGTCCCGCTTTTTTGCCTGGTAGGGTCTGAAGTAAAAGCAGTAGGGCAAATCACTGGGAAAAAAAAAAAAAAAAGGCTTCCTTAAGCTGAGGACCAGCAAAAGTGTAAAACTGCTACAAAACACTACAAAAGCAGAATGGTGAGTCAGCCCACTTTGACCAAACCTCGGGGACTGCAAAAGGTCCTTTTGTTTTCAGGGGCCCAGGAAACGGCCCTTTTCCCGTACCTTTGTGTGGTTGCCCTAGTACACACAGTGTGCAGTTTTCAGGCCACCTAAAATCCTACAAATGCACCAAATCCATTTTGCCAGCTATTAATAGTACTATTCTTTCCTGCCAGTCAGAGGAATTTATGTTTTTGTTTGGTAGAGAGTGAAATGTTAATCACTTTCACTACTACGCTGTCACTGAAGTCGATTGGAATTATTACAGAATGATAAATTGGAGGTAAAATATTTTTTTGCTTGGATAGTATTTGCTTCAAATACTCTTGCCAGGGCCAGCTTAAGGAATCCACAAATTTCAAGGGAGACTTGCCAAAACAGATTTTGTCTTTCTGATAATTTGCTCACCCAAGCCTTTCTCCCTTCAGTATTATCGAGATAACGACTATGACCCGGATTTCACAGAAGGAAGGTTTGCAAGGAGAGGTGGTACTTTACTAGACAGTGACGTAGCTGAAGATAGGAGATGAGGTTTCAAGGGTACAACCCTGATATCAAACCCAATTTCACAATGCTGCTTCTGCAATCTGAGGGGAAAACCCTCCTGCCACAGACAGGCAGGGACGTGGGACAAATGCACAGGTTCTCTTAAGAAGTCAGCAGAAATTGCAATCCCCACCATGGTAGATACCAGTGCCTGAACAAGCTTTCCTTCTTCTTACAGAGGGAAAGAGCTGGGATCCTACAAAAACTCTCAGGTCTTCCACTCGGGCATGTTCTCAGCCAGCCTGTTTGTACTTCAATTTGCCTTTAAAAGAGCTACAAAAATCACAGAATGCCCTTCCTTCCAGTAGCTTGGTACAGACCTACAAGCCAGCACCAGTAGTCCCCTGTCAGTACTCTCCCCTTTTTATCGTAACTACCCACTCGCTCCAGAAATCCATGAAAGCAGCCTTTCATGAGCCAGCAGCCTTCTCTGACGATCTGCACGGTGGCCTGTCTCTTTAGCCTGATGTACTGTAAGCCTCCTACTTTCATATTCAGGGCCCTGTTGTTGTTGACTCAACACCGCTGGTTCTCCCGGTCATTAGTGTGCGGTTCCTTAATGAGCAAGTAAACAATTTTGTCACATTAACAACATTTTTACGGCATACGCAGCTTGTAAAAGCGCTAGCATTGAGGGGAACAGCCTTCTATCAACCCAATGTTTTCAACAAAAAACAAACTCTATGGGTTTATTAAAAAGATTTGCAGTACATTATGTAAGGATTGGTAATTTCAAACTAAGCTCGAGACCTGAATCAAAACTTCAAGCTACAATTCTCAGTAACGGTATAAAATACATCAGGCTTTTCAACAAAGCTTAGCTGCTGCAGCAAGGTAGGAGACGAGATTTCCTTACCAAATATAACTCAGGTTCTTTAATTATGGGTGAGCATTAACAATTCAGCTTCTGACCTTTGCTATAAATGCATATGTCTGTAGCTTCAATTAGCCCACACTTGTCTGAACTGCAAAGTGAAGGTCCACTCATACTCCCGTTTCAATCAACAGGGGAAAATGAAGGCTTCCTTCCACCTTATTAAGTTTAAACTTTGAATTCTGTGGAAAGACAGACAGAAACGTAATTTCAATGGGTCAAGGGGATTTTCATGGCTCTGTAAAACTTGAGCAATGCTTTTTCACAGCATAAGGAAACTCCTCATCTTTGGGATAATCTGGTTTGGTCCACTGCAAGAGCTACATTTTTTCTCCTGCCTAGTGAATTCTAAGCTAGTCAAGCCCTTTCTCATCAGGCATCTGCCTTGCTCAGAAAGCCTCATATCTTTTTGGTTCTGTCCCTGGCTTTGTTATGGCAGATGCAGCCATGATAATGACTGCTCTGCTAGCCTTGCATCTTCCTAATTTTGAGACCTTGAGAAGATGTGGGGAATAAAAGTCACAGTTTAAAATTCCATAATTAAAATACTTAAATAAAGAATAATTATTTCAATGCTCGTGGCAGGTAAGGAAACGGCAACTCCGAAATCCAGTCTACATGCTTTCCTGCAAAGATCTTTCAAAGATGTTTTGATTTTTAATGAGAAAGATTGAAACATATCACTCAACACTTCTGTTCATAGCAGAAAACTGATTTACTGAACTTGCCTTGCTACTGATGATGATCAAGATTCAATTAAAATGCTAAAGGAACACCTTCACTACATTGTAGATTTGGAGTGAATTTCCCTTTTCTGGCTTCCACAGGGTCAGATGTACAATTTCAAGGAAAAAAAGTCTCAGTGACGTTAAAGTTCATATTTAGACTCAGCTAAGCCTCTTTCAGACTGGAGGATTTCTTTTTCTTCCTTTTCTAAGCTATTCCTTCCCTCTAGCTACAGCAGCTATTTATTTGTGAGTTACTTTAAATCTCTTCCATTTTATAAAGCACTTCACTTTTGACAGCGCTGGAAAAAATGCAGCTTTGCCTTCTAAATTTAGTAGAAGGAGAAATAAATAATAATAAAAAAAACCCAGATTGTTTGCTGGTCTCTGCTTCTATTCTTCTGTTCCAAACTATTCTCCGTAAGTTCCTGTCTATCGCCTTTTGTAAATAACATCTGCTTTTCAAACTCCCAGTCTGCTAATTAGTCTGAATCGGTTGTAAGAGTACAGTACTTATTTAGAAATGTACAAATCAAACGCTAATGGTAGTAACAAGAACTTCCCACTCACTCAGCATCTACATCAATTTGCACATTAGAACTATGTAAAAAAAAGCCAAGAAAACAAACCTAGAAAATTTGCTGAGGGAAAAAAAAAGCTGTTTCAAAATTATGCATTTGGGTTGATACTGCCAAATACTTTCAATCTTGAGAGAAAGATTTTTCCAGTGATATTAATTTATTAATTGTCCTCCTTATCTCTTTTCTAACATATCAACTGTTTGGGGATATCTCCCCTTTGCCATGGAGAGCTTCAACCCACATCCTTTCTTTCCCAAGGGAATGTCTCAACTCCAGGCTACAAAGTCATCCCCACTCAGTTGCTTTCTGTCTCCGTGACTATTTAGAAATTTCATACAAGACAAAATAGCGCAGACCAGCTCCATCAATAGAAACTGAAGGAAGGAAGTCCTGAAGTACTTATTTCCTGATTATTAAGGACTTGCTATTAAGAGATGGGAGACAAATATAAATCTACTTCGCCTATGGCAAAATATGGCTTTGAACCAAAAATGTCTACCTTCACAAGGTAAACTTCCTAAACTCCAGGATGTCGGGGATAAACCCCAAGATCTGATAAATCCAGTCCTAATGGTCTTTCATCAGTAAGTTCGTTAGCTGAATTAGGCACACTGAAGGACAAACCAGAAAAATTAACATGCTACTTTGATTAAAGCCTGACTAAGTAAAGTTCTCAAGAGCCAGCTGGAAACAGAACCATGAGCCAGAGCTATGTCAGAGGGGATTCTGCACAGCTTCGCTCTTGGATGTATGTTTTTTTAATGTGTTTTATGAATGATCTGGAGAAACACGTGAGTGCTATCGGTGGAAAAAAACCCCAAACAAACCCTAACATCTGGCTGTACACCACTTGTTAACAGTCACCGAATCCTTGCCAGAACAGCCAGCTACCGGATCCCCTCTGAAATCTTAGGGAGGCAATCGGTATTTTAGGCAAAGCCTTGAAAGCTGGAACTAACATAAACACCCCGGTTCTGGTGCCTCGGGTGCATTGGTGTCTCTTCTGGAAATATATTATCTTTCTGAATCTCACCCTTCTGGCTTACAGTTTAACTGCTCGAGAGGCACATAAGCAACGGTGCCAGACACGTATAGAAGTCAGTAATAGACAAAGGCATTGCAAATTATTTGAAAACAACATCTCTAATGCTCCTTTGGAAAGGAGGAGTCCTGGGGGTAAAAAAGAAAGGTTGCTAGGTTTGGGGAGACGCGGAATTCTCATTCCTCACCTTTGGCAACTGAAAACGGCTGAAAAGCCCCAAATAGCTCAGTTGCTGACACTTGATGACTAGCCAGGCCCTCTGACAGGTAATTTCACTGCTAGGGGGTTCCCTTGACACCAAAGCAAAAGAATGGCCATAAGAGTTCAGGCCAAGAGTCTGTTTAACCCAGCATCCTAACTCTGACACTTATGGCCACGAGTGGCCACCAAGGGAAGGAAAAGACATATAGGCATATACGCTCCTTTTCCTGAGTGTTTTCCCAACTTTCAGCTCTTACTAGTTCAGAAGATTTCCTGAACCTAACGTGGTCTGTCTATTTTTTAAACCCCAAAAGGTTTAAAGTGGAATACTCTTTCAAGTAGTCACCAAGTTCACTTGAAACCCATAGAAACTCTGTGCATTTACAACCACCTTCATCAAATTCTCCAGGTCTGCTATGAATCACTTCCCTGAGATGGGAATGCAATGCAACGCAAACATGTCAGAGCCGGCTTTAAACCCGCTAGCGTAGGTGCTGACAGAAGTCCAGCCACAGCCTGGGCTGACCATTTGATTATTCGCAGAGCTTCCCCAGTGAGCTTGCAGCTCCTTCGAAGCTCTACGGTGCCACGGGGACGCTGCTTCCAGATCACAGCTCGGGTCAGTTGTACTGACTGCAAATACAGTTCTTGTCTCCAACAGCTTACTTCTACCAAAAATTGGTGAAGAATCACAGATTTCCTACTGGGGCACACTCCATAGTGGTGGAAATCCCACTCTGACATAAGGAGCAAGAGTGATCTGCTACCACCATTGTCCCGAAGCACTTAATGAGCAAGGACCAAGAGCTAAATTCCCGTCCCGTCCTCCCCGACTACCGGCGGCATGTTCAAGAGCAAAGTTTGACACTGAATTGGAAACCATCCAACAGCAGAGTAGCAGTCTGTTCTTTCTTACAGATCCCATTTTGCGTCTTTCTCAGCCAGCACAGCTTGAGCTCGGATCATCCCCCCCCCCCCGCTCACGAAAGTTTCTAGCTGAGTCACTTATCAATTTCACCCAAACTGTGCTATTCCCATCTCCATTTGTCATGTTTATGGTAAACATGTTTACTACTTAACGTTCATACAAAGCTTGGAGGGCAGAAAGTGCTGTCTGACTGTTAAACGCTGTCATTTATACGGCTGCTAAAACCTCCAAGGCAGGAAACACACACGCAGGAGGCAGCTCGCGATGCCCGTCTTCCAGTACGCGAGCCTCAGGGAGCCGTGGCTAGCTAACGTAGTCAAAGGCAGGGTCACATCCCATAATCCCATACCTACTGCTTTTTTAGGGCTACGCAGGCGGTCCTTTACGGAAAGCCATGCCGTCCCAGTGGCAGGAGGGCAGCTCCCACTGCCTCCGCCGGGTCCCCGCGGGCTCCCACCTCCCCGGGAGCACGCCTCTGGCACCCGCGCCAGCGCCGTTTGGCACACGGAGCTCGTATTTATGGTGCCGTATGAATGATTCATAGGAACACGTACTTGATTAGTTCGAGAAAGAATGAAGGATTTCTGTGCACTGTGGTCTATTAAGTAATAGTAATGGATCTCAATTACTTGAAAGGCCGCTAATTAATTTCTATATTGGCAATGCCTGAGTTAAGAGGTCAGTCAAGAGATTAACTCCTGTTGCCTCAGTGTTGCTCAGCCTTTCGGTACCAACTTCCATGAGCCAGGCAATGCTACTGTAATCAAAAAACCTGAAGGGGAAAAAAAAAAAAATCTAAAATAGCTATTCTTATTACCACCTCCTCCTTCCCTCACTAGCTGACAATGGATACTATAATGCAGAAGACTAATGGGGGGGGGAGGAGGGTTTGCTGTCTAAAGGATGCTTTCCTCACTTTGACATAATCTTCCTGATCTAATTAAATTGCTTCCCTCCTTAGCCTCCCTCACCATTTTGGCTGCTCATTCATTTTGAATTTCCTTCTGAACCGTTCCTCTCCTCTGCTGCTGACTGAAGAGTTCTAAGTCATACTCATGAGTTAGATATTTCCTGATATTCCGTTGCCTAAACCCAACTTTTCCTCTAGGTTTCTGAAAAATCTAATCTGCTGTCAGCTGCCAAGCTTGGACTACAAGGCAAGCTGTGCGCTGAACCTCTTTGTATGCACTTATTATTAGAGGCATACATCAACCCAGGGATCACAAGTGAAGCAGTTTCAACTGGCACATTTTCATTCTACATTACTGAAGTACTTACATCCTGCTTCTAAGTATATATTACTCTATACAGGGTATGTCTATAATATACACTTACAGTGTAAGTACCAAGACTATAATTTTTAAACAGTGGTTGAAATCCTCAGTCGCTGATACGGTTTTGGCAACATAGTGCCTTTCATTTATCATATCACTAACTCTGTTTGACTTAAATGCTTTCGATTTTAAAAACTGTTTTCTCACAAGTTCAATAGTTACATCTCGGACATCTCCTGCACCATCTAAATTGAAGTACAAAATCTCACCAAGATCCAGGAAATCTGTCTAAACGCGCGATGTAATAATGAGACTTAAAAACTGCTCAGCTAATAGAAATAGATAGGCTGAGAGTTACATTAAGCTCAGACTTCCCCATTCCTAACTGAACCTTTGACTGCAGTGAAGGTCTGATACCTGCTACCACAAAATGTTCCTTAAAGGACAACTCAGGAAGGTGGCAACAATAAATAGCTAAACTTTCTAAACTAAGGCTGCCATTACCGGGTTTCTGAGTCCACACTGACCTCGTAAGATACAGCCTAGCAACCCCACGGCTTCCAACAGATCGTTTGGTTAGAATAACAGATCATTCGGTTAGAATAGTCTTCAATTTTGCAAATACCTCTTGAGAGGAGCTCAGCCTAGGCCAAAGACCCCAGCTCGTAAGCAATCTCAAGGGACACAAGCCTTGCTGGGCACAAAGCACAGGCACGCTTTGGTCAGCAGTTCAGGAGATGTAACCACCTCCCTCCTCCCTATCCCAGCTGCTGCGTTAGGATCTCCATCTTCTTTGTCAGCCAGCTTAGCCTCACCTCCTACACCTTTGCTTCGCAAAAGCAATGCACTGAAAACAAATGACCCAAACCAGTGAGCCGCTTAATAAGGTCTTGACTGGTGCATGTGAACGAATCAATGCCGGGCATCTCCATTAGGATTCTGCACCAACGGCTCTGTGCAGCCATTGCGGCGGAGCAAAGATGGATGCTAGAGAGAATCATAAAGTCTTGCACGGGGACCAGCCCAGCAATTCCCACACCATGACAAAAGCACTTCTCAGACTAGCAGGATGGGGGGGCAACAGTTTAGGAACTCCTGATATATACAGTGGTGGAGCGATTTGAGGTTTGTGTGTGTTTATTTTTAAATTTTTTTTATTTGCTTTTATGAACAGCTTTATTACGAAGTCTAAATTTAGTCTACTTTACAGGTGGTATTGCTTGCTGGCTTAAAATGTTTGGCTTATTATATTCCAAATCTTTGTATTTTAAGGAGAGAAAAGGGATAACTCCATATCTCTTCCGGCCAAGTTTGAAGGTTGGGCCTTTTTTTAAGTCAGTACAGTACAGAGCTTGACTGTGAAGACAGAATTTAAGGAAAACAACCTCTGAAAGTTTTTCTAAGGCAGAATCAAGAACAACAAAAATCTACTCAGTTGTTGTTCTTAATGGGGTGCCTGGTAAGTCAGTGTGTTTAGAAGTCCTTCTAGGTTACAGCAGCTTGTCTACTTTTATGTTTCAATCCTACTTTGATTCAGCTTGCTTTAGATATAAATACCGTCAACTTTAAAGTCAGCTTGAGGTCAAGCTCTGATAACAGCAGTGTATACATATGAAGGAATAACGAAGTCATGCGTTACAATACGGTGAGACGTAAGCTGAGGGTTTAGATGGTCAAGCTCCTGCTCCTCGTGCCTCCTTGAAGGCTAATAAAAGGGCAAGACCTCGCGGAACAGAAGTCACAGCTCCGAACTGAGACCTGATAAAAGCACAATGTGGAAAGCAGAATAAAAGTCTATTACCCCTACTAAAAAGTTCAATAAGGAGTTGTAACTCAAGGAACCAGAAACACTATTTTTGGAATGACAAAACCTAATAAACTTCAACAGGAGGGAAGATTCTTAAAACAAACTGAACAGTCATTCCTTGCCCTGCAAATATTAGAAAGGAAATCAGATCCATTTATTTGGAAGCAACTACTACTGTAAAGGAGCTGGGGTTTTGGGGGTTTTTTTTGGGAACCCGAGCCACACTAATCAATCCCAGCTATGGTACAGAAAAAAATTATGTGAAACTCTTTCCATATGGTTCTCTCTGTAAACAGCAATATTTTTGAAACAAATTTTGTATGAAGAATTCCAGAGAGTAAGCAGAATAGTCTGAAGTTAGTTTCTAAAAAGGACTTTTCAGAATTATTTAAAACATATGGAAGAGCTGGTCTTTTGGTTAAACAAGATTCTTGAATCTGACATTCAGTTTTATGCCTGAAATGGTTCTTGGTAGATTTTCAAATAATTTTACTTTGCCTGCTTCACCATTTCTGACTCTGAGTTACAGGCCCTTAGAACACATTTTTTTCTTCGAGACTAACCATAGCTGGAGCAGACAATGTAAAATTCCCAGTTCTGAAATGTCTCGGGAAGCAGAGAGTTCAAAACACTTTTAATGGCTTAACGGGTACATTTATAGTTTGACTATTACATAAAGTAGTCAGAATCTGAGTACCATTCTTATTTGTTCAGACAAAATTTGTAGCTGACATTAAACTACAATGATATAAACAAGCTTGCCTGACACCAGCAGTATTTATAAGTGTGCTTAATACCCAGTCACCATACCTACAAGTCCTTCCTGATAAGACTTCAAGAATTTTGCATGTATGTTCTGCAAAGGAAAATATCTATGTGTCAATTATTCAATGACCTTAAGCGACAGGGCTCAGGTATGGAAAGCTTTGAGGTTTGAGTCCTTCCTGCTTCAGGAATCAAACTCTTCTGTGAGTTTGTAAGTAACTAAGGTAGCCAGCAGGTTTATGCAATATTTATCTTACTTAAACTCACCAGAAGGTACAATTTCTTTCAAGCCTGCCTGTTTCCCGGTGCTCCACGTCTGACAGCAGCCAGGTTTGCCTCCCTCACTCTTGTGTGCACAGTTCAGGAGACCACTTTGCAAACCAGAACCTCTCAAAGCAGGCTCTGTGGACCGAGTGGAGACAGACCTCCTGGTCTAGCTGGCTCTGCTCTTTGTCCGTGAATGGGAAGGTCAGAGACTCTTTCATACTGCTATTCCAGTTAGGCCATTGCTGTAATTGCCATCAGGGAAATAGTGTAATCTCATGTGGGAGAGGATATAAATAATCTTGAATGGGTTGTGAAGTCTCCAGGACATGATTCCTCTGTTAAGACATGAGCTGCGCTGTGAGCCACACGTAAGCAAATCTTGCTTGGTTGCTTATGAACCGTTAAGGATTTTTCTTACTCTTAAAGGTGACGCCATCACTAAGAATAGACTATGTTACCTCTTTTTATATCAGGCTGCATAATAGCTAATCTGCTGATACCAAAGGACAGATACTTCACCACGCTGGGCAACCTGTCCTGGTTCAGATTCAAAAGCTCAAGATCTAAATACAGTCTGAGGCCTGTAAGTGGCAATGCTTAAGGTTTGCCACATTTCAAAAGCTTGCTTTCTTCTGTTTGTCTTCTTATACAGACGCATCCTTCAAGTTTGTGTTCGAACAGCCTATATCCAATGCAGAGTTTACTGGAGTTACTATGCCACCATCAGGATCAACCAAGACAATCTGAGCACTACACTGGCTTGAGAGTGAGAAGTCTTGTACTTCTGGCATCAGGGAAGACCCAAGAGAGGTCCCTTCAACCGGTACAAAGAGCCTCTCAAAAGCAGTTGAGCATTTGAGGGGCCCATACTCATTCTGTCAGGGCTCCGCATGCAGGTACAGGGAGTACAGGCAGTAGGAAAGACTCAGGAAGATCCCAGGATGGGTCTAGGAGAAGTGCAGCAGCCAAGGAGGCACTGAAATAACCAGCAGCCGGTCGCCACAGACTGCGCTAACTCAGGGCCGCAGGAAAAGGATGAGCAGGAGACCAAGATACAACACATTTCTTGCATGATCGCTGCTCTGAAAGGAAGTTAAAAGTCAAAGTGAGTACAGAAGGATCCCAAACCAGGTTGAGTCTCCCTGGGCAAGTTTTGTAGGGTCACAGGTTTGTCCCTCACACCTACACCAGACACCGGGTTAACATGCATAGCTTTCCTTCCCTCTTTTCTCCCCTGGTCAAGCGACCAAAGTTAAGCACTGTTTTCTCCTACCACTGTATTAAGAAATGTAGCAGACAGAAATGAAAAACAGCCTCAGCTGCAAAATTCCCTCCTTAGTCATAGGTATGAGAAAATGCTTCACTTGTAGACAGGAAAAGTGAACACCCATTCTCCTCCCTTTCACCTCCTCCTGGGACACTGGGTTCAGTTAATGGAAATATCAGGGGAGTGTCGTCTTAGAATTTAAATGGCATGTTATTACAGGAAAGTGGGGAAGAAAAGATTGCATAAATTTTCTCACTGCTTGTGTTGTTTTAACTTTCGGTTGCAACATGTATGCATTTGTGGTGGGTTGACCCTGGCTGGAGGCCAGGTGCCCACCAAAGCCGCTCTATCGCTGCCCTCCTCAGCTGGGCAGGGGAGAGAAAATAGAATGAAAGGCTTGGGGGTCGAGATAAGGACAGGGAGAGATCACTCACCAGTTACTGTCACGGGCAAAACCAGACTCGACTTGGGGAAAATTAACTTATTACCAATTGACCAGAGTAGGATAATGAGAAATAAAACCAAAGCTCAAAACACCTTCCCCTCACCCCTCCCTTCTTCCTGGGCACAGCTTCACTTCCGAGTTCTCTACCTACCCACTCCAGCGGCAGGGCGACGGGGAATGGGAGTTGGGGTCAGTTCATCACACGTTGTCTCTGCCGCTCCTTCCTCCTTGGGGAGAGGACTCCTCACTCTTACCCTGCTCTAGCATGGGGTCCTCTCATGGGATACAATCCTTCATGAACTTCTTTGGCATAGGTCCTTTCCATGGGCTGCAGTCCTTCAGGCACAGACTGCTCCAGCGTGGGTCCCCCACGGGGTCACCAGTCCTGCCAGCAAACCTGCTCCAGCCTGGGCTCCTCTCTCCACGGATCCGCAGGTCCCGCCAGGAGCCTGCTCCAGCGTGGGCTTCCCACGGGGTCCCAGCCTCCTTTGGGCATCCCCCTGCTCCGGCGTGGGGT
>JAVJGG010000048.1:17757260-17767982 GCA_035590195.1 Aviceda cuculoides | reverse complement strand
CTTGGAGCCGGCTGGCATTGGCTCTGTCGGACACAGGGGAAGCTTCCAGCAGCTTCTCACAGCAGCCACCCCTGTAACCCCCCTGCTACCAAAACCTTGCCACGCAAACCCAATGCACCGCTCCATAGCTCTAAGGAGGTACGTAGTATATACAGTACCCTGAAGCTCTAATTATATCAATACTGTATGCTCCCAGCATCTTTGTATTTGTACATAAAACCAAGTTCGCAATATCCACTGGGTGAAATTCTTCCCTTGTTTGCACTGGTACAACTTAAAAGTACCTGGGATCCATGTTCCATTTGCTCTGCCTTCATGTAAAGTTTTATGTCTTTCTTAAGCACACATTTTATTACTAGGTCTCCTATTTCCATCTGCTCATACTGACTCGCACAAAAAGTCTCTCTTTAGGGCATTCTACAAACAAACTAACGAGATGAATGCAAATTACAGCAGCCACTCCTTCTACCACTTCTCAATGCAAAGGCCTACATGTGCAGAAGAGATGCGGAGTTGTTTCCAATTCGGAGCTGCAGATTTTGTTGGTTTAAATAAAATATTCGCGTTTCTTCCAAGAGATGCACAACGAAAATTTTGCTTGTGACTGACTATACTCACGTACACCTATCTTCTAATTAAAAACTTTGCGACAAGCGGTAGATCTTTGATGGTATTACGTGGCTTTCTCCACAGCAGCTCCTTGGGGTCAGCTATAACTATTCCTCAGCCGGGTACGTGCCGCTGACAATTACTGATCCACGGGACCCAGCCGTAGTTTTCCCAACCACTTGGAGAGCTGAGCAGTGCCTAGTGATCTCTGCGTCTCTGGTAGCAAGGCCTGCGACTGCCCTTGGGTTTGCATCACGTTGAATTCTCCTGAACACCCCTTTGCAAGGGCTGCAAAGCGATGGCCTGCGAGTTGTCAGAAAGTTCCAGAAATCGCTAGTCACTGGGTTTTCACCAGAGGTAAAAAGCTGCAGCCAGGGAAGGTGATATCTGGGACAATTCATTGGAGGTGCAGTATGTTCTCGTTTGTTCTTCAGCTGTGACGTCCACATATTGCCACCCAGAGAAGCAGATACTGACGCTAATGAGATGCCCCCAGTGTTCTGCAATTCCCTTTGACCTAAGCGTTCTTTTTTTTTGGCAGAACGCTTGAAGTATAATATAACCAAATAGAAATATTTTCACCTTTTTCGTCTTATAAACCTGAACAGCATAAAAAGGCAAGTAGCAAACAGGCAACTAATTAAATTCTTCCTTGGAAGAACAACAGGGACAGCACAAACCTTTTTACGAGCCACATGCTTTTAAACTGGCCACTCCACTTTCTGATTCTTTAGCCTCCCTTCTTTCTTCTACTTTTAATATACAGTTCGTGAAATACTGGAATTAATTATCTCCACAGCAATATTCATCAAAGCACTCCTGCTTCTATGGAAGCCAGGGATGAAAAGTTACTAGGCAAATCTGAGGAGAAGTGCACCCATTGGATTCTCACAAGCAGGCTAAACATTCACAGGATAAAATGAATAAAACTGGCACATTTCTTTCAAAATGTATTTTCTCTCAGCTGATGTCTCTGAGTGGTGCTAGTATTACCTATCTTGATGATGAACATATTTTCAAGAGCATTTTTTTGCTAATAAATAGACATTCTGAGAGGTAACCATATGTTTAAGTGCTCCACTGAGCCATGGTCTGAAAGAGGAAAGGTTCTTATGGAAAGTGTGCCAAGACAAAATCCTGGCCCACAGAAGTCAATAAGAATTTTGCTTTTGATTTTAATGAAGCCAGGATTTCACTCAAGAGAACTGCAGAAGGGTCAACCTATTTAGAGAAAAAAAAGTATCCAGATGTCTCACAGTATTATGGGCTCTAAATCAGAACTTGCTGTAACACTGCAAAACCTTTTATCACTACTTTAGTGCATGAAATAGAATGCCTTATTTTTAACTAAAATTTATTTTTTCCCAACAAAACTGATATAAAAGAATGTATTGGAGAAGAAAGGCAGGTCTACTGTATTGTCAGACATACAAACACCTGTTGTGTCTTACAGCTTAATCCTTCTGCAGAGAGTTAGATTTCTCTTTTTTATGTTCACAGCCATATTTATTTCTACTTTACAGATTTATACCAGAGCAAAAAAAGAACGATGAACCTCTGAACTGATAATACAGGTGGTATTTTGGTATTGTTAGTTTTATGGTTTTTTTTTTCTAAACGGGAACGTGACAGAAGATTCACTAGCACTCACAGGTGTACATGTCTGCAAGGCTAGTCAGAGATATGAATGGCCATTTTCGCTCAGCTGAAAAAAAAAAGCTACCACCTTAAAAGATGGACACATGCCTTTGGTTAAGACCAAGTTATACACCCATTTCAGAAGCCAGGGGAATTTTAATCACCAGCCTATTATAATTTAATTGCGTTCAGCCTCTTTTTCTCCTCCCAGTCCCTTCCAGACACTGCTTTTCTGTTGTGTTCAGACAGTATCCCGTTGGGACGCTGACATTCTGCCATATCTTTGCTTAGAAGTATACACAAGGAGAATATAATTCCTGCCAAAGCTCTCGCCAGTTGCAAAGCAAACAAAAAGCGTCCTCAAAATGTTCCGTCATATGCAAAATTAGACAATGTTACAGTCAAGGAAACTTCGTGTATTTAATGTGGTTTGTATTTCAGTTAGTGTCTCCTGGTGTCGCCTCCCCGATAGGAATGTATATTGAAATAGTGCTCAGCAACCTCACCATTACCACCCAGCCTTTCGCTTGAGAAATCCAGCGCTGCAAGCCCGGGCTCTTTGACTCACTCAAGGCTCGAGCTCGTGTCTGACAGCGCAATCCGTCACTGTCAGCCTACAAGGAGAGGCCGACAACAAACCGTGTAGTAAGTAATCAGCCCACAAATACTTCTACATCCTTTCCCACTGTAAACGCAAACCTTTGAGCTTGACACTGATCTCGGTTACATCAGCATAAATCCTGACTAACGCCATCAAACTATGTAATCCCCAGTAATTATTTTAAGAGAAATGAAACCAGATTCCAGCACAATGAATCCTAAAAGCCAGATGAGACTTTATATAGTCATATCGTTTCATTTTATGAGCCAAAACCCAAGTGAGCAGCAGCACTAACTGACCCTCAGCGTACACTCTCATCACGAGTAAATTACAGAATATCACTATTAACTTTTTCATTAGGGTTGCAAAGAACAATTAAAATTTTTTTATTTGGAATCAGCTGAGTGTAATTACTGCATAATGACCAGAAGTAAGTGCTGCCTTTGCCAAGTGTTGCTTACGTAATTACAGATTAGTAACAAGGGTACCTGTGCTGTAGCACAGCGCAACGCTCCCTAGATCTAGTCTTGTATCCAGAACACTAAGGGGCTGAGAAACTCTCTGATTCCAAACCAAAGGATATGGCTGTATAATTTAATCACTACACTGCCCATGAAAAATACTTCCAAGGGAAATTTTTTTTATTTTTTTAACTGGGGAAGGATTTCAGTTCCTCAGTACCAAAGCAACTCTGATAAAAAGCAGAAACACATATTTGAAACAGGCTTCCCATTTTAATTGGACCGTCCCAGGCTTGAAACTAACTTTCACCACCCTAGTGAGCATTACCAGAACTTCCAGGGGGCAAATGTGAAAAGTTGTCGGGTGCATCTCAGCACTGAGCCATAGTAAGCAAAATGACAGTGGTACTGCTGAATTGAGCTGGTCCCAACTCGGAGGGGGCTGGAGAAAGCCTGAGTGAAAAAGCCAGCCTGCAGCAGCATCACCCTTTTTCCTGGAGAACGACCAGTACCTCAGCGGAGTTTGTTGTCTTCTTCCTCCCACCTACTCAGCAAACCAACTAGCTTGCCCGGCTGGGCCTCAGCCTATGTCATCTAGCCAGAAAAAAGGAATCCTGGAGAAGAGCGACAAGGTTTTATCCAAACACGAAGCACAGATCTCCCTTTTGGCAAAACAACTGCCTAGAATGTGATTAAACGCGAGACTGTCCAAGATGAATACGGCAGCAGGGGCAATTGCTATCTTCCTCAAGGCATCCTTACATCAAGCAACCTGTCGTGAGATAGAGGGAGCTGAGCCCCTGTCCCTATTTCTGGTCTGGTTTGAATGCAGACCCCTGCGGTTTCAGGCCCTGACTCTTCTCTTCCCTGAGGCGGAATTTCAGTTTTAGAGCAAGAACCATAAAAACATGCAATCTACAAGACTCACCTAGCTACACTTTGTTCTTTCATGCAGGGATCCCCAACCATTCTGTTGAAGACATAATAAATTTCAAATGCAACAGAGAGTGCTCAGCACAACAGGAAAAAAAAAAATTTCCAACCACACAGCTGTGGATTCCTGCTCATATTATCTAAGACTTCAGCAAGAACCTTTTACACCAGCATGTCTGTAGTTTAGAGGGCAGATTGCTCCATCCAAGTCTGTGCTTCTCCCTCAATCTTTTGACCTTCTCATGGCAGTCCCTCTCAAATTGGGTACAAATACTAGAAGCATCCAAAATAAATCAAAGCCCTAATTATTCCCCTAATTTTTACACAAGGGTAGCAATTAGTTTACAGTCTGTTGCATTGAGCTCCTGTGTGGCTTGTATAACAAATGAGGTCCCTTCAATTAGATGGTCATTGCCAGCAGTAGGCTTAAATGCCAGTTGTAACTTATTTTTGTTCCAAACACATCACTAGCATTGTTTTATGCACAGAGCTTGTCTTGCGCTTTCGATATTCAGGGAAAATGAGCGTTCGCTATATGTGATTGGTACACTAAGAAGCAAGGACTAGATTTTTTTTTTTCTAAGTCCTTAGGTGCCTGGCGCCCATTTAAATCGATGGAACCCTTTAGAAACCCAGCCCCAGATGACCTGAGGCTTGTGTACTCTGTGTGCTCTGCTGCCTTTGGGCACACGCTTAGCCAGTTGGTACACCAACTGCTACAAGGAGCCACAAAACCAGCACGCTACTGAGTCATCGTTAAAGCAAGAGCAGTTTGTCAAACTACATCAAGGGTCTGATGAAGAATAACTGCCACAGTCATTAATACCATTTCTGAAAGCACCTTCTCTTCCGGATTTCATATCCATATGGATTAGTGCTGTTGGAAGTGCACCGTACAGTAATAAATGTTTGGTATTCAAGATAACCCAAAGCATAAGAGTTGATGCAAGATATCTACCAAGAGCACCCAGTTGTTAAGTGACGTGATTCACACACTAGCACTAGTGAACATGACTGGTCTGGGAAGAGAACACCACCATCCCAGATCTCACAGCAGCACCATCCCAGTGTGAATTCTAGCACCTGTACCTTCTGCTCACCACCTAGAGAGACACACCAGTTCTGCTCAGAAGACTTCCATAAACCTGAGCAGTTAATAGATTGGCAATGCAGCAAAAAGATTTGGAAATTGGGTAGTAGTGAATTTTTCTTAAAACCTTTGGCTATGAATTAAAATGAAAACAGTAGGCTTCTTCCCAGCATGAATAATTTAGCAAGGACGTTAGTGACACTATTTCAGTCACGCTGGCATGTTTTCCATTTACATTTCCATGTCTGCAACTTAACCATACTCCACATGGGAAAATTAATACCCTGGGCTGTACGGGTCTTACAACAACAAAACTACTTTTTCTGACCTAATTTTACTAATTTAAATCAATGGCTCACTTTGACATGAGAAAAACCAAATCTGAAGTTACAAGTTGCCTATCACCGAAACCCAAGAAGATACAATTTTACAAAGCTATGATCTACTGTTCATCTACTGCACCTCATAAATGTCTCCTTTCTGGAAATGATCAATAAATCTACTCAAACTAGAGCTACAGTAAGGAATGTACATAGATACTAAGTTTATACTCGACTTTGGACCCAAAACTCAGTTAAGGAGCTCTTGAATCAGAGCTGGAATATAAACAGCAGAACTGAGCTCTGATCTGACAGTCCAATTCTACCACTATCAATTTTCTAAAATATTCAAGTACAGTCAGTAACAAAAGGGTGGAAACAGTAAAACCAGGACTATTCTACTAATCTGTGAAAATACCACAATAACCCCTGACAGAATGACTACTCAAGAATGAAAATATACTTTTTTTCCCATGATTTTTGAAACGACCATCTAGACAGAGACACTCACAAATTCCAGATAGTATTTTAACATATATTGAGCAAGAAAACTTATTGTCCCATTTTACTTTCACAATAATCCAAAATCTGCATTGCCACAGATTTGAATATAAATGGCAGAACCACAGCTGAAGGTACGAGAAACCTATAAAAGAAATGCAGTGGCGATTGGTATGATTTTTTGACTTTACAATATTGGCTAGTGGGCAGAAAGTAATTAAGAAGGGGTTTTCACCCTTACCTATGTGGTCTTTCAAAGATCTCTTGGCAAAGACTTCTGAATAGAAATTACATATCCATGACGCTTACTACTAAAGTTGCTGGGGGGGCAGGAAGGAGAAAGCAATTCCTCAGGCACTCAAATCAGGGGAAAATCCTGCAAGAAGGAAGAGAAACTCTTCCTTACTCACTGTTGTATTGCTGCTTTATTGTTAGGTTCTGATGAGGGAAAAGGCAAGGGGAAAAAAACGCCCAAACCAAACAAGACTTGGTTGGTGGCTTCAAACAAAAGACTGGAATCTTGAATTTTAAAAGCATTTTGTTTCCATTTAATGCTAGGGAAGTAATAGTTGAAGACTGAAGTGCAGCATGCAGACCTTCAGAATCCTCAAGCAGGAAAAGTGGTTCCTTCACGGCTGTTGGTGATGGAGTTGTGGAAACACACAGGCAAACACGGTGGCCTGGCAGGTGATGGGTCAGCCTACTTTAGACAAAACTAAAAAGTTAATCCCTATTTTCTTCAAAATAAAAAGTTGCTGGCCTTTGTCCTTACAAATAATCCTGAAAATGAAAAAATCCACCAAAATCAGTCATTAAGGCTGTAAGTTGTCACAAAAATTTGCTGACGCTGCTCCCTCCACATCAACTTCTAATCTGTGGTATTTACAGAAATTATACCACATTTCCCATCTCCTGACTTGCTGAATTCTTGGTTAACTATACAGGACAGTGATGGGACACAAGGAGGGGAATCATGGGAAAAATAGAGGAAAACAGCTATAACTGCTTAGAAAAAAAAAGAACAAATCTTTTGTCTTCTCGGGATCTGTCATCCTGTTGAAATAAAAGCTTTTCAAGGAGATCATTCTCTAGCTGGCAAAGGTCTGATTGCATTCAGTTCTCTGAATTTTTGCTCTGCTTTTTTACTCTATTCCCACCAGTCTCACCCCATTTCTTCACAAGCAGTGGAAGATCCCACCTTAGTGACAGATCTGTGGCTTAGGAGGATAATTATCCTTTGCGAAACACATCTTTATAAAAACGCCAAAAAGCAGAGAGAAAGTCTTTCAAGGATAGCAGAGAGCGCTGTCGACTCTTCCCTCACCAGCTCCCCAGACTAGTACTGGGAACGCCGGCATGAGCCGGGTACGCCTGCATATAAGTATGATCTCTGAACTGGGAGGATACGGCCCCATCCGACTGCCTCCACCTCCAGCACTGCCCGGGAACTGGCCGGCAAGAGCCACGGCCGGGGACACTGCTCCCAGTGCTTTGGAACGGGAGCCGGTCTCTCCCACTAGGTAACAGCTGATATGCAGAAAAGCAGCCAGCATGGATGAAAAGCTTCTGAGGATGCTGCCAGAAGAAAATGTGCTGTTCGTTTGATACCTACAAATATTCTTATGATGCGCTTATGTTTTCACCACTATATGAAAGCTGTTTTCATCAGTGAAAGCCTACAGAGGACGTAGATTAAAATAATAATACTAAAAAAAAATAACAAAACCCAGCCTGCTGGCTTAACATCATTTTTCTTAGAACCCGATTAATCAATCACCATGAAAGGCACTGAAGTGCATTGCTGACAACGTTATGACAAAAAAAGGACTGGGGGCTCAGCTCTCAGGCAGTGTAAGAAGGTCACTCTCTACCTCACTGCTTTTCTCCAATACTCTTTCTGTGATGCTTGTGCAGAGATGGTTAGACAACTGTAGACTTTGTACTGTGGATGTATTTTGTATATCGCCTTCCCAGATGGCGACACTCCTGACCAGCTTGCTTTGCTGGAAGCCCTCTCTTTTGCTACTCGGGATGATGCATGAGGTAGAAACAACAGTTTTACCGTCTGACTCCAGCACTGAGTTCACCACACAGGCAGGTAGGAAAAATACTATTGGAGGGAGCTGAGCAAGAGCTAGGATCATTGCCAGATAATAAACACACGTCCCTGCAAAGCAACAATAAATAGTATAAACAGGCTTCAGTTCTTTCTGTAAAGATGACTATTAATTTCCTCCAACTGTGCATAGCTAAAGCCTAGTGACCCACAGGCTCCAACAGCACATTCTGGAAGTCTTGTGTGAAAATTCTTTCCCACAGTTCACCAGGTCACCACCACACCTCATAATTAAGAGACAGTTTGATTGCCAAGGCAAAACTATTGTACATTTGGCATTTCAGGTTTTACATTTGGCCCTGGGCTCAAAACAAGATGCAAAGTCCCTACTTGCAAAACTTTGTTGGGCATGGATCGAATTATACTTTGTGTGTGGTTCTTTAGAAGCTTCTCTCTGAAATGCCTCAATTAGCATCAGAAAAATCAAGATATTTGTTAACGTGAAATGAAACAATTTCTACTTCACATCTGATTTTGCACAAGGGCAGCTCCGTAGCCCGTTAAACTTAAGAATTTCCTTTTTGGAACTTAAATATTAGCCCTTCTAGCCCACATAGTAGTTAGCATCTGAGCTGGCCAGACACTTACAGGAAAGGCAGTAACGTTTCTTCCTTTAACAGAAAACACACATCAAAGCACATCAGGAGACCATTCTTTCTCTCACTTCTACCCAAACCTGGATGGTACTGCAAAAACATATATATTAGACATGTTTTCTCAATCCTTCTCATTCACTGCATCTTCCAGGGTCTCTCTTTGACCTTTCCACTAACCCGTAATGGCACGCCAGATTATAGCCGACTGCTCCACAGCCTGTTTCCCGTCCCCTTGCCTTCAGGAAGCAATCTCAGTCAGCTCACCCAGCCACGCGACCAGGCTCGACACCGGATCAGCCATGCGTGCCAGCGATCCAACTGCATATAGTAGGGTCTAACGGTCCTGCAGCTAGAATTCAAGTATTTCCATCTCTTACTGTCCCTTATAAACATTTCCTCGGTTCCTTACACAACACATTGTGCAGCAGTTCCCCTCTACGATGAGCTTCTAACGGAGAAGTTACTTCATGTGCATATTGAGCACACGTCATTAGCAAGACTATCAGATTGGTTCGCAGTTTTTCCTTTTAAGGCTCTTCTTAGACATTCCCGATCTACGTAACTGTCCTGGCACCTTGGGTAGACCTTTAATAACCCTTCGTTAAACCAGAGACACCCTACTTGTTAGCGCACCAGCTAATTGCTCATGTCACACTTCAAACTTACTACCCGAGTTGCACGGCACCGTTAACTAGTCTTTCTCCTTTTTAAGGTCTTCATAGCATTGCATTAGCTTAAAGCCCTGTTACAGAAATACTAAAGGAAATATGTTAAAAAAAGCTGCATTGCGCTGCTCTGCTACAGTACCCTGGTGTTCAGGATATTGAAGAAACATCAAAACGTGGGTGAATAAATCCTCACAACCAAATCGTAAAGCAAGTTAGAAAAGGAATAAACAGATGCACAGAAAAGCAAAACCAGGCATGCCCTGGGTTACACAGCAAGACTGAATATCATTCTAACAGCTAGTCTGTCTTCTGTTTCACCTGTATGTGGATAAATGCAGAGAAAAAGCTACTAAAAATGTCAAAAAATTTAATTATTGTTCAAGGGTAAATATTTAGAGAAATGTAGCAATCTTAAAAGCAAACATTCACCTGCACACTTGCTTATGAACTCAAATACTCAAGTCAAGAAGAGACATGATTAAGGTTGTTTCTGCATCCTTGACTCTGCTCCTGTCCCACTAATGTTCAGTTCATTTGTTCGTCATAGCTGAATAGCCACCTTAAATGCATTAAAGCTATTTTATCAGCATAAATTTCCCAGTGAGCTATGCTCTAGAAAAAATGTGTATGATTTTGGCTTTCAAGAATGTATGTCAATGATAAGCAAGAATAAGACTGTATACCCTCTTTCTATTTGCTCCAGTGCTTAATTCCCTTTTTAGGACCATGTGGAATTCATCAGCACTGTGAAGCCCGTGAGGTATGCAGAAACCATGTTATTAATGCTATTAGTGCTAATTAATTCTGCCAACAAGGCCTCTGCAACTAGTCAAGACATCAGTCTTTGCCAAAACCAACAGATTAAATAAATTTAAAGTTCTAGGACAAGCCGCTCCATAGTTATAATGAGACAAAAAGAAAGGGAAACACTGAAAAATGAGGTAATTTTCAAACTTCCATACAACTTTTTCATACAACATAAATGCTTTGTCTGATTTGCTTCAAATTTGCTGTGAATTTGCAGGTGGGTTTGTTTCAGTTCGTATGTGTCCACAGCTGTATAATGAGTAGTTGTTGCAAGTGAACAACAAAATTAGTATCATCATGATATACATCATACTTTAGTTTTGAATGTATTCCAACACGTCACAGTAAAATAATAGCAGTTCTCTAAAGACACAGGTTTCTC
>JAVJGG010000048.1:17724790-17751449 GCA_035590195.1 Aviceda cuculoides | reverse complement strand
GGGCTCGGCCTGGGCCAGGGCGGGTCCCACCTGGAGCCCAGGAAGCTTCTAGAAGCTCCTCACAGGAGCCACACCTGCAACTCCTTCCCCTGTTACCAAAACCCCGCCACACAAACCCAAAATCATACGACTCCCCTTCTAACCCTTTCTTTAATGATTGTTTGTTATTAACCTTCAAGCACTTACAGCTTTAACTATACTTACTAGATACATGTTTTTTCCATACAGTACACCAGTAAATAAGTTTTCAAACTTTGTTCTGGAGGGTTTAATTCAGTACTGCTGTAGGGCCAAAATGAGCAGTTATACTCAGTTGTGAACAGGAACTCACTGGGATTCCAGGAGAACTGATGTGGCTGCTCATGTGGTAGCCCAGGACAAAGTAAAAGGAAAAAAGGGAGGGGAAAAAAAAAAAGTATACAGCATTTCTGGAGGAATAAAAAAACCTTTCCTGAGGGAAAAAACTGTTCTGAAAGCAGCAGGCAGGATTCAACTAACCTGGCATTTCTGGTATATCCTCAGTTGAGCTGATAAAGACCTTTTTCCTTTATTCTTTACTGTGTTTATTGTCAGCAGAATAGCATTTAAAAGTACCTTCAGCATGTGTCCTTTCCTCCTTTCTGTCTTGGGATGGCTCAAGTTCTCAATTCCTTCTACTGAGAAGTCACTAAGACAAGAGGCTAACGGTCAAGCCCATTACATGAGAGCACAGTTTGTTTCCATGGCATTTGGCATTTGTTTAGGAATGATTCAAGTTTGAAATGACCAAAGCAATGGTGTGAGGGAAATCAGCATGAAAAGAGCCAAGCAGGAAGGACATCAGCCTTTAGCCTGTCAAGACTTCATGAGGAAAGGGAGGCTGGAAAAATCTAAGGGAAGAGGGAAGCACAACAGGAAGAATAACTCTCGCATCTACTTTGCCAGGATCAGACATTCGAAGGGTGCATTTGAGAATGAGTTTTCCAAATCACATTTATATTGTTTTTAACTATTCACCTTATTAATCACCTGAGCCTATGAATCATCTAAGCTTTCCTTCAGTTCTCTTGTATTTTATCTAGTAGGGGCTTGCCTGTACAATAGCTACAAGCTAATAAGTCCTTTTCAACACAGGGCCATTAAATATCCAGTGCATTTGCAGCTCAAATGGAACAAACCTAAGTTCATCTTAAACATGTAATCCTCCCATCCAATTATTCTGAGAAGCTCAAGAGTATTTCTCACGGAAGAACGGTTGCCAGAGCACAAGGCTTTCGCAGTAGCGCAGCAGAGGTACCTTTCATTTGCTGGCAAACCACAAGGTTAATGTGCTTGTACCCGTCTGCAACACACACGCCACCACCAGGTGCCAGCCAGTGCAACGGCAGGATCCTACACCCCAGCTGCGAAAAGCTGAAGAATGACCTCCAGGGCCCAGTCCAAATCTGCGCGCTCTCAGACCCTCTGTCAATTTTTAGCTCAATATTGTCCTGCTCTCATCTTGAATGCTGAGAAAAACACAGGCAAAAAAGTCATCCGAGGCATTTGCTGAACTGTTGCATCACTGCTATGGACATTTTCTTCAACGCACACAGGTTTTATGGTCTTGCCCTTTTTAAGATCACAATGAAATATAGATCCAGACATGCCAACACATGCAGCCCAAAAGCAGTAGGCAGCATCAACAGGTCTGTACATGTAGATCCTTAAACTATTCCCATGATTTAATCCCCCGTTTTCCAAACTGCAGATACCTCATGCCTCTTTTCTCTGCAGCAGTACATCGTAACGCAATCAAACGGATGATTATACATCACTGCAAAAGCGAAGGGAGCCCGACTTCCCCGCCCGAGACATTACAAAACACAAACAACAGATGTCTACTAGTACTTTCTTACCCCCTATTTCTAGCGAGAGGAGCTGTTGTGAACATAAAACGTGGAGGCTTTGGGAGGCCACGGCAATGCCATCCGCTCCGTTAATCAGGTTACGTGTTGTGCACCCAGTGAGCAGGAAAGGAGATCAGCCAGCCTGCTAAGGGAAGATACTGGTTTTATTAATGCTTTGGGGCTTCTCTCTCTTTCTCTTTCCAGCAACTGTTGATAGTCATCTGCACAAACCTCTTTGTTACTGCTTATGGCAGATAGTAAAAACAAAGATACAGAATCACACAGCATAGACGTGTATATTTATGTGTCACTAGTGATCCATATCCTAGGCTGGGTGCAGCAGAAGAGGCCACAGGGAGATACTTTGATTGTCTAAAATGTAGCAAAAATGATAGCTAGAAGTTTTCTCCATCTGTCTGGAACTAAACAGAATCGTGTATGCATACAAATTCAGAATAAAACCAGCAACAGCTATGAGATGAATGCGCTCACTGTAGGCGCCGATTATTTCACTCTTCTCAGCACAATCCTGCTAATCCAGTGCCTGTGAGAAAGTTATTCTGTGGTCACGCAGGGCTCTGGGCATTCCAAAGCCTGCCATCCTTTTGGCCACCTCATCGTCTCTCTTTCCCCACTGGAAGATAAGCCTTTGTACTGGAATCACAAACACTAATCCCCTGCCATCAGACACAGGTCAGACATTACACAGAATAATTACGGACCAGCATCCACTTCCCATGCCCCACGTCTCATAACGTACCCAAGTATCCTTGCTTTTAGCTTGGCCTAATGTCTAGCATCTTCAAATTTCTTTTCTGTTGAAAACAATCCAACTTTGACAAGCTTAGAATCAGCTCGTTTAATATCTCCTTCCTGTTAAGGCTATGCAGCTATACTTATGGTATTAAGCAGAGCATAGATTTACAGGCAGGGATTTAAAAATGATTCTCTAAAAAGTCCCTGAACTGTATCTTAAATAACTTCTTTCTAAAATACATGACACGAACAGAACTCAGTGACTATGGCATAAAGGATTTTTTGGACCTTATTTAAGATGACTGGGATAATTCTTCCAAAGCTCTTTCACTTTTTGGTAAAGTACCCATTCCAAATGACTGTCAAGAGGGCCACCTGAAATGTTCTTGTCTGAACAGCTTCATATAAAAAAATGCTGCTCTGATAGGAATTAGAACATTTAGCAGAAAATATTAATTCCTTTTTGGCTTTGGAAGGAAATTATCTAATATTTTATTATGATAGGTAAAAATATTTTGCGTTATAAAATATCAAAATAGTAAAATCAAAATGAAACGTAAAATAGACATGCTAAAGTGAAAACTAAATTAAGAAAATCCCTTTTCAGAATATTTTACTTAAGATAGTCTCAGAATTGGGCTTTTTGTCCTCTGTGCAAACTCAATTTGTTAGTTCAAAATTTCTCTTATGACGACACCATGAATCTTCACATATTCTATGTACAATATAACAATACATAATGCAATCTCAGTATACAGGTGCACTTTTAACAGCTTTTGCATTCACACCTGTTCTGGGGTCATCTTCTCCGCAGTTACAGAACCTGGTTCCAGTACACCTGGGGGAAAGAAGACTTAATGCTGCTTTGTTAGTTTTGGGGGCCTTGGCAAAAATCCTCTTGGATAAATTTACTACGGGTCTAGGTCCACAGCACATGGCAAGGGAGAACAGCAGTTTCTTTAGCAGGGGCAATCTCCTATTAATTTTTAGGGTGACCACCCATCAGGAGAAATTCTGGTTCATGGGTGCTACAGAAACTATGCTCTCCCAGGTGAGCTGTCACCACAGAGGAAAGACTCCCAGTCTAAAATTAAGGAAAATCTACCCAGTGCAGGCCAGAACTTGAAAAAGGACTTTTGGGGCACTGAACTGTATTGTTTAGACCTGGTTTTGAGCAGCACGTTTTAATGGACGTCTCTCGCTACTAGGAGACAAGTGCAGGGAATACAACTATTAACAACGGCTTTGCAAATCCCTAAAGACCCTCCTTTGTGCCAGCTGAAGAAACAAATGACTCCCGGACCGAAGGGCGCACAGTTCCTCTCCTAGCAGCAGTGGGCTTCTCTCACAGAGAGAACATTTTTATTAGTTTTGCAAAGGGCTTGGTATAATACTGCTGGGCTTACCTCTAATGTAGTGTGAAGAGACTTGAGCTGCTGCCAGCAGGAGGGCTGTGAAGGGACTTCTGAGGCGCTGTGACAGGCCTTCAAGTGACTTTACTAGCAGCTTTTACGTATCTCTTTGGAGCTCCATTAAAACAGTTTATTCAGTGTTATTCCAATTGCTTTCATTAAAGACTTGGTTTGTGCTGTTCCAATTGGAGTGCTCTCTCGTTCTGGTACTTCTCTGAAGTTTCTGACCGGGAAGAAAAAGCTACCACGGTTATCCTGCGGACTGTGGACTGCTTAGTTTTTACGTAAGTCCCTTATCTTCGCATACTTTGAAGTACTTTTTCTTTGCATGCAAATCGTTCCTACCCCAAAATTAAATCTGAATTGCTGCAGCAATGCTGGAAAGGCAGTTATGAATAGAGGATGTATTTTATTAGACCTCAGTATGCATGGGCTATGGATCTGCTTTATTCACATCAAAGAGAAATACTCTTACTTAAGAGTCAACTCAACCCCAAACTGTAGGACAAGTTCAACATGGGGCCTTCTGCTCTCGAAGGAGGTCATTCGAGGAAAAAGGGGGAGCAATGGGCTGCCCTGAGCCCCCCCTAATTTCATTACCACCTGGCACGTCACCCTGCAAGTTCCAGGGCTGACATTCAGCCTCCTCTGTCTAGCACAGGACAGAGCTGCAGCTCCTGGAAGAGCCAGCTCCGAAATTACTCCCTATCTGGGTTGCTTCCACTTGGGATCTGCCAAGTCAACATTTGTTCTAGCAATTTCTCCCCATCTTTCCCAGCTTGCCCTTTCTTCCTTTTAAAATGAAAGCAAGCATTTACTTGAAGAGAGGACAGGCCTTTAAACATCTGAAATAGCTCTGTGCTAGATTTTTCACTAGAAAGCTACAGAACTTCCTTGGATGTTTCCTACAACACAGCTCCCATGTTCGTAACTCATAAAAGTTTCACATGTTTAGGCTTTCATGTTCTCTGAGCAGAAGCTGGTTTTTTTTCCTTCCTTTTAAATAAATTCACTCAAGGCTCATGAACCTAAAGAATCAGGACAACTTTTCTTTCTCCAGAATTGTCTGTATCTTTATATAGAACAACAAACTTCTTTATCAGAACTAGTTTCTGAACTAACCTTTTTCACAATATAAAATAGCATAAACATCATTAGTAATCACTGATGAATTGCTTGCTGCCCTGGGCTTCATTCTTTTTATAACCTTTCTGAAGACTCACTTTCCTTGGAAAAATCCTTACAGCAAATTCTGAACTTGTTTCCAATGACAGCTGGCACCTCCCTGCCAAAAGCACTGACACTCTACTTTCGGGCTGTTCATGTTCTTTGCCTTTTGCTCTCCCATGAGTGCATTTGTTGGGGGGAGTACTGTAGCTTCGGCTGAGTATGTGAGCAGCCAAAATATTTGAGAAGCCAAGCAATAACTCTGCTGTCATTTAAACAATTCCAAATCTGGGTTTGTACTGCGCAGTTCAACTGCGAAACATGCAAGTGATGCAACTAGAAAGGGATATTATACCTCTCTTCCTCCCTCGCGGCTCCCTTGTGAAACATTTAAGGGAAACTCGGATGATTTTCCAGCTCAAGAGAAAATGAGGCATTACTTACACGACGGGGGCCCCATCTATTACCCTCAGGACACGGGGATAACGCCCACTGACATCACTAGAGATTACTCATCTGTGGGGTGGGAGAAAAGGAGACAAAGATACTCTGTACAGCCTGCATGTCTAGATCCCAGAGCCTCTACAAATTCGTCTTGAAATTTCCAGCCATCAAAGTACTTTGCCAAACCACCAGTTTCTTGGCCTCTCAGCTCACCTGCTCAGCTTTTTACCCTGGCAGTCTTGCTTTTTCACCATTTCATTAGCTAAACTTTTTAATGTGGGTTTTGCAAACTGTATACCTACTCAAAGAATCAGTAAAGAAAAAGACAAATATACAGATTATCATGTTCTAGTTTGTTCCAAAAATAACAACCATGAAGACCTGCTTACAAAACTTTTTTTTTTTTTTTAAAGTGATGGTGAAACATGGACTGTTGCTTTTTAAGCGGTTAAACAGCCATCCCTCAAAACAGTTTGGTGTCAGAAAGATTACTTCTCTGCATATGTAACAACAGAAGTAACTTTATAAAATGCAAGAAATTAACTGGAAAAGTGCCAGGGCTTGGAAATGCTGGAAAGAAGGCTAGGGAAGGTGGTAATGCTTGGCTGGAGATCCACTTTCAAGGAAGGAGCCTAAGGTGAACAAGGCATCTAAAAAGACAAATGAAAAATAGGCTTCCTTCTAATTATTTTCACCTGTGAAAGAGGCTATAGAAGGCTAATGATTTTTTTCCTTGTGAAATGACTTAATTGTTGGTCACATATTTTACTCCTTCTCCTGAAGAAAACTCCTAAAAGATGAGTTTACACCCAGAAAATATCAGGGTAGGCAAATCAGAAGCATAGCACTTCAACAATATATTGATAGCTAAATTTATTTGGGAGTGTACCATGTACACAGTTGCTAGCTGTCAGTCAGTCCCCTATTTTTTTTCCTCCTTACCTCTCTAGCTTTCACTCACGTCCTTCTCCTAGTTCTTTTCCTCTCGCGAGCATCTCTGCCACCTTCCCTTTCCCACAGATGCTTACACCACTTCCCCCCAACTCTGTTAATTCGCTTGTCCCCTCTGCTGCTCCTCTCCACCACCCTTAAGTCTCTCACTTGGTCTCCCTCTGACGTCTACGTTTCTGACACGGAAAGCAAGGCTGGGACCGTCTCCTCGCGCTCATCAGTCGTGGAAGTCACGCTCTACAAGCAGCAGCTGCAAAACCAGGGCGACACGTTTTCACCGCTCCTCCCAGTGAAAAACGCCGCGCTGAGTGATATGGCGGGGAGGACCCTTCGGGAGGGCTGGCGGCAGTTCCTCCTGCAAGGCTTCACAGCTCTGCAGGACCCTCTCGCTCGTGCCTGCAGATAAGGCAATCGGATCAGCTCTTCTGCACGCCAACCAGGATCATACCATCCCACGCACAGGCATGTAGACACCAAGTAGGTAGCCGGCGGGCTGTCCGTTGATCCATAAGGGTCCCTAGGTGAGGTGCTGGACTCTCTCCTACGCCTTCCCATTCTGGTTGGTGGGGTCCACTGAGGGAAAGGGACCATAAAGCAATCCTGCCCAACTCTGTAACAGCAAAAGCTGGAAAAAAACACAGGCGCCAGCTTTGTAATGAATGCCAAGGACTAAAACACGCACATTAATCCCTTTTATGGGAAAAATAAAGCGGTAAAACATTGGCATCTCAGGCCTGCAGATAACAAAATCTTACTTTCATTAGAAGCACAGCTATAGTAGTAGCAAACCAAGGGGGAACAGGATCCAAACAGCACCATTCCTAAGCAAAGCAGTGGTAAAGAGTAGAGGGCAAAAGTTCAATAACTGGAGAGCTAACGCTTACCACGCCGGTAGGGAATAAATCCTGAGCACTCACTGCTTATTACAAAAGAGCAGTACTTGACTCAGCACTTTTTCCAATGAAAATCTTTCTGCAACCCTACCCTTCAAGCAGAGACAGGAAAAGAAAAAATAATTAGAAGAAATGAACCCTGGGGAGAGACAGGCATTTTTATTCATAGAGAAAGCTTACTGAATCAGAAATTCTAGGACTTCACAGTACTTGCTAAAGTCAAGATATCAGAATATCTTTGGCAGAGACATAGGAGCACGGAGTCAGACAGCCTGAATGCCACCACTGTCCTTCTATCCTACTGGTTGGCTCTGGGACCAAGGTAGCGTTTCGTCCATCTGAATCCAGGCCAGGACATATTTCAGCGTTCCTCATTGACTGAGCTACATGTTGACATCAAGTCCTGCGATAATGACGGTGACTCCTGACTGCTAGTGGGGGAACAAAATTAAGTCTTCTCCTCACCCTAACAGCACTTCTTTGTCTGCTTAGCGGTGACACAGCCACATCTGAACACCACAGAACGTTAAGGGGACACGCCAGGCAGGAGAGACCAGCAGCCTGTTGGTGTTGGTGCGGGAAGCGAGGCCGCCCAGAGCTCATGGCAACTTGTCAGCGATGCCATCAGCTTCAGCCAGGGCAGGAGCTGCCTGCAGATCAGAGAACTGGCTGATGGCAACCACCAGCGCGCTGCCTCTAGCGTAACCACTCTCCCCCCCACCCCCAGAACTGCAGAGCTGGAAGAGGTCCCCTGACACGAGCCTGTCTTACACCCATCCTTCCTGAGGCAAGTTCACAGTCTTCCTAGCCAGCCTGTTCCACCACTTTGCTACCCTTCTAAATACAGTTTTTCTATTACAGGACCTAATCTCTGCCACAGACTCGCTGTTTATTTTTTTCCCTACGACCAACAAACCTGGAGAACAAGCCGCTGTTCCCCTTTTCATAACACACCTTGGTATCCTGGAGGCCATTAGTGTAGGCCATCTTCTCTTTTTTGTGGGGGGAAAGGGGAAAAAAAAAAGTTCCTCAGGTTTTCCTCATAGGTAACTTTCTCTAAATCTCTTGTCATCCCTACTGTTGCCCTCTGGACCTCCTCTGATTTATCTACATCTTTGTCGCAGTCCTGTGAAAAGCTGAGCACAGTACTGCAACTGGGATCTCACTGGAAACGGGCAAGTAATCTCCTATCATACCACCCTTGAAGAAAGTTTGCTCTCCCCTGCTTTTTTTTTTTGATAAAGCAAACCATCACAAAAACTTCAGTTCATTTTCTGTTCTATTGTCCAAACTGATAAAGAAAGAGTCTGGAGGATCAGGCCCAGGATAGACCAATGAAGGATTTCACTTGAGATGTCAGTGATGGGACAGCAGGAGGAGGAGACTGTTTTGTTTAGATACTCAGCAACATCCCCCCCCCCTCCATCTTCCAGATGGCTGAGAAGAAAAGATTTAGCAAACATGATGACATGATAACACAGAGATTCTGGCACAGACTGGGGAATGGCAGAGAGCCCGAGGAAGAGACAAAGATGAGCAAAAAGCACATGGGGAACTGGGAGGGGGAAACAGAACTAATAAAAGAAACCCCTGGTGCTGATAGTGAGTGTGGCCTAGAAAATGTGTGAACTCCTTCCACTCCACATAAAGTCATTAGCATGTCCTCTCAGAAAGATGTAACTTAGAGTTTTTACGGAACATTTCAGCTATTCATCGGCAATGAGAGACTCCATTAGCCAACATGAAAATTGGGGACAACTCTTTCCAATTTCAAATCTGTAGAGAATGGAGAATGAATAGAGTAATTACCAGCACAAATCAACTAATACACACTGATTTACAACTACAAATGAACTGTGAGTTTGGAAAGTACAGGCATGAACTGCACCTGTAATTTGGAAGCTAAAAAAGAAACAACCCACCCCCCCACCAGCATTGTATTACTCACTGTAAACATATATTTGACTTTGGAGAACTTGCCAAAGGGATAAGAGTCTGGCAAGCCAGCAGTGAAGAACTGCATCTAAAATTACCTCCTAAGAAAGGAGGAGAGACAGGGAATGAAAATTAAGGAAATGAGCATAAAAGGTGTGGGAAGAAAAGAATTTTAAAATACAAAAGAGAAACAGATTATAAAAAAAGGGGTGGAGAGCCTTTTACCAACCACAAACCGAAGCAAATCTATCATTCTGCAGATAAACCAATCCACCACATTTCTACTACTTTACAGAAAGCATTTTTTCCTTTTTTCCTTTCTCTGACGATTTTGCTCTCCTTGCTCTGTTTATACCTTTCCAACTCGATCTTTTCCCATCTTAATGTGTCTGGAATGACTTAAGAAATCAAATAGCATGGAAATAAAACTGCAATAAGAGATCTGCTTAGTGACACCTCCAGACTTTAGATTTTGGCAGTGATGAAAATGAATTCTGATACTACTCAGCAAGCCTTAGACTGAAATAAACAGCTTTACAGAAATAACTGTTTTCACAGAAAGTGTCTGCCATCTTCAAAATTTCTTGACTACTGTCAAAAGCTTAATCCAAACATTTTTGGCTACAAATAAGAATGAAGGAGAAAGTGTAACTGGTTGACTTTTGGGGGAAGGTGGGTGAGGGGGCAGCCTGTTAAATAAAGAGATGAGGTTTTCCAAGAAAAAAAATTACAACCTGAAAAAAAAACCCAAACCACCAAACCCAAACACCCCACCCGCACCCCACCCCCTGCATAAAAGGCAAACAGTACTGGCAAAAGGCTTCATTTTCCAAAGTTTCATTTGTTTCAAAATGCAGCTGACTACAGACTTCTCATCAGCTCTTCCCTCAGGCCATTCCCAATTCCTTTTGAAATTCTAAAACTACAGTACATGTTTTTAAACAGTGGGGATATGTAATGATTTGAACAATTTATCACAAGGTGTCAGATTTTCCAGCAGTAAATAAGTTTAAGATCAGGACCAGATTGTTTAAGCAGAAATATCGTTACTCCTTTCTGACCCAGGAAGTTAGCAGAAATTCAGGGTCAAAGTGTCATTTTACTTTAAAAAATAAGTTGATACAGAGGATGCACATCTCTTACATGGTCTTGCTATTTACAACAAGCGGACATGAAAATCTATTTCCCTACACACAGTAGGAGATAGCTTATTTGCTTACAGTGCTCAGCTTCCACCTAGCTGACAACGAACTCAAAAACCTCTCCTTGTTAAGTTCCCATCCATCCCTCAGGATTTTCACACAATGCTTGTTTTGCTCCACTTCTTGCTTGTTTTCTGTCCAGTGGTCTGGAGTTATAATTGCTTCTTTTTCACCGTGAGACACACAAATATAAGTGCATATGCATTTGCACAAGCAATGACATATGCTTGTGCTTTGTATGGAAGCTGTTAGGGTTTCAACAGTTTTGTTCAATGAAGAAGATCCATTGTTCATTATACTTGTGAATATTAAAAAAGGACAGCAGTTCACCTACTGGTTACAAAAAGAATTAAGCTGGCCCACAGTAATCTAACTGCATCCCACCACAAGTAATTGAGATTGATATAGGAATTATTAAGTCACATTCCAGAGTGGCAATTGTCCCCCAGCCTTAACAACTAGGAATGTCTATCAGCAGTAGATGAAAGACACCCTCAGGACAGGTACTAACTATGGTTTAACATCCCATTTATATCTGTGATTTTCAGGAGAAAAGAGTTGTTAGGGTGACTCCACTGTCAGGCAAGTAAAAATAAAAGAGCAAAAAATAACATTTGTGAGGATCTGTATTTCTGAAGGCTGACATAAATGCCAGTTGGAGTCAGCTGCTGTACTGTGCAGAAATGCAGCGGGCCTCTCTCAGACTTTGAGAGATTACAGACTGCCACTAAATAGTTAAGACTAAAGTGAACTAAGAAAAAGAGTGGTTCAAAGTCCCAACAGAGCTGAAATGCTCTCAAAGTGGGGAATACAGGGATTTAAAAACAGACACTTTGGATTTGTAAGGGATGATACAAACACACACAAAGAGTTATTTGAAGATAAGGTAATTTTTGACAACAGCACTTGTAGGAGGGCTTTTAAAACTGTTTTCAGCTTCCTCAGAGACTGACTATGAAGCTGCATTACAGAAAGCTGCGGAGCTTTGCACTCCATAAAAAAAGGAAATCTATGAGAGTTCTCTCTAGAAGGAAAACACAGGAAAAAAGGTGGTGGGGGGGAAGGTTGGGCTACACTTTTGGCCAAAATCAGGCCAAAGAACCGCTTCACAAAGGAAGGGCTCCAGAAGGAGGTGGGGAAGACACTTAGACCCCAGAAGAAAAAAGCTTTTGCTTTAGATGGTTTATCCCAGTTCAACAGAAATGGCTGTGAAAAGCTGTTTCCATAAGATATCCTCTCCATTGCTGTTGCCTCTCCCAGAAGTGGCTCGGTCAGATTGGTTGGCAGTTGCCAATATTCTGAAAAGGATGAAGATGCGCAAAGGATATTGTCACTCTGCAAAAACTAGAAGTACGCACCATGGACATAAAGATAAAGACGACACAACTGACTTGAAGGGGCAATGGCAAAAACTGCAGCCGAGGTCGATTAGACTATCACCACTGAAAGCCAAAAGACATTTCTTAAAGTTCAACTTACTTTCAAAACGTAGATATCCAAGTCAAGAACTGTCAGAAAGATGTATAGTAAAGCATGAGCGGTGGGCGAGGGCAGGAAAAAGAAAAACAAAACCACAGGCAATAAAAGGTGGAGAAGTAAAACAGAGATCATCTAGTGGTGAAGTTTTCCCCTCATTAAAGAAGTCTGTTTCAAAATAAGCCAGATAAATAAAAGGGGAAAGATACAAACTGCGGCAGCAGAAGAGGAGGAAAACCCTCAAGCGCATGAAGAATTTGTCAAGCCTTTTAGCAGGGCTGTTTAGCAATACTAAGTGGACATCTGAAAGAGGTTAGGAGTTTCAGGGCAGCTTTCCTGGCCTGCCTCTCAGGACCCAAGGACCCCCGATGAATGGAAGATAGTCAACTACTTCAGCCAAGAGCATTCCTGGTTGCAGTGAGGAAAAAGCAGATTCTAAGTGTCTTAGTTTTGATATGACAATCCAAATCTTCGGTGACTCCCACACCAGAAAAGCAGCAGCCGCTGTTAGAGCTGGAGGTCACGGGGGCTGTCGTCCCCCAAGAAGAGCAAACTGCGGTGGGAAAGAGGAGGTGCTCAGAAGCAGCGGTCTCAGTTTTGCAGAAAGGATTACACCTCCCTCACCTGAGAGACCTTCAGGTCCTGTGGGTGCGAGGTGCATCCCCAGTCACGTCGTCAGGAAATCAAAAGGGACCGACGAAAATTCTCAGCTGCTGTGTTTTCTTACGATACTTCCCTCGGTTTAGCAAGGGGCTCTGCTGATCTCAAATCCTGGAAGATAACTTGAGGAAGGAGGTCTAAGAAATCCTGGCCTGAACTATGAAACCCCACCCAGAACAGATACAGTTAAATACCCACAGCGATGCAGTTATTCTTTGCTATTTCTGTTTCCATTAGGTATCGTTTTCATAACAAAACCACACGACAGCATTATTTAGTGGCTGCAGACATATTTTTCAGAGCACTTGACAAAAACTGCAGAAAAGTAAAGGTCACTGTATTATGTGCATATCAACCTTATTAAAACAAAATAGAAGAAATCCATCCAACCATAAAATAAAACATCAGAGCTAATCCTGAGAGGCAGCTCCACATAATATAATTAGCGCCTGAGATAGCAAAAGGAAGCGTGTACAGATCTCCAGAGACAATATTGTTCAAAGGCACCAAAATGTCCTGCAAATACAGGTTAAGAGGACACGTGAGGATCATTTATGGATTGAAAAACCTAAAACCAGAGCCAGACATGCTTCATGCTGGCCTCAAAGGTGTACTGACAGACATTAAGGAAACTCTTTACCTTTTATCACATCCATTCAAAATGTAATCTGACTCTCAGGAAAGAAATCATGTTTGTGAAACAGGAAAAAAAATCTTTCTCTAGAACGAAGATGGGGCAGGCTTCTTGAAGGGTTGGAATGATCTAAAAGAATGATTTTAGGCCCTGGTGCCAGCCTTCCTACAGGTACATCAGCTAGTCAAGTATTTTAGGTATCTGAACGGCATTTTCACCAGACGACATACAGTTTCTTTCATACATACCGCTTCTTTTCCTGAAGTAGTTATCAATGAAGCACAAGTTCAGCAGTATTGTAACTGCTCTCCATTATCTCTAAACTTAGGAAAATATAATCAAAACGGGAGAGGCAGCTACGACGAGTATGCATGCTGAGACTGTGATCCATATTTAGTTTTGTTAAATTGCAGACTGGCAAAAATGGAGCGTTAAGTGTTACAGACTACATCTCAATATACCTATCTTAACTATAAGGTTATGTTATATCTTTCGTCCAGACTAGTGCTAGAAATATTCATGAGAGATGGAGCAGATTCGTGATCTGGGGTTTCAGGAACAGCCAAAATAATTCCGTGAAAATCTGCGTCACAGAAATAACTGAGAACCACTGTAAGAAGGAGGAATATCAGAAGAAATAGACTGTAGTCACGGAAGATTGTCACCTGGATGGTCACATACTGTTAAAGATCGGCGGACACCTTCTCCAGGTGGCAGGGAAATCAGAATACAGGCTCGGTTGCTTTGCCTGAGAAAGCACCAAACTGGTAATAGCATAACAGGCTCAGAGGGCTGAGCCCTAAGGCACAAGCACAACCAGAACTGGGAGATTTACCACCACCCAGCAATGGTCACGTCCTCAGTGAAGCCCCACAGGGCTGGGTAATAGAGCTGGGCAACTAAGCGCCTAAGGGTTTTGACAGATTTTCCCTGACAAATCTCGGCAGGGCTGGGAAGTTGCTGAAAGTCCAACGGGAACATACCCTCGTTCCTTAGCCGCTCTGGTCCGTGTCCAGCATCTTAGTTCAAATCCTCCTTCGCAGGACGCGGGGCTTTGCGCAAAACCCAAGCCTTCTGTCAAAGCTTTCACTGTCACTGTCACTTAACGTGGCTGTTTACGTCTAGCTGAAATTCTCTCATTTGTGATCATTAACAGGACTGAGGATAGCCCTCGCATGTCCTGACCCCTGGCAGTGCTGCCAGACATTTCTTCTCACTACTTTATTGCTGTTCTGCTGAAGGCACATGGCTGCTGTTAAACTCCCAGCCAGCTGCTAACAACTGCTGGATTTTTCCCAGTTCATTAGGAGGCCACAAATAGTTTTAAATCATGAAGCTAATTAAGCAGAACTAAGACTGCCAAATGGTCTAGGCCTCAAACAAAATACACATCTAGAAATTGCTGACCGGGTAAAAGATGGGAGGAAAGAGTTCAGCACCGTCTGCAGCCTCTGCCTCAGCTCATCACTTTCCCCTATGCACATATTTAAGTATTATCTTTGCAAATCACTACCTCGGTGCTCCTCAGCGCTGGCCAGGAACAGTAGTTTTTTGGCATCGCGGCTTGCTGTTAGAGAGGGCTACCCACAAATTGTGCTCCCGGTTAGCCCATCGGACTCACGGCCTGTCGTGAACAGCATTTCCACGCTTGCACAAAACCTCCCCCGGCTCCTGGTAGGATGGATATCCCGAGACAACTTCTCCGATCACCCTGGTAAGAGCAAGGTGCAGCTCAACCTGCGCCTGCATCAGCAGGTACGCAAGGCAACCTTGACGCCTCAACGCTACGCAGCCAACGAGTTTTCACCGTGGAGATACGGGCAAGGCCTCTAATAGGTATCTGAGGCTGAGGGCCCTTTCTTCAGCACGGTACAAACCCCAGTTCTTCAACGCCGTAAGCTCCGCGCTGCAAATAGCCACCCGGAGACGTCATCCCGCAGGGCTGCAAGCCGGCTTTCACGCCTTGGGGCCAAGAGGAGGAGAAGGGAATAACTAGCCAGCTTGCCTGGGGTTGTTCCCAGGCGGCCGCGGGGTTCGCGGCAAGTGACGGACACGTCCCCTTCCAGCAGCCTCGGCGATCGGAGGTGCCTGCGGCGATGTGCTTACACAACAACGCGCTGTACGACGTGGATTTCTCCTAGGCATCTAATACGGGGGGTTTTTTGTTCTCTGGTTTGTTTTTTTTTTTTTTTTCCCCAAGTTCTTTGCCCTGTTATAGACTTATCTTGGGGCTAAGTTGGGAGGAATGCTTTCCAATAGGAAAGATGACTGAATGCATATTTCCCCCTCCCATATATTTCTGTGGGAAGCCGATACAGCTCGCTTTTTTCACAGGTGACAAAATACAACTGACATGATTCATACCTGCTAAAAAACAGGCCAAAAATTATTTAATAATAATAAATAATATGTAAGTTGTATTATATATTAAACACCAATTTAGGAAAAAAACTATTATTGTTTCATTAATTTTAGACTTCAAAGCACTTAATTACACCATACCAGAAAGCAAAAGATTGGATTTTCAAGGAACAACAGCTTTTCAGAAACCAAACAGAAGTAAGAGTTTTCAAATTAAGAAAGGACATTTCTTTTTTTTTTTTTCCTGGTCCTTACAGATGGTATGTAAAAAAAAAAAAATCATTGTAAGAAAAATACAGAAAGTGAAACACTTGGGGAATTTAATTCTCAACTGCACCAGATTAAGAACAAAAAAAAGGTCTATTAAAAATTTTAAATAATGTATTTAAAATCGCATGAGAAAAGAAATACTATACCACCAGTATTTCTAAGACAGAGTGTAGACTGTAAAAAATAACAAGCAGCATCTCACTGAAGTCAATGAGAGTCAAACAAAGAAACACCATTAGGAAACAGATGCAGGGATTCTCCTGCTTCCCCAGAGTCCCAAATGTATTTCTAATTCCGCTCCCCCTTTAATCACTGCTTTGCATGCACACAAGTATTGCTTGCGGTCATCTGTTGAGCAGTATACAAGATGAGATCCCGGAGTGATCTCTAGACAGGGTTTGGTTTTTTGAGGCTGATAAATAAAGATCCTACAAAAACTGACTCTCAGAAGCAATGAGAAAGGCTAACTGTGCCATGCACATTACAGGGAGCTGAATCTGAGACAGAGAAAGCTAGAGCAGAAAATCTGGGTCCCTTACAAGTCTGAATGTAACTTGCTCTCCTACAGAAACGCATTAGAAGATCCATTTATCAAGAACTTCTGACTAAATACAAATCTTCCCAGCAAATCTCCTCCCAATTTGATTAAACAAGCAAACAGACTGCTCCGCTAGCCAGAAGCCAAGACCAGGAAACTGTTTTTCCTGGACCTGCAACCACCCACAGTCTTGAATTTCAGTTTCATTCAAGAGTGGGAGTGGAAGCTTAGAGTAATGGGAGAGAGCAACTTTCAGCTTTCTCCTGGGAAAAGCAAAACATGATTTTGGTTAAGGAGAATCCTGGGATTTTCTAATCCAAGGTCACATCATCTTTGCAAAAGTGAGCCCATTTGAAATTTATAAACCTGTTTGGCTACCAACTGGACGTAACCAAAAATGGCGGGACTCACGTGAAGAGTAGGAAACTCCAGCAGGTTTTTCTGCCTTGGGGGAACATAGTCTGTCCTGCCCAGCCCTCGGCTGCTGCTGCAAGCGTGGAGGAGCACCGGGTCCCTCGTGACAGGCTGTGGAGTGCAAGTCTCCACGCAGTCGTCTCCTCCCTACTGACCGACCAGTCCTTGGGACTTTACTTCAGATAGCACTGATTTACCGCCGGATTCTCACTTCTTTCCAAACCCAACAATTCACGTTCTCATCCAGCCCCGCTGAACAGCTATTCCAGTTAAACGCTGAGTAAAAAAAATAATAAATACAGATCCCCAGAGTTCTAATGAGAGCCCCCTCCTCCTCCTTGCCTCCCCTACCCATGTCAGGACCAAGCACTGGCAGTAAGAAAGGAGCACAGAGACAGCTTGCTTTTTATGGGTGGGGTGAAAATGGCCAAAAATGGATCGTAATTTTTGTTTCTCTCACTGCAATGCTCGTGACAGAGGTCATGGTGCTCTGGAGTAGAAGGTTTCAAAACCAAAATACAGACACCTCTTTCACAGATACACGTTTTTGTATGTAGCACATAAAGGCTGGATAGGTATGGCACAAAGATCTTAGTGACACTCATACGGAACAAAACAAGTAATTCCTGCTGGCTTCATCCGTTCACAAGCACTCCAACTGTCACAGAAATGCAGGTTGATAAAATCTTCATGCCTTAAAGCCTTATTTCCCTCCGGGTGTATTGCACACAGATCTAGAGTAGGGTTACAGTGCTGGTGCATTGCTCGAACCAACCTAATTCTCTCCCGTGGATTTCCATCTTCCTCCTTTTTCACTAGGGCAAAACTAATGATTCTTAAGCTTGCCAATCCTCACGCATTTGGAGTAAGGTTTATTTATTCTGGCTTCACTTTCGTGGTCTTCTTTTCACAGCTCCATAGTACTCCCAAAGAGAGGAGGTTTACGGTGCATTTTAATGGAGATTTTAGAGGTTTTGCAGATTCAGAAAGGAGAATCGTATCCACACACAAAATGCAAGCTGAGCTGCTGGGTGCTAGAAGGGACATCTCTTTTGTGTGCTTGCGAGAGAAAGCAACTGAGACAAAAAATACCGAAATTCCCAAAGGTTTATCAAAGCAATCTGTCTTAGCTAGCCAAAGTCTGCTGGTCACTTTTCAAGCAAGTGATAGAAAAAAAATTCTTGTTTTTTCCATTGGTTGATTATACATTAATATGTATACATCTTCCCCTGGCAAGTTCCCCTCTACTTTAAGAAACTTATGCCAGAAATGTATTTGTATAACTTTCACCCCATTCCTTTCCCAGTAAAATGTTAACCCTTAAAGGAACTCTTTTTTTGATTCGTTGCATCAATTTCCTCTGTGATTAGCAAAAGAATTAACTTGCATATGGAAACATGATCTTGATAAAGCACTGGAATCAGAGGTAAGAGTGAGGAAAGATAAACTGCCATAGGCTGAAGGAGATATGCAGGAGAATAATTGGACAATTTGATGAAAGCCTTTAAAGATTGCACACGAATACCAGGAACATGGTGAATAACCCAGGAAAACACAATAATTCTGTACACAATCACAGCTGTAACTGTGGGACTTCATGGGGTAAATACCTGGATAGAAGTATGGGTATAGAAGGAAATAAAAAAGGCAAGGATGATATATTGTATCTAAGAAAGAAAGAAGAAAAGGAGGAAAGCAGCAAAATAGGACAGAAAGAAACTTGCTCAAAAGGTTACAAAGAGATGAAAGACTGATTTTCTGAATGACCTTAAATAGGTAGATGACCAAGTACAATGCTTTGAGGTGGACCACCTACTTAGAAGAGTAAGGCAGGGAAACTAAAGAGCTGGCAGTAGCATACCAACATAAAAAACTGAGGGTAACGGTGGCCTTTACCTCCCTGGACACCTTCCAGATAACCATTACCCAAGGGCTTATAACACCAATGAAGTTTTGGGGAAATGTTAGGTGATTTTATACTTATTTCAGAAGGCAGAAGAACCTACTGTGGAACAGCTATTCCAGATCTGCTTCTAACATCAAAAGCTTTGAAGTAACTGGGTGAAAGTACCCAGAAACGGTAGAGCACTATTTTTTTTTTTTTTTTTTTAAAGAAAGGTTGAAAACCAAGAATGACAGAATAAGATTTGATTTCAGCTTCCTATGCAGAAGCTGTTCCTTAAGCCAGTGTTGATAAATAGCCTTGAAATTTTAATCCATTGGCCATTTCTCCCCCTCCTATTTAGCTGTTTTTTTGAAACTGGAATGGGAATCAAGTTTCCAGACACACACACTTCGTCCTATTGTAGCTGCACTCTGGTCAGAAGACAAAAAATCTCATCCCCTTAAAATCTAGGAGCACTGCAATGTTCACCCCAAAAGTATGGCCTAACAGTTGTAGGGCGGCCTTTCTCCCGGCGCCACGTCTCACGTACACCGTTAGCAGATCCCAGTGCTAGTTTTTGGATTACCAATGTCATTTCCCCTCAAGTCATCTCTGCTGTGCCCCATCCAGGCTCGCTGGTCACCCTGACCTGGCGTTCACTCCTCTAACAACTCCCCCTGCTGCCAATCATTCTCTGTTTCTTCTCCCTTTGGCAGGTTCAAGAGCTTTTTCTACCCTTTTAGCCACACGTCCTTAGAGGCGCGGTGGGATTCATCGCAGGTTCATCAGCTGTGAGGACTCGGTTCCCGTGCTGACAGTTTTCTACAGCCGCAGAAGTTTAAGCTGCTATGAGAATCTGCTGACTAGTTCCCATCCCGATGTTTTCTTCCCAGGAGTCAGAAAATTTGGTATTCAAAGACAGATGAGAAAAGGGCATAACTCCCCCATCCCCAAACTGGATCAGTAGTAAACCTATGTGATTCAGGTGTGCCAGGACCATCTCCATTTCTGCAGGAGAAAGAGCCAGTGTCCAAAGCACTGAGCTAAATTGTAACTTCCATGAAACACTGGGTACCACAGGGAAATATAGCATAACAGCTCCTAAAACCACGCAGTTGCTGTAAGGAACAGAGCCCAAGGGACACACTGCGGAGAGTAATAAAAAGTGAATGGACTAAGGAGGGAAAACAAACAGTAAAATCAAGCAGGCAAACCACAATCTCAGTCCACCAGCTTGTCCAGCTTTTGTTTGTTGTTTCATGGAAACGTCCTCTAGAGCAGAAAGCTGCCAAAAATACCACCACCCCCCCTTCCCAAAACCTTTGAATCCCAACCCAAAAATATGTGTCCAGAGAAGTACATATACCCCTATCAAAAGCTGTGAGAAGAGAAAACAGCCCACTTCTGCTGTTTTTTGTTTTTGGGGGTTTTTTTGTTTGTTTTTTTTTGTTGTTGTTTTTTTTTTTTTTTAAAAAAACCACCTTGCATTTTGCCTGCACAAGAGAAATTATTTTAAAAATAATCCAGAAGAAAAATCCACAAAGTGTTCCAGTGTCTTTCTGGCAAATGTAGTCACTTCTCCATCTGGGGGCCCTTTTACAGATCGAAATGAATCTCACAGAAATAGCATAAATAAAGTAAGGAGAGAAAAAGTAGAAACCCTTGTTTTCTGCAGCGGTAAGGCAGAGCACACCATGCCCAGTTCTCTTCCACCCTGCAGTGCACTCTGCCATTTCCAGGAACTTCGTGCAGGTCAGACACGGCCCCAAATGAAAATTCCCCACACAGTTATGCTAGCGGCAGCAATTTACCATCACTTCCATTACATATAACTCACAAAATGAAAAGGAAGGTAATGAAGGATTGAGCTGACAGTTTCCACTTTAATCTTCAAGCAATTTGGCAGTCATATGGAAGGTATTATGAACTTGAAATCACTCTTATTTGTTCTTGATGTCTTTGTTTCATTCTTTGCAGTGTTTAACATTAAAATCTATTACAGCTTTGGAGCAAGAAGAAGCTATCACACCTAATTTAAGGCCCATGAGTTCCCACAAATAGCAGGTATTACAACTAGGCAAATACAGATTAATCCTACTGCACATTAAAAAAGTGAAAGATAGCCGATATGTGTTTTTTCTCCCCATACATTGCGAAGTTAGTAAAAGAACAATTCACCTAGAAACAGATGCAGCAGCTAAAAAAGTAGCTGTATTAGAAATTACTCTTATGTGAACAAAGCAACACAACCCCAAAAAAACTTCCTCAAATCTTTTCTGGGTACTCCTCGGTTGGCTTCAGTTCATCATTTATGTATTTGAATTTAAAAAAATAATAAATTAATAGGTCAAACTGGGAGGTAGACTGAGCAAGAGGAATGTGGCAAGTGAGAGGAAGATTGAGGAAGAGGAATGCGACAGCCAATAAATAGGCTTATGGGCTCTAAAAAGTTCCCATCGATAACTGTCTGAGAGTACTGAGCTAAAAATTATCACTCTAGAAAGTACTAAGAACACTATGGGAAAGCAGCTAATAAATTGACGAGGCCAAAATCGAAAGCAGTTGCAGAGGATGCACATTAAGCCTGGCTCAAGATACAAAGGATCCCTACCCTGGTGCCAAAACCACACGAATCTAATGACACGCACAGTTTATATGAGGACATATGACTCAAGAATGCCTCCTGGAAAGGAACATCTGCCAAGTTGTTCTCCATTCACTCTGGTGACAAAAATTGTTATTAGTATCAAAACCACACTCGCAAAAATTTTTTGCACTTGGATCTAGTTAAATGCAAGCCTTCCTGTAGATGAATACAGGAGCTATTTACTTACAATAGTCATAGGATTTATTCACTATCTATAGACATGTAAAGGCAAGTAAAATACTCTTAAAAGCTAAGTATTCCAGGAAACTTTGGTTTCTTTGGTGGGCCCATGATGAGGATGGACACTAACATCAATCATACAGGAAACTTTGCAAAGCTGAAAACTATGTAACAAATCCACCATCACACATCTCCTGTAGCCAGCAGGATGAACTGCCAAGATAACCAACATTTTTCCCTCAATGTGTCTCTGCTCCAGTATATTATTTATATGTGTAATGGGACAAATTTCATATTGCAGTAACAATTTAAAAATGGTAATAAGAACTTACAATATTAGCCCCAGTAAAACCAGCTGTCGGTAAAAAGGGAAGAGAAATGCTCATGGCGTAAGCTGTCACCAATTCATCACCGTGACCTTAGTCAAGTTGAAACAACTGGAGCTGCCAATGACTTTTATTTACCTGGGACAAAGCAGCAGCTCCCTCGCCTGCAGGAAATCTAGAGACCACGACCTCTGGCAAGACAGATCCCAGGAATCGGTGCCTGCAGCTTACGCTGAGATCTGCCAGCACAGCGGAGCAAGTTTCCAGTGACTGCACGCTACCGTCGAAGAATCTCAGGGGACAGAGCACGTTACCACCGCGGTTCACACCTGAAATGTGTCTCGTTGCCTAAGAGCACATCAGGATGGTACGATACTGGATATCCCCTCCATCCTCAGGGAGGACTGGTTGCCACAGGTTCTGGGGAAAATAGTTTAGGGATGCACTACTGCAGCTGAGCTTAGAATCACCCAAAATAACTTCCTGGGCTGTAACTAGCTCGGAAAGCCAAATAGTGAGGGGAAAAAAATACCCACAAAACAGATCGAAAGGAGCAAGAGGGAAGTTAGGACGGGGAATCACTGCTGGGTAGCTGCAAGGTGGCTGCAGGAGATCTAGTCTTCTTCCTATTTCACCTTTCTCTCGGTTTTCTATTTCTCATTAAGGAACACCTCAAGCTGCCTTTGTTGTCACTGAGGACCAATATACAGCTGGGAACATTTAGATAACCCCACGTGGGTTTCAGTTCACTTCCACAGAGCCCTGAACTACAGAGGCTCAGGAGTCTCACAACCATAGGAGCCATCCTATGCAAGTGGGAACTTCTCCAGAGTAGCAAAGACAGCTGAAGGCAAGAACTACCACAGTTACCTCAGGTTATGCCACTCAAAACTCTCACTCAGGGCCCTCAGATGACATCCTTTTTGTACAATAACTTTAAAACTCTCTCGCTCTGACCCAAACCGATGTGATCTACAATGTGCCAAGCTGAACCCAACCTAACGGTCAGCAATGGGACAACGTGCCTGCTCAGAATAAGTAAGTCTTCAGCAGTAAACCAGCTGTGTGGCTACCTTGGCCTAGGCAGGGGTTTCCCTCCCAGAAATGTGTTATGATTAGAGCCTTGTAAAATTTCCTTTTGTGCTTCTCTCCTCCCAAGCCGCCACTACTTGAGAATCGCAACCATCTTAAAACAGAAATCTCTGGGTTTCAGGCTTTATTATAGGTTAAAACTCACCCTGAGTCAGTTCAGTCCCATGCAGGGATAAAACAGATTATGGTAGAGAACATGCCAATATCTAAGCAGGGGGTGGAAGGACAGACTCTATAGAAATCCTAACTTACTCTTTCAAAGTGGAGCAGATAGCACTCTTTCAGGCAAGCACCATCCCGCTTTGCTTCCTGTTTTGACTAATTAGTGAAAAGATTCTGTATATATAAATACACATTCTCAATGTACTTATCTCAGCAGCCCTTGCTTTCTTTCTCCTGCATATATTTCTTTCAGCATCACTGACCATTATCTGAAATACAGCAGAGAGGCACAGCTCTCATAGGCGTGTTTCTAAAACTGGAAAGGAACAGAAAAGATGTAATTAAACTAAACAAAGAGCTAAAAGAACAGTTAAAGAATATTCAGCAGTGGCATTGTGCCATGTTGTGTGGTCCTCAGAGCAGGCTTAGTATTCCTAGGTAAGTCACAGCAACTTTTCTCCTAAACTGGGGATGGCTGCATCTTAGATCAGCAATGTCCTAAAATGCAGTGATATGCTAAGGAGCAGTGAACAAGAATGTGAACTTCTGTTTGCAACATTACTCTTTTCTGCTTTCAATATTACTCTTTCCTGAATTTTTCCCTGGATGTGATCCCTCTCCAGCAGAGCAAAGTACATCCCTGGATTTCCTTCTCCAGTATTCTGACCCGTATTAACATTCTCCAGTGCATATGAAGCAAATACAAGACTCATGCCTTCAAAACTCTTCACAAAACCTTTTTGGCCTCATTTCTTGTTCGTTCGTTGTATTGGTAACATTTTCAGCTTCGATGCCCACTCATTCTAGCTTCTTCTGCACCATCCTACATACAAAGAACACTCTTCCCAAACCCAGTCCACCACGTTATGCTGCACTCCTGTTTCTCTTAAATGATGTGTGCCCTCAAGGAAACAAAAACAAGAACAGTCAAATGGTCCCTCAGTCCTGTCCTCTTGCAATCCAGCCTCTTAGAGGGGAAACATTCAAGTCTGAAACTATTTAGTGCACACCACTCCCATTGTGTTGCATCGTGATTAATGCTTCACCTCTTCATAGGCTGAGACTGCAATATGAATATTAAAGCACGAGCCTCAACTTCCTGAGCTCGGAGACCCAAAGCTGCAATGGGATGGCATTTTACTACATACGTCCCAGAAGCCACAGGGCAGGACTGAAGAAGGGAGTGCTCAGCAGCCCCAAAGGCCAACACTGATTTTACGTAAATAGACGACATTTCTTTTTCTGGGACACGATAGGCCTTTCAATGACAACTCCAATCAGTTGTAATATGACGGGAAATCTTTCATTTCAGGCCCTTACAACAGCAAGGAAAATTAGTCATAAAACTAGAAGGCGTGAGCACAGAGCCTTTGAATTTGGCTAGAAATGCAGCAGCACTAATCACATCAGCAGTAAGCTAGAGAGCGAGCTTTCCAATACTGCCGCTAACACCCACTGGGCAGCGTGACAGAGAAACTGGTGTGGCGACACTCAGACCAACTCTCCGATATCCACCATTCCACCGGCCAGGACTCCAACGCAAGCCAGCCCTGGGCTGACGGGTGGCTGGCTGCCAAATTCAGCATCCACGTGAGCATGGCTGCGCTGCTCTTGGAACCAGCTCTGGTGAGAAACACTATAGCACCTTCCACATGACAGGGGTGGAGAGTTTAACGACCTGAGCTGGATTCGCACCAGCTCCACGCTGAGCTACCTCAGGTACGTCTGCACAGGGTGGTAAGGAGCAAGACCATCTAGTGTCTGCGTTGCTCCAGATGGAGCCAGCGCAGTAAGAGATCTGAAGCCGAGCATTCGGCACCAGGCTTGAGGAGTCGCTTGAAAATGGGAGCAGAAATCTGCCACCTCTCAGTTAATAGTAAGCCCATCCAAAGCCAAACTAGTTTCCTCCTATATCGTGCTCCACAACGTGTCCTGCAACATCCCTCCCACGCAGGTCACGGGGACACCAGCCAGCAGAGGAGACGGTCTCCCACAGCGCACAGAAGAGGACAGACAGAGGGTTATGCCCGCTCTGAAGGCAGCTAAGCTTTGGCACGCACCTCGCAGGCCTGCTTTGCCAATCTGCCAGTAAGGACAAGCGGCTGCGTATGCCGTGGGTTCCCTCCTGCTCACTTTTGCTTCAAAAAGCAGCATGGCCATGCAAAGGGGTGATGTGTACCTAGGTCTCACCCTGTGACACGAGCAGAGCACGACCCCGGTGCGCACCAGGCGACCGTAACTACAAGCGCGCAACGAAGGGCGCCCACTTTGCAACAGAGCCACGGAGAGCTGCAATCTTGAAGGGGAGACGGCGGTGGGGTTTGGGGCGAGGGAGATGCAGATGCAGAGCTGCCCACTGGAGAGGGAGCAGCTGAAACGCTGGGGAAAAAGGAGAGGATTACGGCGCACGGGCATTTTGCAGTGCAGTAGCACGCAAGGAGTGCCTACTGCGAGTAGCGGACACAAGACTTTCCCACAAGAGTACAGCACTTGCTGCCTAAGTAACCAGAAACAAAAGGCTGCGCAAAAAGCAGGTGGGACAGCGGGAAGCTGCGGTTACACGGAGGGATCTGCTGTGGAATTACACAGCCTGCCTCATCCGCGGGAGGAGCCTCCACAGCAAGGCTCACCAGCGGGGACGTCCAGCGGACCCCACCTGGTTAGGTAGAGCCGCTTCCACTTCCCTAACTAGGAATGGAAGTATCCTCGCCAGGACCCTACTGCCCGATACATTTCTCCTCCTAGACCCTCTGCAGACTGTGATGACTGTAACTCCGACTCAATCCGGAAAGATACGCCCCATCACGAGATGGGTAGAAAATGACCAAGTAAAGGGTCAGTCGTGTGCAATTACCCTGAGCCCAAGAGCTCAAATCTGGTTGCAGTGTCAATTATGGATCCTTTTTCACCCCAGATATGAGTAGGGACGTGAATAGACTGTTCATGGAATCAGTCTTACAGAAACAAGGCTCTCATTACAGATGAAAGAGAATGTTAATTAAAATTTTGGCATACAATACATGAAATAAAAAAATGCAAAAAAATAGGATGCGAGAGATTTGTGTATTACAGGGACATTGAATGAAAAAGATTTGTGATTTTAAGGTGAGGGGGGGAAAAGCATTGAAGAAAATAGGTTTCTATTTTTAAACAAAAACCTTTATTTGAGGAATACCAGCGGATAGCTAAGGGAAAAGAAGTCTTCCTAAATTCAGACTCCACATTTTTCAGTTTTAAAGTTTAAAACTTTAGTTTAAAACTGAAGAAAGTTTTAGAACACCTGCAGATGGGGACCTCTGCAAGAATACAAGTGCACTACCAGAGGAACAAGATTTTTTTTTTTTTTTTTTTTTTTTTTAAATTATCCCCAATACAAAGTTCTCTAA
>JAVJGG010000048.1:17714165-17724690 GCA_035590195.1 Aviceda cuculoides | reverse complement strand
TGGGGACCTCTGCAATAATAGAAGTGGAATACCAGAGGAAAAAGATTTTTTTTTTTTTTTTTTTTTTTTTTTAAATTATCCCTAATACAAAGTTATCTCACTCTACACAACGTAACTGGGTAAGGTAACAAAGTCAGCAGTAGACAAATTTAGTTTTGTTTTTCTACCTGGTAACAAATACATTTATTAGCTGGTTTGTGACTCGATTCCTGACTTCTGTCCAAGGAGAGTTTTGCCTCATTTCTTCACATTCTTACCTCCAGCATTTTCCAGTCGTCCCATTTCCTACTAGCAAAACTAAAACTAAACTGGACATACGCTGTCTACAGTTATTATTCACATTTTCTAAGCTGCCACTCATATAGCTCTTTCCTCTTAAAACCATCCTGTAGTATTTCTTCTATTACCTTACACTAGATAATACACTTTGGCTTCCTAAGAAGTTATGCTGGAATGTCAGGCTTATACTCCTCAATTCTCTGGCCACTGCACGAGCACAAGGCAGAGCGGTCTGGGAATTAAACCAAACAGTACCAGCTGCACATGTCCTCACTGGAGTATTTATCAAGCGAAGACACTTCTCATTACACAACAACTAAATGTGTTTGCAAATACAGTGCTCCCTCCACTTGTGCAGAGACAAAGGAGTCTTCAGATGCAGCTACAGTTCCCAAAATGGCCTCTCTGGACCGTGGTTGTTTGCACTTCACCACTCACATAAACCAGCACCGTCAGTTTGTTCCTTCAGGGAAAGCAAAGCTCACTCCATAAACCAAGTGTCCATCCTGCAACAGTTTTGAATTAAAATAAATATCAAATTGTCACCAAAGAATGTTAAGAGGCAAATATAAAAATCCTCAAAACCAAAAATAATTATATGAAAGATCACTAGGATAGTAATTTAATTGTGTAAATACAGAGAGTGGTGGTTTTTTTTTCCCCAGAGAAAAATGGTTTTGAGAATGCAGATAGCAGCATCTGTCTGAACTCAGAATAATTCCCAGTCTCATTGCTGCCATCACAGCTGTACCAGTCTTGTGTTACCCCTGGGTTTAGAGAAGAGCAGCACTGAAACTATCAAAGAAACTGTCTGTTTTAGTGAAAAGCTGCTGGGATCCCAAAGAACGTTTCTCGTTTAAAGAGTTCATACGCACATTTTTCAGTGTTTCCCATGGAAAAACTGCAAAATTTCTGTTACGCCTTTTGGCTTCTTATTTCTTTCTTTCTTTTTCAAGCCAGTTGGACACTGCAGCTAATTTCGTCTTTGCACGTACAGTAATAACAGTACATCAGCTGCTTATCACCATCTGCTGTGAAAGAGATGATGGATCACAGCTTCAGGAGTCAGTGTGTCTAGGAAGAGTTAATATATTCAGCAATAGCTGCTGTGTTTGGCTGGCTTCCTATCTTTTCATGCCCATTAGATCTCTGAATTTCCTTTGCATTGCTGAGCAGGTGAACTGGGATACCCAGATCTGTTTTTTCAGCCCATGCTGTTGAGCATTCCTGGACCAGGAGTTCCCTCAAGTGACAAATGCAGAGGAAAGTCTGAATAGCAGACTTTGGAACAGATCTGCCCCTCCTAGGGACGGGGAAAAAATCTCTGCTCTGACATTTCAGCACAAGAGTGCTGCCTGCCCAACAGCTGTGAGCAGCTCCCATTGAGGACAGCAGTGTATTGGACCGGAAAAAGGATTTCATAATTACACTATCAGCAAGCAAGAAACTCAACCGTATTAAGCTATATCGGCAATTCCTCCATTAAATAAAAAAGTGGAAAGTGCCTGACACACGCACCGTTGCTAAGTAGGAGAATATTACCCCTTCCAATCTCAAGCACAACGGAGGGTAAGCAGGAGTCATCTCGGCCACCACACACATAGGAAAGGGAGCTCTATCTGCTTTCCCACTCCATGCCTCTTCGGAGTACGCACAATTATTTGTTTGAGCACTCACACACCTGCCCCTTTTGGCAACCGAAACCATAGGTGGCTTTAGAGAAAAGTGAGAGAGAGGGAAATCCCGCTCTCCTCTTCTCGTCATTTACAGCCAGAACCTTCAAGAACTTTTGCTAGCTACACTAAACCAGCCTGGCTGCTTTGAAATCCACATAGAAAACTAGAGGAAAAATAATCTCTCTTCTATTCTCCTTCTTCTTCCTCACACTCACATATCCACACAGGTGTCCCTCCACAGTCCCCCCCCCTCAGATATGACTTGGTCACATATGACATGAGAAAGAGAAGGGAGCCTATGATGTGTTATTTCATTGTGCTTTGAGAGAATACGGTATCAGAAAAGCTCAGGTCTAAACTGCACCACAAGGACAAGAGACCCGCATGAATGGCAGCTAAACCAGGGAGAGGTTTTCTGACATAGTGATGTTATCTGTAGCATTTGTGGCAGAGTGAGAGCCCAGATGAAATCCAAGGGAAAAGAAAAAAAAAAACAAAACTCCAGAAGAGTAGAGCTGATGGTCTGGTGGGACTGGCTGAAGGTTTAGGTAATTTAAGAGGTGCAGATTGAAGATGTAATATGGCAAGGAATCATAAAAAGCCTTCTAATTCAGCCTGTACTTAATTGTTTTAAAATTCTTTGTGGGCTAGACCAGACTGTGACTAAATTGTTTAAGCAGGGTCTTAATTCACATAGGAGCCCCTAACAATGTCAAACCAATGACTTTGTACAACTAAAATGGTAGAGAACTGTAGAATTGTAGCCTATTGTAAGGGAAAAGCCAGGTTTCACAAGTGTAGGAGAGATTAGTGGGAAAAGCAACTTCCAGACGCATAATGATTCTAGGCTGCCAGATCTAAATATTTTGGGAACTTACTTTAGTCACACGAGCAACCAAGGCAAGCAACCTGTTTGCTGCAATGGATGTGGGGAAAGCACACTGCATTTCCAGCAACACCCACATCCACCCTTGGCTAAGGTTCTCCACATAACAGAAACATCACCTTTATTTAGAGCAGTGCATACAGTGGGACATCAGTTGGGAAAATATTCAGAAGCTTGGCAAGTTTGCTTGCAAGGGAAAATGAGAACAAAAGTTGAAAGAGGCAAACAGCTGAAGTTCCCGCAGCCCCCAGTTACATCAGGACAGTGAAAGTTCAATCTCCCTTTTCTTGCCCCCTTTCTCCAGTTCCCTCATTCCTCTCCTTTTGGATACCTGTCTCAGCCACCAGGCATCAGCTGAGAGAATGCCAAAATAAGCCTGGAATGCACATGGGAGATCATCTATTTTATTTGCTTTCTGTAGAGAATATACACACACTGTTTTCAGAAAAGTGTGGACTCCAAAAGGCTGAACTATTTCAGCATATTCACTGAAGGCTGGAGTCTTTAATGTAATCAATGGCATTAACTACCAAAAAGCCAGGTGCTGCTCATATTTACTGACCAATTTCTTCTACATAGCACTGCAAGGGTTCTTCTGTGGGTGATTTTCAGTACGCTGTTGACAATATTGAGGTTTTCAGTGAATTAAAAAAAAAAAAAGAATCAAATCCTTGGAGGAACTAATAATTTAAGTAGCTGGCTAGGCGACAAATTAATTGCGTTGTGGGCTAGTTAATACATTCAACACTCTCCTTTTAGCACAGAAGGTGGCACTTGTTTTGTGTCTATTGGGCAATAGAGCCATACAAAGAACTAGGCTGACAGAACAGAGTGCGCACAGCTTGGCATCACGCATGTTGATCAGACGGTATCATTACTTTACAAGCATCACGCAATAGCCCAGGTAACAGTGCCAGGGCCACAGTGATGTGAGGGAACTTGCAAACAGAATAAAGTACCCTAAATAAGCCATGGAGATAAATGACCAGGCAATTTTTAAAACTTGTGTATAAATTAGATTATTTAGGAAATTAAAAAAAAAAAAAAAAGGCAGAAGTATAGCTTTTTGACATCTTCCCCTTCTCCTTTCCACCCTAATCCCCCAACCCATGATTATCTATACCTGTCATTCACTCACTCCTGCCAAGTCTAGGAAGATAAAAGTGTGATAAAATAGCAGACCTGCTAACGCGCTGCGCTTTGTGTTAGCATCATTATTCTGCTTCTCTGTATTCGACAAGTCAATTTGTGTCCCATTTTGTTTCTACTGAGCAAGCCGAGACATTCTGTGCTTATTTTCATGTGACTTGTCACAAGGTGGAACTAATCACTTCTACCTTTCTCTGCTTGGCAACCGCATCAGCATATGTTGCATTATTACATTACAGTGCAGTGTGATTGTTACCTATATTTCCTTTAAACAGCTCTACATGTACGATGACTCTCACGTAATAGCATGACAGAAGTAAAGCAATTCATAGACGCTCCTCTGCCTTGCTTTATTTCCACACCTATGGACTTTGCCTCAAGTCCACCATAAGTTCATAGTTTAGACTGAAATTTGAATAGCATGCTAACCTATTGTTATCTAAAATACACACGACTTAGAAGTTGCACTGAAAAAGACAATTAAATTGAGACTTCCCATTTCCCTTCTCTTGTTCCCTTACAATGGAGGATCCTAAAACATTTTTTCTTCTCCCTCTGTGTGTGACCTGTTGGGTCTTCCCCTGTTCATTCTCACGCAGTTCATGTACTCAAAAGGGTCAGATCCCCAGAGAGAGTGAAGCTCCAGGTACATTTCTCTCAGCATTACTCCGTTTCAACATATACAATAGAAAACATCAGGCTGGCACTGCTGCTGCTCCCCTTACAGGGCTGACCTCCCAAATACAGCATTCTAGATTTAGCGATATACATTTAGTGATACACATACTGATAGTCACATGTAGCCCTCAACAAAACAGGAAAGCAGAAGTTTTCTTTGAGTGCTCAGAGAAAGTATGCTTAAAAAATGACTTTGCTGGAAATCCACCTTTGTATAGAGGATTTCTAACCTACTGTGCTGGTTTTGGCTGGGCTAGAGTAAATTTCCTTCATAGTAGCTAGTATGGGGCTATGGTTTGGATTTGTGCTGAAAACAGGGTTGGTAACACCGGGATGTTTTGGTTACTGCTGAGCAGGGCTTACCCCGAGCCAAGGGCTGTTCTGCTTCTCCCCCCACCCCACCAGCGAGGGGGCTGGGGGGGCACAAGGAGTCGGGAGGGGACACAGCCCGGACAGCTGACCCCAGCTGACCAAACGGATATTCCAGACCATGGGATGTCATGCTCAGCATATAAAAGCTGGGGGAGGACGGGGGGGCATTCGGAGTGATGGTGTTTGTCTTCCCCAGTCCCCGTTACGGGTGCTGGAGCCCGGCTGTCCTGGAGATGGCTGAACACCCGCCTGCCCATGGGCAGTGGGGAAGGAATTCCTGGGTTTGCTTTGCTTGCATGCACAGCTTTTGCTTTACCTGTTAAACTGTTCTTATCTCAACCCACAAGTTTTATTATTTTTACTCATCCAATTTTCTCCCCTATCCCACTGGAGGTGGGGGGGGGCAGTGGGTAAGCGGCTGTGTGGTGCTTAGTTGCTGGCTGGGTTAAACCACAACACATACCAGAAATGGGTCAAGAGACCCAGAATGCCTTGCAGGTACTAGCGTGTCCTAAAAAGAGAAAAAAGGTTCCTCAGTCAGACACCTTGGTTTTCTGCTGGGATGCCAGTATCCCTCAATACCATTCCTTTCATAATTTTCTCCTTTTCAGAGAACAAATTCTTGTAAACAAATAAATGAGCATCTCTGTAGAATCTACTGGTCTCCCAGATCTGGGCTTAAAGAAAATGCAAGTGATACAGAGTTTGACATTATACAGTATCAAATACTCCTTTAGTCTGACTAAAGCTGTGATTTTTTTCTTAGACCACATGACTGGTAGAGTTGTAACTCTACCAGCATTAAAAAGATGAGGCCTGTGCAATTTTCATCCTGTGATGAGACAATGGTTGTTCCATAAAAATAAAAGTGCCAACACTGTGATGGATGTACAGCTGAGAGCATACCCTCTGTGTACCATTTTATCTCTGGTTCTCTGTGCATATCTTAGGAAATATTCAACACCCCCCTCACCTCTTCCCTTCCCCCTCTCACTTTCTGCAGTTTTTTATTAAGTACGTGCTCTACACTTGCAATCTGATATCTAAATCCCATCCCTCATTGCAGCTACACCACTATTCTATTAAACCTATGCCGCTCAGCTACACACTGCTCCCTCTTCTATCAGAAAGATTGTCACGGCTGCATTAAAACCTCTCCCTACAAAGCCACATCGGTTCTTAGGGTCAGCTACTGCTGGATCTTTCATCCAGCCGGGGAACTATCAGCCCCTCAACGCTATTAGGCGAGTAGCAGCTGGCTAGATCAAGGCTCTTGAAAGGTCATTGTAAAGATTAGCGATCAGTCAGAATTCCTGTTAGCTACGGCAAGAGAAAAGAGTTGCGTTTGACCTTTATGCAACAGGAAAAAATTATAATGCAGTAGCATGTTATCAAGGTAACCTGCTCTTCATATCACCCATTACACTCCTAGTTTCTTTGCAAGAAAACAGAGAACAAAGATCCCTATTGTCAGATTCTGAATCATCAATATATCCTTGGTACTGTCAGAGTCTCCACAGAAAGAAACCAAAAAAGGAAAGATTAAGTAACCTCCACAAGGTCACTAACATCCAGCAAAGAGTGAAGCCAGAGATAAGAATCCAAGCTCTTTAACAGATATGTCCCCAATGGGGGCAGAGAGAGAAAAAGCCTTTGATTAAATGTGACCTCACTCAGACGAGGTATCGGCCCTAAATCCTTGTGCAAAATGGAAACCTAAACTTTACCAAATATACCTGGACCACTACATAACAAAATCAGGAAATGGAGTTTCTTCTGCTATACAAGATACATTTAACAGTTTCACTGCAGCTGTTAATGTCATTCTTCCGGTAGAAGCACTAACAATACCTCTCCCACCCCAGCCATATTCGTTATTTTTCCACTATTGTTACTGCTTCAGTTCTTGAAAACTTATTCATGTCTTTCTCAGAGCTACTGGCATTTTTTCATTGCTACCCAACTATCAGAGTGCAATATTTATCATGACTTTCTGCCTACATCTCTGATATAAGCCCTGAGAATATGAAAGCAGGGCATATGCCACTCTGGCTCATACTGACAACCCATTCTGTTTTCACAACACATCTCCAACTTCATCTGTAAAAGCTTCCATTTTTGTTCACAGTATCGCATAACCCAGCTGCTACTTTGTCTCAGAAATGGGAGGGTTTTGACATTTTCTTTCCAGTGCACTGTTTCCACTCCTTCAGTCATATAAGCGAACCAACTAGTCTGTCAAAATATTTTGCCTCCTGCTGCTCTCTGAACACCTCTATTAATGCAACACAATTGGGGTTGGAGCTACAAAAGTGTAATAACAAAAAACCATATTCCCAATAGTTACATCTGCAGGAAACGTCCATAAACTAATTTTGCCACGTAACACAACCAAAACACCTCCGCACAAATGCAAAACGCGCTCAGTGCTCCAACAGCTTCTTCTCCTCCCATCCTCCCCTTTCCACTGCTGGGCAAGAGAAAGAGGTGCAGGCTCCCGCCCCCGGACCGCATCCAGACAGACGGCAGTAACCCCAATGCCTACCGGCAAGCTCACAGCCCCCTCAGCGCTCCCACAGCACTGCAGGGCCAGCATCAAGCATCAGTGAAGATTAGGGACCCAGGAACTGGGTCTCCCTACCGCCTCCTGTTACCCCCATCCCGCTGGCAGGCGAGGGAGGGTCTGAGGGAAACAGCAGAGGCAGAGATCATAGGGATGAAGACAGTTTGACAAAATAGCATCCCAGCCTCCAGCGGGTTCTCCCTCCCAGGGCTAGCACACTTGACAGCTCCTTTGAGCCAAGCATCTGTTAGCTCCTGCCTAGTCCAAGAAAACTTGCAAACCCCAATCCAGCTATAACTCAGAACCTAATGAATTCTCTAGCACTTGCTGCTGCCAAAACTCAGGGCTGCCTGCCTTCTACAGTGTTATTTTTCCCTCTAATGCTAGATCACCCTGGAACGGATTGTGCTACTTACATAAACCACAGGACTGCTTATGCTGTAAATTAAAGATCCCTTTCTGTAGCTTTGCATCTTCTGCTCTTTGTGCCACGAATCCCTCCAGCTGCGTCGTTGATATACCAATCTCTTGGCAAATAATTTGCCTAGAAACATACTTCTACAGCTACAGCTGTGTCCATAGCTAACTTGCTGTCACAGCTTGTGTTTGTAATCCTTCTATATTCTTTTGAAGCTAGCACAGGATTGTCAAATAGCTAACTTTCTCTTCCGCTCAGCTCTGCAAGCAACCAGCAACGCGCTTTTAAAAACTTCTGCCCTCACGCTCTTTTGTTCCAGCTCTCTGGCAACTACCTGGTCTGTAAGGCCTAGAGTAACAACCCCTAGATACCGAGCCATTGGCATAAGATACACAGATGAGATGGCTCGTATTCTTGCTTTGTCCTTGCACAACGCATCAGACTCACAGTCCCAGTGGCTGCCCCCTTTCTATCCCAATTTTTGAAAGCAGGGCTGTGACAAATCCTTCTCTCTCAAGCAATAAAATGACTTTCCTGTAACAGGTAACAAAACTGAGGGGTGATTACTTTCTCTCTCACACTGAAGCTTTCTCTTCTGGTGCTGCATCTTTGTTGCTCTCTTTTTCATTTTGTTCTTGCATTGCAGTCAGTACTTCTAATACCATAAAAAGATGAATGAAATCAGTCATAACAGCCCTGCCAGCCACAGCAGCAGCAGCAATGCTGTACTTGACCTTTATTTCAATAGGAAAGCACTTTGGTTGCAAAAACCTTTCATTTTTTTCCCCAGAACACTGCAACAAATCTCTTGAGCAAAACTAAATAACTTTTTCTGCAATTTCAACTGTTCTATTAAACAAAAAGCAGTATACAATCTTTCTAACTGCTCACTTTGAGAGCACCAGCCCCAGAAACCACACAGCACCTCTCACCTTTATACAGAACATTCTCCTGTCAGTGGGCAATCTAATTCAAGATATGTAAAAAGTGTGCTGACAGCCCCACCGCACACCCTTCAGTCAATCTCCTCCAGAGACTCACACCTGGAGCAAGCTAAGAATTCACAAGCATAATTATAGGAGAACGTTTCCCCATAAAGATAACCTGCCTATCAAATCACACCAAGGAACTGTTCTGGAGACAATCTGCCCTCTGACCATTGCTAGCTAAACCTAGCTCATGTTTTATTTCTAGTCACATGGCATCATGACAAGAGGTATGGTACGAATATGGAAAAGGTTTCCCAAGATCCCCATTGTCCAGAATGGTTTTCATGGCATGAAAATGACAGTGCTCATCAGCTCCTCTGCCCCACCTGCCCCACCTCTCTCTCTGTCACCTAAAAGCAAGCCAGAATATAACCAAAGAAATGTCAACAAATCCTCTAAGGATGTAGTCTGCACGGCAACCTTGACAAAAAAGCACAAGCTATGGAGAGAAAAAAAGCTCTTAAATAGCTGAGAGAGGAAACCTTTCCTCATTAGGGTGGTGGACAGCTTACCAACAGGCATTAGCTTCTGTTTCATTATCAATCATGAGAGCAAGGAATGGAGCCACACGGGAGAAAGGGGCACCTTTTTGTGCACCTTCTTTTTGAACAGATTGTAATTCACTCACTGCACAGAAGCAAGAGAAACCCATCCCTTTACTCTTCAGCTCATGTTATGCTCTGAACAGCATTTATAATTCATGAGGTACATGGGAATTACCCACCGGCGCAGAGGTATGCAGGCACCTGTGTCCCTCTACCTTAAACACTCCCCTGGAGATCCCCTGGCAGAGATCAAACCTGTCTTAAGTAGTAAAGTACTCGGCTAGAGAAGCAAGGTCTACAGAAAGTAAGTAGACTGTGAGATACTAAGAGGTGGTCTGCAAAATGACAAAAAGGGAAAACATATAGCTACAACCTGCAAAAAAACCTAAAGCATACACTGAATTAATAAGAAGCACTGGAAGAGTGCTGTCTTTTCATTGGCAAGGCTTAGCACCTCAAGATGATAAAGAACCAACGGAAGTGGGTCCACCTGAAGATGAAGAAAAATACTCACGGAAGAGGGTCCACATGACACAAGTATCACCCAGCACTACACCACAACCACACCCGGGCTCCCTCTGCGAGACAGCAAAGATGGTGTCACAGGAATGCCTGGCAGGCTCCCAATCCGCAGCCCAGCCTCCGCACCAAACATTAACTGCGAGAAGACAAACTCCGTGGACTTTCCGCAGGCTCGCTCACCTGCAGCATCTCCCACCAAGAAAGAGTTCTTTGGCTCTCAAGGCTTGCCTGGGCCCTTCTTTCCCATCGCCCAGCACCGCCCCCCGTGAAGAGCCAGGGCTCGTGAGGGGAGGTGTAGGGCGGTCCCTGCGCCCAAGGGGCAGCCTTTCTCTCGGGCAAGCAACATGGCGGGCGGGAGCGAGACCCAGGGGAGGGGCCCTCAGACCCCACCCCCCCCCTCCTCCTCCCCTATTGGGGCATCTTGCAAGCCATTGGCCAACCGCGATCG
>JAVJGG010000048.1:17701244-17713056 GCA_035590195.1 Aviceda cuculoides | reverse complement strand
GGGGAAAGTCCTGTTTAACTGAAAACAAACTCCATGGACTTTCCGCAGGCTCGCTCACCTGCAGCATCTCCCACCAATAAAGAGTTCTTTGGCTCTCAAGGCTTGCCTGGGCCCTTCTTTCCCATCCTTACCACCACTCCTCATGAAGAGCTGCCACGTCTTCCACACTGAGCCCCGAGCGAGAGAGGAGGAGAGGGCCTGGCTTCCATCTGTTCTCCTGCCTTCCCCAGGTTGCAAGCGACAACCACAGGAGTTCCCTCCTCCTCTCCACGCCTCAACCGTCTTGATGCCATGGGAGGCCGTGGTCACGGACCTTGCTAAAGTCATGGTAAATGGCAATCACTGCTCTCCCCTTGTCCCGCTACAACAGTCACCTCCTCAAAGTAATGCTCACGTTGGTCCCATGGGGAAGTTGTCCTTGCTGAAGCTGTGCTAGCTGTTCCCTCATGTCACAGTGTCCTTCACGTGCCTCCAGGTGATCTTCTGGCAGATATTGTCCGTAGTCTTCCTAGAGAATGAAAGGGGGATGATCACACGTTTATTTCTGGGATCACCTATTTGCATGTGCTGAAGATATGCCCAATGTCTGCCGCCTTCTAGTGCTTAGGAACCTTCCTTGGTTGTCACGACCTTTAAGGTGACAGACAGCAGCCCTCACTGTGATTTCCACCAACTACGTCAGCACCCTTGGATGCATCCCTCTTTCTTCACTTGGACTTGTGTGCTCCCGTTTGGCTTACCCACTCCATAACTATCTTCTGTAGGCACTGCTTCATACCACAGACTCTGCTGGTAGGCTATCCTGGTTTCAGCTGGGATAATTTTATTCCTAGTAACTGGTACAGTGTGTTTTGGATTTAGTGTGAGCATAATGTTGATATCACACTCATGTTTTAGTTGTTGCTAAGTAGCGTTTATCCTAAGGTAGGGATTTTTCAGTTTCCCACGCTCTGCCAGCGAGCAGGTGCAGAAGTTGCTGGGAGGGAGCACGGCCAGGACAGCTGACCTGCACTAGCCAAAGGGATATTCCGTATCCTAGGACATCATGCTCAGTATATAAACTGGAGCGTGTTAGCTCGGAGGGGTGGATCACTGCTCAGGCATCGGTCAGCGGGTGGTGAGCAATTGCATTGTGCATCACTTGTCTTTGGTCTAATTTCTCTCTTTTTCTTGTACTCCTTTACGTTAAAATTATTATTATTATTATTATTACATTTGTATTTTTATTATTGTATTTTATTTTAGTTATTAAACTTTTCTTATGTCAACCCACAATTTTTTTTTTTTTTTTTCTGATTCTCCTCCCCATCCCATTCTGGGGCGGGGGGGGTGGGGAGTGAGCGAGTGGCTGCATGGTGCTTAGTTGCTGATTGGGATTAAACCATGATAGAGGCTTAGGAGCTGGGAGGACACACCTTACTCCTGGGAATTGAGGGAAAGCATTATTCCACAGTTTATAGGTCTGGTTTCTTTATCCTGATGACTCTCACCACCTTGTATATACTGCTGGCATTTTGTCTCCCTTCCGACTTGGACAAATATATTTCTTTTCAAAGAGAGAGAGAGAGCATTTAATCTTCTGGATTACAGCAGGTAGCTCTTTGCTTCTCTTCAACTCCTTCAAAACTGCTGTAATGTCCAGCTGCATCTTATTTTCTTCCACTTCAGGATATTTGCAGAATTTTTTTTTACCAACAGTACCCCTAGCCATATGCACAGCAATTGTACTGGCTCGTGATTAAATTCTGACGTCTCTTTCATTACAAAAATGTAATTTTTTATAAGAATAATACAGGGATTTCATTGGAAGTCCTCTATTATTTCTGACCAGACTGCAGAGTAAGACACGTCCTACAGAACTGCTATTTTAAATAACTTTTCCTATATTGATCTTTCAGATGTTGAAATTGTTTTCCTCAACCCAACGCCCTGTAGAAAGTCATCCTTTTTATCTCTCACGTACACTTCACTATCACTAGTTTTGGTGTTCAGAAAAAGAAATGCCTTGTGTCAAGAAAAAATAGAGCTTGATTTCCCCCTAGCTTGCATCCCTACTCTCTTTGTTATGAAACAACCCATGGCCTCATCTCTACTGTCTGCCTCCCAAATAATAATGATAAAAAGAAAATGTCAAAGCTGGATGCTTTTTCTAGCATTGCTCTTCTCACTTCAAAACAGGACAGGCATCATGTACACAACATTTTTCAGCTCCACACTTATATACATGTAAATATTAGAACATGCACAGATCAAGCTGTGATTGATGAGGCACAGTTGGCTTTTGGGCTCAGATGAGTCAGACTTTTAGTAAAATACTGGCAGGTTCCTGCAACTAGAAAAGTTTCAAGCCCCATGGCTCCACGTTGTTTTAAAAACATATTAATTCCACATCAGTTGCTTTGCTGGCCTTTTCCTTTCAAGAAACTGGGATATACCACAAGATAGGTGTGGTCAAATTTTTATTCCCTAGACACACATTCTGCAACAGCAGCCTTACCAGAATTCTTCAACAACACTTTTGCCTGAACATTTTGGGGGGTCACTGCTCTCCCAAAGCTGGTTAAATTACTAGCTAAGTTCTGGGGACAACATATTATTTGATTTCAAAGTTTCCTTCTGAATAACACATATTTCCAAAACACAACAATAGTAGACCGTTTTTTTGGGAAACAAAACAAAACAAAACAAAAACCCCAAATAACAACAACAAAAAAAAACCACCAAAAAACCAAAAGCCTAAAATTTCTAAAACAAGCAGTTACACAAAGATTATTTTGGGCTTATGGTACAACTTGGACAGTTTATAGTTCGCTTTCTAGAAGCTCCTGTTCTGATTTAACGTGCACAGGAAAGGCTCTGTGCCCAATCACACAATCTCTAGTTCTGATCAACGCCTCTACCTACCTCAGTACTTCAGGAAAACATTTTCACATTTGAGGAGAAAACCCACAAAACTCATTACTGAAGAGCACCAGGGATCTTCAGATTAGATCCAAGATCTGATTTTATCTCCAGGAGGAAAGATTCCTGGCCAAAAAAAGAAAGAGGGACACTTGCTATAATGCTGCAAGAATGTGTTCTATCCTTCATATTTAAGTCACTGAGCTTCAGGAGGTTTTTTTTTTCCCCGCAAAGTTAACAATAGTGTTCCTTTAGAGAAATTATCTAAAAAGAAAAAGGTGCAGGTAAGGAAGATATTTAGCCCAGCAACAGAAGATTAATTATTTTTTTTTTCCCCCCCTGACCTTGGAGACTGATTTTTTGAGGAAACAATGTAGCATATGACTGGTAAGGGGGTTTTACTGCTTGTGTGGATGATAATGTTATGCGTACACAGTGTTATAGTGGAGACACTTGTGTGAAAGGAACGGCACAGAAGCTAATTGCAACACTGGTGACCACCACCAGTTCTACGTACAGAGACTTGAGTCCGTAAATTGGGATTCTAAAATCCCTTGCTCAGCTGACACCCAGGACTCCAGATACGTAAGAACTCTGCAAGCTCTGACAAAATTTAGATGCTTGAGAGTTATTTCTGCACATCCATAAAAGTATCAAAAAAGTTTCAAACGGACTGAGCATCTTGGACTATCGTTCACGCATCAACACAAATGAGGAATGACACATTCTTTTGCCCGAGTCCTTGAGTGCTCAGTCTTGCCACAAATCTCAGAGCTCACTGGATATTCCTCAACAACGTCCACGTCCCACCAGAATACAGCTTTTTTTGAGACTGAGTTCACAGAATAGTTAAGGCACAAAACACTGCCATTGAATCAGAGCATGAGTTGTTAGAGCTCTAACCTAAGAAATGGGATTCACAGGTTCAACTGTTCCTCAATTTTTTGCACAAGTAACCTCAGACAAAGCCTAGATAATAATTTTTCATAATACAACATATTTTAAAATGGCAGCTTGAGTTCTGTGAAATTCAAGTGTGGAAGGAGAACTATTCAGCAGTTTCAGGAGAAAGACATTACAAAGCAGTACAATCCAGTACAGGTTTTTGGAGTATGCAAAAGTAGAATTTTTGTCACAGTATTAATCTGACTTAGTACAGCACCCATCAATATATTTCTGCTGTTCAGACTTTAAAGGAAAACATGAAACCCCCTATGCAACCCAAAATAGTCAAGAGCACAAAAAAAATATCCTTTCTTCACTATACCAGCACAACTGTTCCCTCTCATAAATGTAGGGTATAATTTAAATGCCAGTCTCCTTGGAATGTTTATATCCTCTGTCCTCTAAAAAACAGATGATATTTGACCATAATGAATTAAACTAATTTAATTTATATACTAGGTATTTATATGAGGCTGCTTCAGTCATTTCCAGATGGCTGTCTTTAATCATTGGAATACTGAGATTCCCTCACTCCCTGCAGTGTCAATCCCTGCACAGAAAAAGAGGAAAAGCAATTCATTTTAAGATACTTTAGTTTCAATCTGAAGTATGGAAAAAAGTTATTTGGAAGATAACAGTTACAGCAAAGGTGGCAATTTCTATTCCTAGCCTTCCACGTATTACATAAACCAATTCAAATGAGGCTTTTATTTCTGGGACTTCGGCCCAAGCAAAGTACGTATGTAATTTTGTTTCCCCCAGTTTTTCAATATGTCACATCTATGAACTTTTGTAAATGAGACCGCTAGATACAGCTTAAGTAGCATTTTTTAAATTGCTTTCGTTTCAGTCACCCCTCTACTTCTACTTGGAATCCAAAACCTTTGCATTCAGACTGCCGGTAAAATCCAGAAGTACTTACATCCCTCAGCTCCCAAAAACCCCAGTTTTTAAATTGGTGGTGTCTGTGTTTAAGGAGGAGGCTTTTCTGAATAAACATGGATCAGTGTAATTTCTACAAATAGGGTTGGACGTAGGCATTCATTCACCCTTTCTGTGGCAGTTCCTTCCAAGATCACCGATTACAATGGAGAAGGACCAGGTTAGTTTATCACAAGGTCTCAAACAAAAGAAGGTCAAGTCATAGTTAAGTACACCCTGTATAAAAAAAAAAATCTTACATGACTCAACACCAGTTTTTGCTGTTGCCTCAGTTTCTTATCTTCTAGGTTTTTCTACAACTAGCACTGCCATGGAAAAAAAAGCTGGTGAAGGGTCTACAGAACGAGTCCAATGAGGAGCGGCGGAGGGAACTGGAGTTGTTTAGTCTGGAGAAGAGGAGGCTGAGGGGACACTTTATCGCTCTCTACAACTACCTCAAAGGAGGTGGTAGTGAGGCGGGTGTCAGTCTCTTCTCACAAGTAACAACTGATAGGACAAGAGGAAACAGCCTCAACTTGTGCCAAGGGAGGTTTAGATTGTATATTAGGAAAAATTTCTTCATGTAAAGGGTTATCAAGAATTGGAACAGGCTGCCCAGGGAAGCGGTTGAGTCACCGTCCCTGCAGGTATTTAAAGATGTGTAGATGTGGTGCTCAGGGACACGGTTTAGTGATGGACTTGGCAGTGTTAGGTTTATGGGTGGACTTGATAATCTTAAAGGTCTTTTCCAACCTAAACAATCCTATGATTTTCTGACTCTTATTCAACTTTAAGTTTTTCATTCCTCCATGGGCTCATCTACCCCCCTCCAAATCATGTGGTGCAGTATTTTCCCCAAGTCTTTTGCAAATAACATCACTAAGTGGAAATAGGTTGGTTTTTTTCTCCTCTCCTTGCACTTTTACACCATAATATCTTCCTTTCTCTCAGCAACCTATCAGACCCCTTTTTGATATGTCTTGATATGAACTATCCCACATAAACCCCAATGTATTAGCATAACAATAACCAACAGAGCAGAAGTTTTGAAGCCACAGAGGAGTGTGTGTTTATCTGTATTACCCAAAGGCTCAGTTAGGCTGACCCTCCCTTGTGCCCTTCCCCATTCACTGAAGCCACTGGAAACTGTTCCCTGCGAGGCTCTACCACAGCCTCCCCTTTACCTAACTTTTCAGAAAAGTGCTAGGTCTTTGAAACCCTCCAAGACACCTTGGCTTCCCTCAGTCATAGCTAGGGCAGCCAAACCATCCTGGAGAACATTTGCCATTCACAGTCCATTGATGGCTGAATCTTTGTTGTTTGTCAGAAGACATGAATATCAGGATTAATGGACGCTATCCTGAACGTATTTCCAGGTAAAATTGTTAGCTAACTAATATTATGTGCAGCAAACAAAAACTTATTCAGCACATGGTATTTATAAATTATTCCCTGCAACTCCGAATCTGTCATGCTAACAAATCAGTAAATTAAGTTGTTTAGTGATCAGAGCCAGGAAACTCAGATCAGAGACTGCTGAATACTGATCTAATCAGTAATTCAGTTGCTGCACAGGAGTTCAACACACGCAATTCATTGCACCTTGGCAAAACTCAACATACTCATCTATGAAAAGGATGCATTGCCTACTTCGCAAACATCCTGCACATTTAAACAAATTAGCTTTGAGATTAAGAGCACCTAAGCACCAAGTGTTTCTCTTAGACCCAGTTCAGCACATTTTCTCTTTTAAACCCAAGTAAGAGATGTTTTGCAAGAGTAGATTTAATTCTCCTGCACAGTTCCAACCTGGTAAAATGCCACATATTTTCCATATGCTAGTCTTTCCTTAGTATGGCCATTTGATGGAAGCAAAACAGTTTTTCAAGTAAATGGATTACAGTCCTAAACACGTGAAAGGTAACAGCATAAATTTTAGGCTGTATTATCTGAATTTGCTCTCAGGTTCATGTTTAAATTGCTCAGTACTCAAAAAAACCCAAACAAACAAACAAAAAAAACCTTGGAAGTTTTTTTTGTCCTGATGACACTGTAAGGTGGGTACCACTGCAGAAAAATGGCAAAAAAACAGGCAAAAAAACCAATGTGTACATTTGGCACGTGAAAGAACAGAGATGTGGGGGAGATTTGGCAATTTCTCTCGTCTCCCCCTCCCATGCACAGTGTGGTGTAGGTTGTTCCCAATTTTCATTAAGAGAAATCCACGCCACAGGGGCTGTGATGTGGCCTGCTATTAGCTCTCTGCATTGGTGTACCAAAGACACTGACGTTCCCCCAGCTAACTGAAGAAACCTAGATTTCACAGCTAGGTCGTGGCCTGAAGACAGCATTTTACACTTAAATATCACAGGAAACAGCCCTGCTGGATTTATGAAATATCCACCTCCCATATGGAAGTGTTCAGCCAAAGCTCTCCAAGGGGGGAAACTGGAGGGGTGGGGGTGATGAGACAACTAATATAACTTCTTACAAGTGTTGCTATTTGCACCTTTACACAGTTACCGCTGTCTGCAGGGAAAATTCACGCTGTTTATGTTCACACATCCAGCTTAGGTGGCTGGGTGATAAATTTAGACTTTCTGGTCAAGGAAACCAGATTCAGAATAAGTCTGTCTGTTTTGTCTTGTAATCGCAACTGACAAATCCGATAGGAAAAAAAATTGGGTGAACAACTTTTCAGCAGCGTGAAGCTTTAAATCCTCACAGAGCTAACTCCAACACCTATTTGATTCCACACCACCTCTGACTCCCAGTCCCAGTCTCACCAGCTTCCTTCAGAGGCACCGTTCCTCCTCTCTGTCTTTTACCAGCCCAACCAGCTGGTCCCTTTTCAGTTCCTCTTCGGCCTCCCCAAGCATACTGGGCTTACCTTCCTGGGTGCTCCAGTGAGGTCTAGGACCTATCCTTGGGAGGAACAAAGAGGAACATCCTGAAGATGGGGAATGTACCTTGTGGCAGAGGCAGTGCTGTCAATCCTGATCCACTTACAGGAAAATGGGTTGTCAGTCAACAGTACAGGGGGGTTCCCTGAACCACACGGACCACTCCAGCTCCACTGATGGGATGGCCTAAACTCCTACTTCAGGCATCTAAGCAGAATGACTCAATTTAGAAAGCGTTGCTAAGACCTGCCAGTACATCTCCCTGCCAGGGTAGGCTGTCTCGTCTCATCTAGTTTATTAACATTTCTCAAATTTGACTGAATAACCTAAGAAAAGGTCTCTTGGAGAGCATCCTACTGCAGTACATTTCACAGCTGGAGATTCTCTGCATCTCACAGGTTGACTAACACATTCCCAGCTCCTCCCTGTAAGGAGCTTAGATTCTATTCTCCTCCAGAAACAATCTTTATCCCTCCCCATACCTGTGCTCTTTCCTTTAAAAGGCAGGCTTTTTCCTTTTCCCATCCCACTCCTCTATGGAAACTGCTTTCCCATCCTTTTGTGACTGTGTCCCACAGTTGTGGTCCTCTAGATGTCTGTCTCAAAAACCCTAAAAAAAGTCAGGCACATCAGAAAATGCTGTGTGCACAGCTCTTGTCTCAGCAGTTACGAATGTTCAAGACTAACAGATGCACTTGGGAAGTGTTCCTGGTTTAAACATACCGAGCGTCACCAGTATCCTCTCTGAAACAGATGTCAAGCAAGTCCCTAATTCTCAGTGTATGTATGCTGCTTTTCAGGTTAGGTCTCTACACTGGGTAGCTGACAAGTATTACATGGGACAGTCTCCATCCCACATTCTTTAGACTTTATCCTGAAAAAAAACTTTGCAATTTCTATGGGAGATGGCACATCCACCCCTGCTCTGCTCACCCTGGGGTGGTCTCCCACTTCACTCCACAGAGGATTCCACCTCCACTTACTGCTGTTATCTTTTCACCCCCAGCGAAAAGGCAGGGGACTTCACTCCCACATAGGACAGACACAAACAGGCCAAACACCATTCAGCATGATTAAGAACTGTTGTTTTCCCTTTTTTCCAACCCAGAATTTATAGAGTGGAAGAAGCCTGGAATGCAGTTGTGTTGTTCTACATCCATCTAATTCAGGTTTACGAAGGAAAATGGGCACAGAAGGAAAGATTTCCCTGGAGGAGACACCACATATAAAGCACTATACTCCTGCGCAGTCTTCATCTTTTCTTTTTTACCATGCTTGGCACAGTTATATGCTAAAATCACCTAACAGCACAGCCTACTGACTATTTCTCTCCAGCAGACAAATAACTCGTTCTCCAAAGATCACATTCCTGAGACCTGGGGAGTAAAAAGCAATTTGAGACAGTTTATGAGGGCTGCAGGGACAATTATGTACTCAGAAAATAAAAGCTCAGAAATTTTCCTATGCTGCTTGGGGTCCAGGCTGTGACTCTCTTGGTGTCTAGCCAGGTGAAGGTCTGACTCTTCCTAAAGCTGTAACCGAACAGGTAACCAACACCACTTCTGCTACTCGAGGCAACAGTTCAAAGCCATTTCATTTGTTCTCACTGCTACAACTGAGCTACCCACCATTGGGAAGACGGGGAGGCAGAGTACCCAATTAGCCTGATTCCTAACCTCCTTCCGATGCATGCGCCGAATGCTCAGTGAACGTGCTCAAACTCTTTGGGGGCCGTAAATCACGTTTCCATAGGCGTACTCTTGGGTGCATGTCACTTTGCGCTTCACAGAATCTGAAAGCACAGACAACGGTGATGATTTAGGAGGAGGAAGTACAGCAGGAATTTTCTTTTCCACAGCTACAACAGGTCACCACAGGGGCTTCAGGTGGTCTAGACCTATGCAACCAAATTCTCAACACACCCAGCTCTGTACCGCTTCAAACGACGCCCCGGAACCCTTAATTCTGTTCCAAAGCTACACCGCTGTAGCCTGAAATCGCTCCACTCTTTCAGCTTTCTTGGAGTTACTATGTATTTTATTCTGATGTAATCTAACGCTGGACATGTAAACAAACAGGAATTCATTATAGTGACCTTGTACAAAATCCACCCTTGCTGTTTACCTCAGAAGTTAGATCCGTGGTTAAATTTTCAGTACCTATTAATATTTATAACAGGCTATCAACATGTTTTCAACCACATCTCTTAAACAGTTCGTTATGCTACTTGTATTTTCAAGGTGATTTCTCACTTGCAGAACCAGGTCAGGAAAATTCCTTGCATCTGAGAAATCACTTGGCAGTTAGAAAACTCTACCAGTGGCCATAGACAGAAGATTCCTAAATTACTGGTACTTTTAAGGAAAAAATGTGGTAATAACTTTTAATTATTCCAAACAAAATGTGCAGAGAATTTAACTTGATCAGATTAAACAACTCATGTCAAAAAAAAAAAAAAAAAAAAAAAAAAAAAACCCCACAACATAGGAAAAGGAATAAACAGGGAAGCCACAGGAAAACAATCTCTTTAATCAGTTGTGGAAGACTTATTTTGTCCCTTCCTATTTTTCCTCTGTAAGTTATAAATGTTAACGATTCTCCTACAGGGATCCCTGCCACCCTTAAATTCATTACTGTTGGAGAGAGAAAAGGAAGCAGCACTGAATAAAAGTCAATACTATTTGAATGGCATTGTCACACAGTAACAACGCAACCAATTTCCCTGAAAACTACCCCTGCTATGAGGTAATAAAACCTGGTGCAACCCTAATTAAAACCAGCCAAATAGGAGTAAGAAATGACAGAGGATTTGGCCTCAGCATTCAGCTTAGTCAATAGTCACAAGGGAATGAGAGAAAAGGATCACAGACAAAATGTTTTAAGTAAGCGGTGCCTATGAAGATGAGCGTCTACATTAGCAGACTGTTTATCAGCATAGATACGGGCTCTTTCGCGGCAGCTGGCCTTGGCACCCAGGTCTTTTCTTGATGAGCAAAGCTGAAAGTTAGAAAGTCCTTTAATCTGTTCCCCTCTCTATTCTCAAGTCTCACGAGCTAGCGCGTTCGCACTGGTTTCACCGACGCCTACGTCCCCGGCACTGCGGTGCGTAGAACACGCCAGGCGATGCGAATAAGTGAACGCACCGGTATCTGTACAAGTACCGCTGTGAACCCGAGCTGACTCCAAGGACAGAATTGCAGGTTTGGCTCCTGTTTACAGCCTGTCACAGACAGGTCAGCCTTTTTCTTTCTTTCCCTGCTCCAGTTTCAGCCCACAGCACACCTCTGCTGGAACTCAGCCCGTAAGGACTGCTCCGCTTGCAGCAACAGCGGCATACCACAGACCTACAGGGGAACAGGCAGCTCCGTAATACGCCACAAAATATTTTAAGCCATCAATATTTTCTTTTACTAGTTAGTTAAGTAACAAAATATAGCAAGTCAGAAGCACGTATATTTGTCAGACTTGTCCACATCCTTCTGCAAAAAGAGTTTTCCCCATCTGAAAGCGTAATTCTTGTTACCATAACACTTTTACTTCATTCTGCTTCTTTTTTTTTTTTTTAATTTTGCTCTTCAGTTTTGAATTCAGTTTAAGGTGACATTAACTATTTCTGTGCTGAATCATGTCAATGCTTTCCTGGGGAAACCTGAAAACCAGCTTTTTCATTCAAACTTTCTTCTGGGGAAAACTTCTGACTTCCCAATCAGCTCTGCTCTTGGCTTAGAGAGTAAACAGTTGATTAAACTTCTCAACACAACAAACAACTCCATTTCATGCAGCTACCTTAGATTATGACAGCTCATTCTGAAAAACACAAATTTCGGTCTGATATACAGGCATTTAAATTACCACAAAGTCCATCAATGCCTTCAACAGGCTTTAGAGGAGAACTTCAAATGTGTAAAAGCTGTGGTGTGTCTTCCTATTTTTCCCGATAAGAGCGAGAACTCACTGATGAGAAAAATACTAAGACTGTACAGAACTGTGGTCCATGCCACCATTTATCAAAATATTCTCATCTAGCTTGGAAGGGGACATGTTGGGGAAAACTCTTTTGCCATGTTATGCTATGTTTCTATGGATATAAATAGAAAATAGAAGGATTTAAATCTCACTCAGCTAGTATTGAAAGAAAGTCA
>JAVJGG010000048.1:17663653-17688592 GCA_035590195.1 Aviceda cuculoides | reverse complement strand
AAACCCCCCCCCCCCCCAGTCTGCCACACTTCAGGGCTCAGGGCGAGAGAAGGACCCTAGTTAAATTCTGTAAAACGCACAACATTACCAAAAATACCTATAGGAAACATCTAATTAGCATTAACTGTATCAAAAGCAAATTGTCATGAAAAGATTCACATCCCTGACAAATACAACACAGGTGCTTTTTTTTTTTTTTAAACCTGGTCATATTTTCCTTTTTCCTTCTTAAGAATCTTAGGTTCAGACCATCAGATCACCGCCAGGAACCTAGCATATAAGAAATACCTTTTCTGCACCCAAATACAACCCTACTTGAGCCAGATCTGCATGTTCTAAAAAGCTTATTTCCAAGTTCGGGATAAATTGATGAATTCAGTTAATAATTCAGTTCAAACTGAGCGTTCATGCATGCATGCACACACATTGAGAATCAAATGTCTTCCAAATGACCTCAGAATGTCAACTGTTTCTTCCTTGCTCCAGAGTAAGCATAGGATTCACAAGAAGAAACTTTTTGAAATAAACTCAATCAATCTTTGTGTCAATAACAATTAAAAAATGAAAAATAAAAGGACCAGAAAGTCACAAAATTCAATGATTTCAGAAAAACAGACCACAAACCCACATACCTCAAAGGCTAATGAAAGATATGTTTGTCTTTGTTAAACGAAATCAAAGTAATTCTGTCGTGAGCAACTTGAAAGCTTGGGTGCTACAAAGCACTGGCTGAATATTAACATCAAGGTTATGGTATTATATATTATGAAATACAGCTATAAAGTACATTGACATGAGCTGCCATCCCTCCTTCAGAGTTTCAGTAATCACTGAATGATTATATGAAGAACCATCAATGTCAATCCTCATTTCTTTAGCCATGCCAAATAAAAGCAGTATCAACTGGAGAAGGGGGAAACCGCTCATGGTAGTAGAGGCATAAAATAGAGAAGAGAGGCTACAACAATATTTTTTATTATGGGGATGTTGGCAACAGATATTCTTTCTTCAATAAAATATCAAGCAAAATAGAACTCTATGTTAATCACCTGTCTACAGACAGAATAAAAAAAAATAGAGGACTTAATACTGAAGCCTCAGAAAGTAAAGATCAGGACTGCCTGCAGCTCACCATCAATGAGACCATCCGAAGCAGCTAGCCGATGCAACCGTCTGACCATAAACCCAATCCCTAACAACTGGAGGGCAAAGTACTACTCCCACTGTGCCTTGGCAACACAGATGGACACTCTTGTGAAAATACCTTCCCACTAAAACCCCAGTTATTTATCTAAACCCAGGCAAAATCCACACTGTGCACTTCCTTCTCCTGAAGTGAACTGGGCGCAAGAGAGGTTGAATCTCCCGCACGGCTCTGAGTCGCATCCTTTTGGTAGACAACTGCAAGGTGCTCAAATTATTGTGGGAAAGGCTGCAGAACTTATGCAAAACCACATTTAAAGTCTGTTTTTCAGAGGCAGGGCAACAGTTAATTTTTTCAAAGAGTGTTAAAAAAAAAAAAAAAAAATACTTAATCACCTGGGCTTGAAATATGCTATCCTCTACCAGAACATTGTACTTCTGGCATATTACCCAAACACTGAAACATGCCTGCCAGGTGCTTATTAGAGTTATTCATTTTAATGGAATTGTGCGTAAGAATGAACACTAAACACGTCATTTATTTATCCGATTAATCTCTACAACACCTGTTGCCATGGCTCTTTATTAAAGACAGTAATGTAAATCTGCAAACAACAATGCTGGGAAAAAACCATCATTCAAACCAAAGTAAAACATCTGAATCAAACGGCAAGCAGATGAGGAAAGCCTTCCAGCCTGTCCTGAAAATCTGTGTCACCGAGCACTGGTGGGCTGCCTCGGCAGTGCAATTCCCCGAGTACAAAGCCTTGAAAACAGACTGCCCTGCTGCAAGTCGCGTAAGCGGACTGGTTCTGACCTCATACCAGCGTGGGATCTAGAGCGACTCTCCCGAACGCCACCAAGCATGGCGTGGCTTCGTTTCCTCAACTTATGGGTGGGCTGTTCAAGGTTTTACGGTACTCTAAAGGAATTCTTCAGCCTCAGCCACAAGCGTGTGAGCTGCGCCCACGCGACTGCCTTCAAACAGAAAACGCCAGCGAGCGGTGTCCGAGGATGAGCTCCCTGCGCTACCTCCTGCTTCCCCAAACGCTTCCCTGCGACCAAAATGCTAAGTTGGTGTACGGGGCAGCGTGTTGACTTTACTCGCCTTTTCTGTTTTTAAACTCTTAGATTTGTCTTTCAAACGGATCCGCTACGGAAACTGCAAGTGAAACATTTGTCTTATCAAAAATAACTGGAAAGCCAAAATTTCGTCTTTGACAAACCTGTTGTTTGATATATGGGTGTGAGGTGCCTTTTATAAATATTTCTAGACAGGGTCTATATCTAACGCAGTCATGCAAATTCCTAGCATAACTCGGACTGAAGATTGGGGTAGGACTACGTGTTAAATTCATATTTCACTTCTATCACCTTGTTTGGTTCAACTGAATGATCTTGACAGCTATCTACAGATTCCCTTGCTTGAGCTCCCAGTCCTTCAGAGCAGAATAAAAGTCATAAAGGATCCATTCCCCACCTGTGCTCATATCTTACCACCAGTGTAAGTGCAGGAGACATCTCTTTTTTAATTGCAGGAATAAGCCTACCTTATGCTTTAAACCAGCAAAGGAGAGCCACAGGGTGCAGGCTCCAAAGCATGCTCGGTCCTGTCAAACACACTGCATCTGACTTTAGTGAGATGAAAAATCTGATCTCTGCATTCTGCTGCTGCTGACCGAAGCTGGAAGCATCCCTTATTGCTCAAGCGAAGAGCAAATCTTCAAGGCAGACAATTTTGGAAAATTAAATTTCTGCATGTGAGCTCCTCCATCTCATCTGACCAAAACCAAAAACTGCCTATAAAATACATTCATAAAACAGTTGCCAACTGTGTGTGTGTTCGTGAAACACTGGTTTTAATGTTTACTGATGTTGCTGCAATAGCCATTGATTTTTCATGGAGTACAGTAATTACATTCTACCCAAAGTTTTAACATTATGCATCTTAATTATTTACAACATAATGTGTTCAATGGAGCACTGTATTACTTACTTTGGGTAATACATCTCCAGCGTTATGATACATCAATAAAATTATTATGCAGAAGGAGACAGCTTAACACTTATCCTTCACTGCTGATGTCCCTGCTTGTCTTCTAAGCCTGCGAGTAAACCCCCTCTTTAGTCAGCTGCCTCAAGAGTTTTCTAGAAAACTTTGAGGCCCTCAAACTTAACCGAATCTGAAACAAAAAGGACAGGCCATGCAATTTAGGTTTAAGGAGTTTATTACTGATATGCTGGTCCTTGGACAGATCATTTTGCATTAGCGAATACCTAAAAATATGAAGCCTTTTGGCTAAAAAATAAATAAAAAATATAGATTCTAGTAGCATGATGACTTAGCAATTTCTTTTCTCCTTTGGTAATTTAAATTTGGTTTTCCCTTTGGTATCTAAATTTGTAGGTGTTATTGTAAAAAAAGAAAGAAAGAAAAAGATTTATTTCTAGTGAACACATAAGACTTCTCTAAATCATATGTTCCTACAATAACAAAGCATCATTGTATAGAAATGCACTAGAGAATTTTTAAATTCTCAAGCAAAACCATGGTTAATCTTGGAGTTTGGGATCCACGCGTACTTTGAAAAGTCAAGGAGACAATGTTCTCTAGATGTGCCATTTTTAAACCACTGAAATATCAAGGAATTGAAGTTAGCCTTTCTAATAGAATACCACTAGTCATAACAATCCACGAAGTCCATGTTCTGAAAAAAAAGGAACACTGAGCTGAGGCCACTGTGTGCTTAAGACACCTTCTTTCCTCTCCTCACCAAACCCGTACTGCTCTCCTGCTACTCCAGTATTTCCCAGTTAAGCAGCTCTCCCCAAAACGAGAAGGTGTACACGCGTGGTGGTGACAGCATGCCCGAAACACAAAGTGGGCGCGTTTGTGCGAACGAAGAAAGAATTTGTTAAAACAAATTTATCTCAGCTGTCCAAAGGTGCCAGTCCTCACTGGAAGCCGCATGGAGGGGGGGCCCAGGAAGGTGATGGGAAGGAAACAGTGATGGTGCATCGTACCTACAGGAGCTTGGGGGGAGCGAGATCATCATACAACAGGGAAGAAGATAAGGGGGGATATTATTTGTAGTGATCATAAACAAAGGGGAAGAGGAGGAAATTCCATACATTAAATAAAATGTTTCCCTGATCATACGCACAAGGTTATGCAGTTTATGTACTGCAACTTTCTGAGGGCTGTATTTACACAACTGTAATTCTAGTCCTAAAAATCAAAGGAAAGAAAACTCTTCAAGAGAAAAAAGTTGATAATCATCAGCTCTCTGGAACCCCTGACTTGCTTTCTTGAGTGTTTTAAGCCTAGCCATACCTAAGCACTCTCCAGAATCAGAACATGTGATTCCTGAAGGGTTTGGCTGTTTCTGAAGAAGTGAAGGTATTAGATGATTGCAGCAGGGAACTAGCTCAGATACGAAATTTATAGTAAAAGGCTTGTTCTGTAATAAGCATTAAATGGAAGAGAGAATAGTGAGATCTAAACAACAGATACATTGCTTGCTGTGTTTAAATCAACACAATAAATCCTCCTGCATTCACCAAAAACTACCGTTTAAAAACCGTAAAGCAGTATAAAATATCGACAGAAGCTCTGGAGGTTTTCTACGAACCGATAATATCAATTCTCTTCTCTCTTTGCCTTTAAAAGATAACGAATGAAAGCTGCAACGCAAGTGATGCTGAAATACCGCCCAGAGGACGGATGTAACGGGCAGCCCCGGGGGAGAGCACGGCTCTTCTGCACCCCGAAGTAGAAGCAGAACGGGTCGCTCGCCCCAGCTACGGCGGTGAAGTATCCAATGCCCGTTAGCGGAGGTCAATTTTTTCGGTGACCTCGGTGGGCTCCGGCCGGGGCTTTGTGACAGCAGAAGACGGCGAGAGGACGGCGATGGTCTGGGTCCGCTTCCACGGGTGTGCGCAAACACGCACGCCTCCTAAAGCTCACAGCAGCTCCCAAGCGGCCCCTTCCTCGGACCCCGTTGCCTGCCCTGCTGCCCTGAGAGCCCAGCACCCAGTGCTGCCGGGGGGGGGGGGGCACGGAGCGGGATGGTAGTTGCCCACGAGAGGCATGGGAATGTTGCCTTGGGCTTAGTGCTTGAAGTACTGCATGACAGCGCTTGGGAAAACTCTGCCGCTGCTATGCAAAACTTGTTGGCTATCCGACTTAGATGATTTAAATCACTCCTGCCTTAAACTGATCCTAGGAGAGGAAAAAAAAAGAAAAAAAAAAAAGTATGTTTGGAGGGGAAAGCAACATCAGGTGGGGGTACTGCCTTTCCAAGAGAAGTAACAAATTCTGAGAGAAAAATTAGAAACCTGTGAAAGGAACAGATAAAATACAGGAGCTCTGAATCAAAGGGTGAACCACAAAGCTAGCAGACTGCAAGGACAAGAATTCAATTATATTTGCCTTTTATATCGTTTCTAATTGCTAGGGATCTGCGTTGAAGCAAAGCATGAAGTACTCTGATCTCAGACGTACAAATTCATGCTCTGATAAATAAAACACCTCTGAAAGAAAAGAGGGGAAGTTGCAAGAAAAGTTTAAAGGGAAATAATTATGCCTCATTGCAAGGCATGACAGCAGTATGCTAAATAGGAACTCTAAAAGCAGAGACTGGTTAGGATGGTTAGATATTTTTCCCCCCAAAGAGAGATGAGGCACTGGAGATAGAGGTACAAGGGACACCGAGTGCAGGCGTAAACATCCTAAGGTACAAAAGGAAATTTTCCTGCGCAGCACAGCGTCGTGTGGAGATTGTCAGGCTGCCTGTAAACCTGCCAAAGACTCAATGTCCCAGATCAGACAGAGCAATGACTCTGCTGGGTATTCGCTTCCCCGATTCCTTCCCCACTCCCTTCTCCACACGTAAAAATCCATCCTCACTCAGTTGGCCAGGACTGCAGCCTCCACAACACTGTCCTAAGACCAGCTACAAAGCTGGGCTAAGACCAGTTTTCTACCGCAGGCTACCACCAGGACAAGGCTGCCAGATTTTGGCCAGGCTCCTTGAACTCCATGCTGTGTCTACCTTCCTAGCTGCAAGGCTGCGATTCAATGTCACCAGGAGAAAGAGGACTCGCTTTTTTCTTTTTCATTAAGCATGTGGTTTAGTTAGTTCGGAGATCACGAACCCCGTCCTAAGCAGCAACACTGCTAAGCCACCGCAGCTAGCTCTTCTCTTTCCCTCGCAGGAGGACAGCCAACAGCAGCTTCCAACAACCTCTGCCTCGGGCGAGGAAACCTCGCTCTCTGCTCCCCTCGGGCTGACAAAATTTGTACAAATCTCTTAAATAGCTCTTCTAGAAACGAGCTTGGACGCTGGACTAGTTAGCAATTAAGATCTAACTTGGTAATGACAGTAAATACCTGTTGTCTGTAGGGGTTTCTAGTTTTTAAACGTTTTTTTTCCATTATATCGGTGATAGAAGCCTTGCTCTCTCTGGCTGAAGTCTTCACTCCTTCCCCCATCCACATACATCTACCCAGTGGGACTCCTGGAATTTTCCTCGGGGTGCAAAAGTGATAGCATTTGCTTTGTGCCTTTGTGGGGCAGACACGAATTTAAAAGGTTTAAGCAAAGTTACAAGGGAAAATGTAATGGTATTTGGAACTTTTAAAACAATTTACCTCGTTCTGAGCTCAGCTCAGAGACTACCCTTTCACAGTCAATCTTCCCCAGCCATCTCTCAATATACTGCAAACAAGATTAAGCTTTTGTTACTGTCTCAAAGTCAATCAGGGTCATCTGCAGCAGGCAAGGATTGAAGGTGTTTTTTAACTTGCTCCTTATCCTTTGGTGATAAGGTTCATTCCTTTTCAACTACTTTCCAAACTGAGGGAAATATTTTTCTTTCACACTTCTTTGCAAACTTTGGAGGCTTCTTTTCTTCCTTTGGAGCCAATGCACTTTGAAGGACATTTTGTCCGTGGAACCTAACTTTGAAAAATTTTCAGTCTTTTAACAGCAGCAATGGATCCAGTTCATTAAAGTTATTTTAACACACACCTACCCAACTTTCAATTTTCAAGAGATTGCTTTCTCTCCTTGCTACTATATTAATTCCAGTGATATTGCAGTTCTTTGTCGTCGGTGGTGGTGGGTTGGTTTATGTTTGGTTTTTTAAAGGATTGTGGTTTGCCTTTTAGATACGGAGCTCACCCACTGTGTACGCTCCATTCTTTGAAAAGAATTGTTATAGAGACAGACTCATAAAGGGGATAACTGAAGTCTGCAAAGATAATGGTTTGCTTTTCAAAGGGATGATCAGCTGGAAAACATTTATTCCCCTTTTCTGAACAACTGTGTCACGGATGACTCTTCATTGCACAAGCACTTCACCCTCCGTCCACTCTTGGGAAGTCACACAAGATGCAGATGGCTTATATCCACCTATTAGCCCAAGCTGGAGACCCACCTCTCCGGCATCTATCACGCACACCTCTCTGCCGTGATGGCTTTCATTCACTGCTCGCTATCCCGGCTTCTTTGCAGGTCTGTCTACGCTTGGCATCCGTGGTCCCAGGCCGGCAAGACGCTATCACGCCGAGCTGCAGAAGGAACATATCTGCTAGCAGAGCCTCAAGCTCGAAGTGCTCCAGCTAAAAGACTCGTTTCCAAGCTCCAAGCTGTCTTCAAGTTTCCTCTCGCGCTGGCTCTTCACGCGCTGACACGAGCAAAGTGCTCATCCCACGCCGTGGGCCAAAGCGCGGGGACTGTCACGTTGGCTTCAGGACCGAAAGGTTCGGTGAAAGAAACTAAGTTCTCGGCCAGACGCTTTCATGAGTGAAATCAAACTTACGTGATTAAATGTCTGATAAGACATCTGGTGTGTTCTCTGACCCTGTTAGGAGTTGCACACTTCACACTCTCTGACTTACTCTGTCAGCTTCAGTTGTCCATAAAACACAAAGCTTTCAGTACATGAAGTTAAACATTTTTACTGTGATATTGCAGCCTTAAGTTGAGGGCTCAGCTGCTAGATGTAAAGAGCAAGAAAGAACCAAAGAAGTGTGACAGCAGAAAAACATTCAGTCTGCAAGAAAAAAGGATGTCAATGTTTGTATCTTGGAAAAGGGAGAATGTCTGGTTTTGCTCTTCTGCTTATACGCTGAAATTCTCTTTCTTGAGAAGATTAAAGCCTTAAAAATGAACTCTTGAATGGTTTCTGAGAGCATTCCTTCATTTGGAGAGAACAAAAACTAAACGTAGCAACATACTGACTTGACACATAGCCCCTTCTCCTTTCAGGGTGCAGTCCCAATGCAATGCAGTTAACATAACTCATCAGAGACACGTACACCCAGAACACGTAGGGTGAAATCCACCTAGAATGGTAACCACATTCATGAAAAATCCATGCCTGCCCATGTGGCTCTGAATGCCGACAACAAAAGAAGTTTAATCGCATAATCATGCTTTATCCCACAACAAACCACCTAGCCAGATTTGGCTCTTACTATGTCTTTTTTAGGGCTAATTTCTGTCTTCAAATCAATTTTAACAGGATTGCGGGGTATAGCTGAGCACAAACACAAGAACTCTGATTTCCCAGTGTTTCAGACAGATTTCTAGATTACTGCTAGCACACAGATAGGCATTGGGCTATCAGGAGAGATCAGGTGCTGAGCAGCGAACGAATGCTACCTTCCTCTTTCATGAAGCTGCCTGTGCCTTTCAATGTTTCCTGAGAGCTTCTTGTAGCTTGTGTTATCTACTGCCTTTTTCCTCTTGATGATTTTTGTTTCCTCTGCCATTTTCAGCCATAAATTTTTCAATATCACATCTCAGGTTGAAGCAAGCGAAGCAACATATATAGATAAAAATATATGTATGCACCCCCACACACAAGCATACACAAACACAAGCAGCATATAAAGCTGTACAGTATAAACTGTGTTTTAAATGAGTGTATACCAAAGATGATACTTGGCATTCTCACTACGTCATGCTCTTCACCTCCTGGAGAGTTTTTCATTCTCTCTTCCTCTCTGAAGAGATATATACACGTATGCTTGCACGCCCATATACGTGCACGTGTTTGTATGCATACAGAATCGAACAGCAGGCTATTTGTAGCATGTAGGACAACCGAGGAGCACAAACTGTTCTGCTTGCTTGCAGTCCTGCTTTGATGGAAAGCAAAGGCTGCGGGCATCCCTTGTGCACTGCTGCCGGACAGGAGCTTTCAGAGACTAATCCTGAATCCTGGCAGTGAGATTTGTCAGGTTTTCTAACGAAGGAAGCTGCCTGGCAGAACTGGCTGAGTTACTGCACCACTGCTTTAGATCTCCGTTACTGCCTCCAAGGTCAGCTGTCCGCTTTAAAAGAAGGAAAAGAAAGATCCAAACAAGTTCAGGGGCAGGCAAAAGTTCGAGCTCTCTCCTCCACTCGTGCCAGTGGGGCAAGCAGGACCACTGCATGTATAAGGAGGGATACAGAGTGGAAACACAGAACTGAGCTTGTGCAGATGTGTTCTGAAACGAAGAGCACAAGTAGCTAGAATTTTAGGTTGTGGTTACCTTAGCCTGCATTTTTTCCAGCTGCAGCTAGCAATTGCACCTGGACTACAACCCAATTCTGCACCAACAGAAGCCATCTCCAAACCTCGTTCTGACATAGCTGGAAGCAAGTTGATTCCCATTAAAAGAGGAAAACAGGCATGTTTTACAGGTGAAAAAAAAAAATAAAAAAAATCTGAGAGCAAGATCCAACAACTAGTTGGGAACTGAGGGATGCCTTTTCCTCTACCACCTCAGCAGTTTGGCATTAATTCTGAGCAAAGTGAGAACATACCACGTGCCAGTATCAAACAAGGCACCTTCATTATACATCTGTCAGCCACGGTACTGGAAGGAGATACAAACCCTGACTGTATTTCAAAAGTCCACCTTTTCTCATTTGGGCACCTATTGCTGTCCCCAAGTTTTCCATCATTTAGCACAAGGGGAGTCCATGGCTATGATCGTGCTTCACCTGGCTTCTGAAATAACTAAAGTGACAGCCTTGAATATTGACAGAGAGAGTTGCCAAAAGAAATTTTATTAACTGCCCAGGGACATCCATTTTTATTCATCACTCTCTGAAATTGTCAGAGTAACACAAGTTTTTCACATGGAGGATTTAGAAAAATCATACTGAGCTAGAACCAAGGGACCTTCTCCGCTCAATTTACAGTTGATATTATTTGCAAAGCGCTTCCTTCAAGGAACAAAACCACTGTCAGAGAACAGGGCAATGACAGATTGCCAAATCTTTTTACTCCCAATCACTGCAGTAGGAAATAGGAACCGGGTCTCTTGAAGACTTTCCACTGCTAAAAACCGCTGCTAACCACGGACTAAAATAAAACAAAACTCCAAACCAACTAACCAAACAAAACCCCTCCACATCTACGACCTCTGATGGAAAGAGTTATACCAAACAATAATATCACTAACCAGTCATCCTATCTCAGCATGTACTCATAGCCACCATAACCTGAAGACTTAAAACACTCTGAAGTGAAATCCTTGCGCAAAATGAAGTTGTTCTGTAATACAACAAAAACAGGTGCCTTCACAATTACACTGCTTGTTTTAAAAATGAGAAAGGGAAAAAAAAAAAAAAAAAAAAAAAGGAAAGGCAGAGACCAAGAATTTTGTACTATCTCCTCTTCCTCACAGTTCCTTGAGCAACATGACTGGACCAAGCACTGCCTTTGCTAATTTTTTGGGCTACACCCGTTGTCTGCGGAGCTGCTGAACACAGCCCAGCCCATCCGTAGGAGAGTCCTACTAATGCAATTGTGTACACATCACCCAGAGCACATGAAATGTCACACAGCAGGCTATGTAGCTTCGTTAGTTGAGCTGCAGAAAGTTGGCAGGGGTGGGAGCATTCCGGTCTGGGGAGGGACTGTTAGTAGTTGTTCTTTTTTAACCTCTGGAAGTTCCTGTTCAAATTCCCTGTGTTGACCACAGACACCTGCAAGGACAGTGCCTTGAGGAGAACTGAGCCTCGCTGCTGTACACACAGGCATGGCTGGAGATGACTTTCCCAAATGCACCTCTGTAAAAGCCAACCCATCACGCAGGAACCCAGGAGAGACAGAAAATTTACCTACGCGGTTCTCTGCTCTATGCCTCATAGCGCACTGCAGACACCCCGGTCCAAGACACCAGTAACTTGCTTAGGCTGGTTGGTCACTGCTGAGACCACCAGCAGCAGAGGTTTAGTGATGTGGTATAATAATAGGGAGTTTCCTAAAACATTAAAATAATCATAATAATAATAGGAAGTTTCCTAAAACAAAACAAAAAAAAAGCAGTCAAGGCGCTTGTGCGCGCTTTGGCTACACTAACATTCAGTGCAGCCTCCATAAAGGTGTTCAGCAATGGCATAATGCTTCACTTGACATTTTTTACAGATAGAGATAAACTTACAAAACATGAAATCTAGATAATTCTTCACTTGACTTTCTTTGGATAGGGCTAAGTGCTTAAAAATGTCAAAGGAGGTTGATTCTTAATGATGATTTTACAGAGAACTATCAAACACTGTCTGACATTTAGGATTCAGTTCTCTGAGAAATGAATCCTAAATGGGCACTTTAAAATATTTAAGGGCTTTTTTTTTTTTTCCCTTGACATTGCCTCTTTGCTCAAAGGCACGAGACAAATACATACTGAAGAACAAATAAGGCTTTGAAATGTCGCAAACATCACCTTGCTACTGCACTCCTGTAACATTCGCAAAATGTCAAAAGGATCTACTTGCCTCCCCATGTTATATTGTTGCTTTTGAAGACAATAAATGTTAGCAAGATACTGAAGCAGTGTATGCTCAAAGATGCTGTTCAAAAGAGAAAACAGTTTGTTATTTTTGGTTTCTATAGTAGAATAGCTACTCACTGTGAAAGTCTACAAGGCAGATACTCACAAAACAGGGACGCACCTTTCTTTTCAAAGCTCCAAGTTCATAATAGTTCGGGATGCTCCAGCACCCATCCCATGGCTCCCTATACAAACCAACCTCCTACAAAGCAAACCAGAATGTGCATTTTCATAATTAAAAGACAGCATCCCTTAGGGCTCTTATTCTTGTGATAAGGGCCCACCCTTTCCCTGCCGTGGGAAATACACTCTATCTAAAGATGCAGTGCAGCCCTCTTTTTCAAAGACAACAGCTGAATAGCACGCTGCGGAAAGAACAGTGGAGTGGCTTTGGCCTCAGAAATATACTGCAGATCTCTAACAGAAACAGCTGAGAGAATCGGGCATCCAGCACCTTGCTTTTGCAGAAATACCTCAGGTCTTGTCAAGAATCAAGAAAAAGCAAGCCTGAGATCTTTGAGGGTAATACAGATTAGAAGCACACAATGAGGAAAGAGTCACTACTTTTCATTTCAAGAAGCTGTGTGTATCTCTAATGCCTTGTTAAGCAAAACAGGAGGGAAGAAGTGACCTTTAAGCTGAGCCAGCTAACATTTAAACAAGTACTTATATTGGTTCTTACTCTCAGCTTAATTGCATAACACGCATTAAGTTAGTATCTCTCCATCTGTGTGAGCAGGGTCTGGGCTTTTCACTGCAAACATTTCACATGAAGGCAGACAAAAGAAAAGCCAGCTCATTTCTCTAAGAATATCAACTCCCTCATTTAAGAAATCAGCTCGTGCAGGTCACCAAGGACAGCAAACATTTATGAAAGCACCAGCACCCTCGCCTGTCCCAAGACTAACGAGAAACAAATCCGAGTCCTGCATGAAGTGTGCTGGGCGGCATGGGCTCACGATACGATTCGCTAGTATTATTCAGCAATGACACCCTAAGAAGAATAAAGTATATCCTTGAAGTGACTTGGTCAGCTCTAGGGACAAAGACAGCTTGAAACTACCTGTGTCTCCATGAGGAATTTGAGAAAATCTTGAGCAGACTGTAATGCTTCTGTCTGCCGATTGCTCTATCTCCCTGCAACATACCTGCACGGTGCAGGAATTCTTGACTGACCAGATCTAAACAGCAAAAACGAAATTACTATAATGTTTTGGGTGATGACAACCTTCCCACAAGGGAAAAAGAAAACATGTCTTAACTGACAGCAAAGTATTTTTTCAGAAAAATACTAGTTTATCCATAAAGAAAAGTCATAAAGAAAAATTCAGTGGATGATAAGATGCCCTGAAAGGGAAGCTGGCATTCCAAAATCCTTTTGATTACACTACCAACTCATTTCCCTTTGTTCAGGTAATGCCTGGGAGCTCCCAGGACTTTGTGGATCTGCCAAAGTTTCAGCACCTTCACTGTCCCAGACCAGTTTTCAGCTCTGGGAGTCCTGACTCCAGAGTCAGAATCAAGAAAGCCCCAAAGTCATGGCTCAAACCAGGCCTCTTGGCCTACATGCTGCACAGTTCAGAAATCCTGGGGTGGCCACAGAGCTCTTGGGTAGCTTTCCTCAGAGAACTGATACTGGGAGCAGCTTCTTGCCTTACAAGCTTCAGACTATGTCAGATACCATCAGATAATTTCAGCTTTGCTGGTGTTTCCAAAAGAAAAGTTTTGAAACATGAGTTTCTGAAAAGTAATCGCTTTGGACTGACTCAGAGCAAAAAAACCCCACAAGTTCTGAAGTGTCAAAGTTCCATTTCTTTAACATCGCAGAGTAGCCTTGAAACTTGGCAGGAACAGGCTGGTTCATCAGGTCTCTAACTTGATGGTTTCTAAAAAGAAGTAAAAGACTTGACGAGAGGGATATTTCTCTTGATTTTATGGCGGATCTCATTTTTGGACACGTGTTATCAATTAATTTGTATAATAAGACTGAAATAGCCAGGGAGCTGCTGAAGTCCTGTGTACAGCGCCCATCAGTTAATGTTGAAAAAAGGGAAATAATAACTAGACATGATTTAAGGTTTAGGAACTACCTACTAGACAATGGGGCTTTATGTCAGGAAGGGTAATGGATTATTAACAAACCTTGAAGAACCGCTTGCAACTGCCAAGATTAGGGAAGAAGTAGGTAAAATGTAATTCCGTTGCGACCACCGACTCACTGACCACCTACTCAAAAGAAGACAACGAAGGAAGAAGACACTCTGCGCACTAATTTACATCAGAGACGAAGAAGAAAGAACCAATCATTGAGGAAAATAACATGTATTAGTTAAGTGTATAAACATGAGGATTTTTAAGACAAGGGTGTCTTGTCTTGAGACAGGCACCCATGCACGTGCGTCAATGAAAATAATTTGAAAATACCTCGACTCTGTGTGTTATTGGTGTGCACACCAGGTAAGTGAACCCCGTTTGTGGGACAACACTCAGCTGGACATTTGCATCTAAGCTTGTGACCACATTCTTTGTGCGCTGTCGAGGCAAGTTTTCTACACTGTATTAACTTCCAGCTTTTGATGATGTCATCTCTAGAAAACCATTCTCCATTTCATTATTTCACCAGCGGGTCCCATTAGGACATTCCCTATAATCATATCAAATTCTCTTTCCCGAGAAGGTACAGTAAAAAGGCAAAACAATCCACACAAAAGGCAACCAGCGATCTACTCCCAGAAAACCTCAGAGGATGTCAGGCATTCACCGAAAGCACAGTGGATGCCTAAAAGGAATGATATTCTCAGTCTTGTACGATCATACGGAGCTGATAAAGGCAATCCTGGGAGTGTCTCACAACAGGGAGATTGCATAGCGGACTTTAATTGAATTTAATGCTAGAGAAGTTTTATATACCAGAGAAAACTCATCCCAGAGAGCTTTTTAGAACTAGATTTTCAAAAGAACATCTGTTTATGCAGGCGTCTGAATTTTCAGGCAGGAACAACAGGATTTAGATCCACGACTGTCAGATAGAGCAAATGTTTGTGCAAGCAACCCAGAAAACTCAATTCTATTGCTTCTGCCACTGCAGGTAGGTGCACAGGACAAGGATTGGGTGCAAAACAGCAGGAAAGGGTTGTCTTACCCTGCATGCGCACCCCAAAAAAGGGTACGCGCTAGCTTTGCTTCCTGCAGACACTGGGAGAAGCAAAGCAGTTAAATGTCTTATTCAGCGATGCGATATTGTTCTCTTTCTCCCTCCTGATTTTTCGCTCTGATGTTTCCTGGCTCACAGTTAACATGTCCACAACTAATCAAAAGTTCATTAAGACATCAAGGAGACAAGTACAGCCAGAAATTTCAAGGGAGCATGTTTTTGTCCCTAAATTATTTAAAATCTACTCATTATTAAGAAGTAAGCACAAGGCTGTCACAATGAATCCATCTCTCTTAACACAGGACGATTATCCACCACATTTGGAAACAACTCGGTAACACTGCAGAGGAGACCCAAGGGACTAAGACTGGAGCATGACCTAATGCTTTTTAATTGCTGAGGCAACAAAGGCTAACAGGGTTCCTGGCTTTGCATTCCTACCAGGTGAAAACAGTGTAGTAAGCCAGCCATAGGAGAAGAGAAAATAAAAACAGAGGATAACTATAGAGAAATCAGAACACCACACCTATTTTTTTGCTTCTGAAAGTTGAGAAAACAAAACATACTAAACTGTGAAAGAAAACAAATATTGTATTTTGCAATAAGCATCAAGAGTTAAGTAAGTCTAAGAAATAAGCTAGAACACCAGAAACCAGGTCTGTCATAAATCATTATTTCATATTCCTGTAAAATTCCAAAGCCTAAGAGCCAAGTTTCCAGAAGTGGGTATCAATCAGTGGGGTCTGTGACTGCAGACTCACAAATTCCCTGTCCTGCATACCCGTGGGCATGAAATTCTGGGCACAAATGGCATGTATGCACTCACATACACACACATCTGCATGTACACACAGTACCGTTCGTGTATCTGCTTTCAGATCAGGGTCATCTGTAGACACAGGCAAAGTAGGCAGTTTTCAAGAACAGGTATCTGCTGGAGGTGATAAAAGGAAAAGCAGCAAAGTGGGTCTGACTGCCTATTGGCTTTGGAAAGGTGAGTACGGCTGGTGCTGCTGACAAGGAAGTGGCTACTGTAGTTTTCTTTAAAGCAAGTATTATATAAAAATAATAGTAAAAACTTTAAAACATTGACTAGACGGTCTACCGGTAAGTCTGAGGACTACACCAATTTGCCTGTTCCTTCATGAGAAACCTGCTTCCTTTCCCTTTTGTTTCTCCAGAATCCCCTATTAATGAGCTCAGAGACCCTTACAATCAGAAAACGTGTCAAATAAAAAAGATATTGCCCAGCGATACATGTGTATCTTAGCAAGTTCTAGACTTCTCCTTAACACACAGTATAACTAGAGAGGGAAGAAGAGGGAAGGGAGAAGCAGTTTTTCACCTGTTTTGCTGTCATAGGCAAAGGGCTCCCCATACACTGACTGAGCCACTGCAGTAACACCAATTCCCTCCTGAAAAGGAATTTCAAAGCCATGGAGCAAAACAGAGACAAATGAGTGTGAAAGGATGGGAGCGAACCCCCAACGTGAAGCAATAGTAAACCTGTTCAGAAGCATGACACAAACACCAGCTAGGAGCTTTTTCTCATTGCTTATTTTAAAGCACACAAAAAAATGCTGAAAGAATAAGCTTCCCCATCCACAAGGTGTAAACCCATAGTTGCACATACCAAAATGACTAGGAATTTATTTCTTCACTATGTCCCCACGGTCAACAACACTTTAGAATTTAAATATTTTTGCCTGAGCTTTGTGAAGAGTAAGTCACAATGAAAAAAATGACCTGCTATTAACATTTTGCAGAGCTGTATTAAAAAAATCCTCATCCTTACCATCCTAATGCTTTCCAAGTTCAAGAGGTCAGGAGTGCTACAGGGGACCTCAAGGCAGCACAGATGAGAGAAATGATCCCTGCGGGTTCCCCCAGGGCAGCCGTTCTAGCTAAGGGAAGGAAGGAAGGAAGGAGCTCTTAGCCAAAGCCAGGCTCCAGGGGGAAAACCAGGAAAGCTCCCCAGGTCCAGAGCAGCGAGGGATCTGCAGAGGTTGAAGGGTGAGCCAAGGGGTGCTGAGGAAAGGCAGGGAACAGAACCAGAGAGGAGGAAGAGCAACGTTTAATTTGCCATTAAAATCAGTATTTCAAGCTGAAAAACTCGTATTACTGATTATTTTTTTTCCTACTGCCTCAGGAATTAATTTTCCATCGCTCTCTAGGTCTCTGTGGCCATTTTGACCCACAAAATCACTTTATTTATCTGAAAAATTACAAATTCTAGAAAAATAAAAGCTACCTTTGGTCCAATTTTCTCCCTCATTCTCCCTCCACGCTCAGGACTGCTCCCTGTTTTATTGCCACCAGTTATCGGTCTGAATCCAGCTCTAGCACGCAATCAAGGGACAAGATTTCTACCACTTCTTATTCATCCAGCAGATCCCACCGCCACGTACTTTGCGACGGCAACCCTGCGAATTGCCCGTAAATCTCACATTAGTACCCGCCTAACCGGGAGAACTGCAAGAGGGGGCCCTTCCCATTCTGCTCTGTTCCTCGTCTGACAAAATGACTGTTCCTTTGCACGGAAAGATACCCAGCTCAGGGTTTTAGTCTCCCTCCCAACTACATTTTGGGTTACGTGCAACGTAGAGCATCATCAACTCAACCTGGAGTAGGCCTGGCAGGGCACGTCTCCCCAGCCAGCCGCCCGTTCTGCTCCGCGGGAACTCACCCGGAGCGGGTAGAGGAAACAGACCCCTTACTCTACGAGTAGTTGAATTTCTGCTAATGCCACAAAGCCATTTGCATACTGCAGTTATAAACGGTCTCTGGAATATCTGAAAGACTAGTCGGGGTTTTGGCCGAACCTTGAGCTTTTGAAAGCACTTCTTACCAAAGAAATCTTCATAGTCCATGTTATTAATTACTCTTGGCGTTGTTGTGGTTCGTTGCGACTAATTCTTTTTCTGCAACTTCTACCTGAATTACAAGCGGTCATGTATATAATGTGTTTTCATTGTTCTAGCATTTTTGGGTTTCTTCCATTTCTAACCGTGGTTGTTCCATTTGCATAAAATTTAAAATTATAATTCACCTCTCCTGGGGTTTTATTTCTGTAAGATTTGGTCTTGAGCTAAAAGACATAATAAGCATAGAGGATTTTCATTTTTTCTAACTAGTGTTAATAAGACTATATATTTTTTTCCACAGACATAATTGTATAGCTCTAGGGAATACCACAGGGTAACAATTACATGAAATTATTAAAAGCATCCTTTTAAATGTCTTGAGATCACTCAACTGTAAATGATTTTTTTTTTTTTACTATTAACTTCATCAGAATAGTAATACCTGGAAATATAACCAACTTTAACAGTTCATTATGATGGAAACTTGTTACTTATGGAGAGACACTGTGTGTATAAATCTGCCTATTTTTTTCCATAATTAATGTGTGTGAAAGTTTCGGGAATCTACTTATGCATGATTCACAAATTTCAATTTGATTTTATGAACCATTTTCTATTCTTAAACCTTTTACTGCGTTCCGTCTGCTACTCCACATACTTTGGAGAAGGGGGAAGGGTGTCGAAAGATCTGTCTCAAAACAGGCTGATTATTCAAGATTACCAGTACTTGAACCAATCCTACCTGGGGAGAACAAAAGAGTAGCCGTGTCCTAAAACAGCAGGTGAGGAAGAAAGAAGCTGTCAGGAGACACTCAAAAGGTGCAATTCAGACAAGAAGCCACACAAAAAAAGGAACTGGAATCCTATAAAACTTGTGCCTCATGCCAGTTACTATTCCCCAGTGAAAGGGAGGCCGAGGCAGCATTTTTTATCGCTTTGCGCCCGACTGCACAGTTCTGGCAGTAGCTCAGGTACGAACTGCATGGTTTGGGAACCTTCACGGAGCCTTTTTTTGTCTCTTCTTCCACGTTGTACTGAACTCGGGAGCTAGCATATTCGCCAAAGGAGTTGTGGGATACACTGCTGTCTGCAGAAAGCCTGGGAAAATAGAATTGTAGGTGTGTGCAGGCTTGGAGCAGTGAACGTGCTCACGTGGTGTGCTGAGACCCACCAGGACCCTGCCTGACCCCTGTGAAAGTTCAGCTGGAACCTTCTCCTCTGGGAAATGACTATACAGCAAAGCTATTCAGCAGAGCCTAGGATATAACACTGGTAAATCTATTTAATAGTAAAGTCAAAAAAAGATCACCTCTAGCCGTTCAATTCCTGAACTTGTAATTGCCTCAAAATGCCATTAAACTACTCTGTTATAAAGGCAGCATTTTGAGAGACAAAACCGAAGGAGTAGAAAGCAGTTGGGAGATTTCATTCTTTTACAAATATCCATCAAGTAATTCCCAATGAGATCCAGGCACTTAAACAGAGCCATGGCTCTCAGGAAGCAATGGGGGGGACGCACCTCAACAAGAGCCCAACCGCAGCAGGGCTTGGTCAGGACGATACCTCCAGGGCTCACACGGAACCCACGGCACGGAGCCACGAGGAACGTCAGAGTGGTACATCCCCACGTTCGGTCTACAAACACGGTGACTACCAACAGCTGCGGCACAACGAAACTTGAGAAATTCACATTTACAGTGCTGCCAGGCGCTTGAAGCACTTAATTCCCATTGCTTTTCCAACAAGCATCTGGGCAGCGTGGAGCACAGATTGCAGCTCACGCTGGGAAGCGCTAAACGTTTCTCAGTGTCACATCTAGAGGCATCCGAAACACACCCAGGCAACCCATAACCCGAAACCCACGGCAAAGCACAGCCACCAGGGAAGCAATGGCAAGAAGGACCAAGCCAACTCGTCTCCTTATTCCCAATAAGCAGATGCTTCAAATAACCAGGGCAAGATCCCCAGAGCTTTGGTACCAAAGGTACCCAAATGATTACTTTAATTAACTCTGCCCACCTCTTCGCATTCCCAAAACACGGGTGTCACGGACAGCAATTAAACACCACAGAGCTGCTCGCTCACTTCCCCCCTGCCCCGCCGCCGGTGGGATGGGGGAGAGAATCAAATTAAAAAAAGTAAAACTTGTGGCTTGAGATAAAGACAGTTTAATAGGACAGAAAAGGAAGGGAAAATAATAACAACAACAGTAGAATATACAAAACAAGCGATGCACAATACAATTGCTCACCACCTGCTGACTGATGCCCAGCCAATCCCCCCCAGTTTATATACTGGGCATGATGTAAACGGTATAGAATAAGGGGCAGAGAATGCACTGGTTTTGGCTGGGGTAGGGTTAATTTTCTTCATAGTAGCTAGGACAGGGCTATGTTTTGGATTCGTGCTGAAAACAGTGTTGGTAACACTGGGATGTTTTGGTTCCTGCTGAGCTGGGCTTACCCCGAGCCAAGGGCTGTTCTGCTTCTCCCCCCACCCCACCAGTGAGCAGGCTGGGGGGGCACAAGGAGTCGGGAGGGGACACAGCTGGGACAGCTGACCCCCACTGACCCCAGGGATATCCCAGACCATGCTCAGCATATACAGCTGGGGGAAGAAGAAGGAAGGGCGAAAATTCAGATTTACGGTGTTTGTCTTCCCAAGTCCCCGTTACGGGTGCTGAAGCCTGCCTGCCCGTAGGGAGTGGGGAATGAATTCCTGGTTTTGCTTTGCTTGTGTGTGTAGCTTTTGCTTTACCTATTAAACTTTTCTTATCTCAACCCACAAGTTTTCTCACTTTTACCCTTCTGATTCTCTCCCCCATCCCACTGCGGGGGGAGTGAGCGAGCGGCTGCGTGGTGTTTAGTAGCCGGCTGGGGTTAAACCACAGTGGGATATTCCAGATCCTGCTGCTGCTTCTTGTGCAGCTGCTCGGAGACTAGATGGAGCAGAGGACATGTCCACAAGATACAAAGGGCACAACCCTAAAACTCCCTAAACTGGGCAGGTTGCAGGTGGAACACCATCCGCGTGGGTACTGGCCCACCGCCCCCGGCTTCTCACTCCAAAGCCAGCTCGTTCGGATCAGCCTGCACAACGCTCCACAGCACAGGAACGTCCTCAGTGTTCCTACCATGCAAATATCTAATTAATACTACAGGGAGGTGCCACATCCCGATTTCTCAGGATGACAACTCGGGTTTGCCGATTCCCAGGTCAGGATTAAGGTGAAATGACACCAGGGATCCTTTAACTGACAACACTCAGCTCTTAGTCGCTCACAACAAGAATTGGCACGCTCACCACAAAAATTGGTATGCTCACGACAAAAATTGGCACAAAACTTCGTCAGTAAACTGTGTAACATGTGCTAACCATACCTCACCAAACATATACTACAGGCTTTGCCTATTTAGGGATCAGTTCAGGGAAAATAATGAGGAGATCCCTCCTGTTGGGTCAGGAGGTTCCGAGCAGAGCCCCTGGCTTTCCAGACTCCTTCTCAGAGAGGAGCCCAGGGGTGGCTGGATCCACTCCCAGTCCCAGACTTGGTCAGGGGTTTATGTCTAAAGGGATGAGGTGTAGGGATTACGGAAAAAAGAGAGAGAAGAGAAAGATTTCACCGTTCCTGTGTCCAGCATTGGTCCAGTCAGCCTAGGGGTCCAGTCCCAGTGGGCACACGCACCTGGGGCTTCAGTTTTTGCCCTTTTATCATCTCTTTGCCCCTCCTTCGGGTGGGCACTCAAACTCATTAGGCTAATTAGGTGTCACAGGTGGTTTGTGCTTCCAGATCCTTCAGGAAATGGGTGGGTGGGCCCGGAGGTCATAGGTGCAGGAACAGTAAGAAGACTGATCTCATCATTAAAAAAAACCCCAAAACAAACAAACAAAAAACCCCCAAAAACACTGAACTGTTGTAGGTCTGCTACTTTTTTAGTACTGCACCAAACCTTAGTCAAAGTCCTCCAAACCTACAGGACAGTGCCCTTAAATAATAAGCATTTCAGAGAAAATTAGGCATCAGAGTAAATGCCTAATTAAGATCGACGACTCACGGGGAGGTCTAATCTCTTTTTTTCTGCAGACTCAGCAAAGAAGCCCAGTTATCAGCTCACAGAGGACAAATTACAAACAGAAGAGCTTTTGTTCTCTTGTTAGGTCAAGTTCTGCCAGAAAAACACAGCATCACCCCAACAGTTCTGGTGCCATTCACAGCACAAAGGGCTGGATCAAACACAGTGGAACGGCCTTTGATGCAAACAAAACAGGCCACTTTTCCCCTCCCTTCCCAAAGATTATTTTTATACTGAGACAAAGAGTTGCTTGGAGGGACCTGCAATCCACTCCCATAATGGGGTGTAAGTGAAGCAATTTGGGCTGAAGAAAACATAATGAAGCCCTTCCAGGACATGAGTTGTGACAGGGTTTGTACAATAGGAGGGTGAAAAGCTAGAAGAGGAACATGAACATCTTAAAAATCCATCCTAAATCTCATTATGGCCAGGAACAGCTATTCCAGAGCAGACTAATTTTCTGGATTGTAGTGCACTTAAAGAAAATACAGCCCAGCTTTTTCAATCACGGCAGATTCATCCTTTTCACACTTTTATTAACTTGGCATTTTATTTCACTGAAATGCTATAGGCCCTCCACATAAAGATGTGTCTCACAAATGCAATTCTCAACTAAACAGCCTTTTAAGTGCTGCTTGCCTTTGAGTTTATCCCTGGGGGGGCATTGAAGGAGGAAGAGTGTGTGTGAAGGAGAGATCATATTGAAGAAGTTCTCTGCAGTAATTCAGCAATCCCAGATCTTTGGTATACAGTTTCAGAGCATCCTGTGTCTTGGCTGTATGTCAGGGCTTATTAAATCTGGGTACCACATTAGAATAAACATGTGTCTCAGCTTTTCATAACATGGTCACCTACACCATAACTAGCATACAACTACAGGCCATTGGTGTAAGTGCTAACTTTTATTTGAAGATCCCAGGTTGCAAAATCCACTAACAGAAACATCTGACATGCCAATCTCTCTCCAGCCTGCTCTTCTGTCCATCTGCAAGGATGGCAGGGTGCCCGCTCTCAGGCCGTAACAACAAATTGGCCAAGGAACAACAGGCCTTCAGGAACTGGCTGAGAGAAAAAAAGAATAAAAACCAAACAAAAACCACCAAAAAAACCCCACAACCAAACCTGTGCTCCAACCTTGCCCCTTGATAGCAGCCCCTAAACTCACTGACCTTACCCTTTTGTGAACTTACACCAGTTTGGGGGTTTTAAATTAAAAGTCGCCGGTGGAGTCACAGCCCTGGGATAGATACAGACAGCTGGCTCGGTGGTACGAGGGCAGCAGGGATCATCCTGCAGCCATTCAAAAAGCACTGTCAGAGAGAGCAGCATCTTAAACGGCACCTGTTGGCACTTTATGTGCCACAAAACAATACGTGCAAAAGATGACAAATACCCTGTGCAGTTTGGGTTGTCTCCAAAGATTTTACTACAGCATTTGTCAGGGAAACGCTAGTGCTGCTCGAATGTTGCACCGTAACAGAAAAATCCTGCCAGTAGGAACTGTATAGAGACAAGATCACTGCCACCAGCAGACATGCAGAACTACAGAAAAAAAAACCCAAAACCATCAAAGAACTGCTTAAAAGAAGAGGATGGGCAGCAGCCTTGAGCTCTGGACATGTCTACTGAAGTCACTGAAATGTGTCATTGAAATGGTGACAGAAGCAACACAAGCCCTTCTGTGTTTAACAAAACAAAGATGCACTTCCACATTTGGAGTCACCGTGCTCTGCTCTCCCAGTCTGCTCCAGCATTTACCCTGGCACAGCAGAGCCATGGGGGATGGAACAGGCCAATGTCCCTCTCTTCTCTTAAAAGGAATAGGGATAACCATTTCTCTCACTGCTGACATGTTTTGCTGAAGATAATTTATTGCTCCCCCCTCCTCCTGGTTTCTCTAAATGCCATTTCTCCTTTACCAAAATTTCCTCTAAGCATTAAGAAAGCACACCCTAGAAAAGAGGACAAGAGTAGCTGCTAGTGAGGTGCAGTAAGGCATCCACCGTGTAACTGCACCATGCAGAAGCAAATCTGGGGATCTAATTTATGACCTTCTTTAAAAAGAAAGTTCTAAAAGAAAAAGCTGTTTGGGGCCTATCTGATTCACAGTACTGCAAGACACTGAGTTTTAAAAATACTAATTTCCAAATTTCTTGGTAAGCTGAATTTGCTAACAATAAAAAAAATAACTCTTAGCCAAGTGCTGTCAGCAGCATGAGGGGCCAATTTCACATATCTAAGGGTTCCTCTTATGATTTGAGCAGTGATGGTCTGAGTGCCATGCAGACAACTGGAGAGAATTAACTACTTTCATTAAGAGCCTTTAACCAGCAACACTCCCTCAACTCCAAGGGAAAAAAGCAAAACCATGTTTTAGGCGGAAGAGAAAGGAGCTGAGTGGGAAACAAAATAAACTTGGGAAAGCCCATGAGTGATAAATCAGTAATATCTTCTAGGCATGGCACTCCCACCCCCCGGATCTCTTGGCAATACGTCTAACTTCAGCCTTTCCCTCACAGCTGTGAGCGGCTATTGAACCAACATTTCAGTATTACCATGAGCCATCTCCCTCATTCTCTGCTCTCACAGTTGCAGTTTGCTGTTCCAGTTCAGCTCTGGGCACTAAGAGATGAATGGCTCTGAAGGCACTAGTTCAGGTTAATCTCAGCTGCAGTGCACATGCTTTTATTTGCTGATAAGTAAAACCAGGGGCTGCCTCTTGATTCAATCACTGCCTTCCAGAGCTTCAGCACAAGAGCTCTGTTTCCTGCCAGCCCCCTCAAAGCCACGGAGACTCAGTACTGAATCTCCAAGGAGGAAACAACAGGTGCAGGAAAACACTTCAAGAGTTCTTTCTAACAGCGATGA
>JAVJGG010000048.1:17650702-17663553 GCA_035590195.1 Aviceda cuculoides | reverse complement strand
ACCCCGGCCAAAAAAAAAAAAAAAAAAAAAAAAAAAGGCAAGAGCTGCTATTTTTTTTCTTCACTTAACCTGCCTTGCCATGGAAATGAGGCTGATGCAATCTTTGGTTTTGTCTCTCTTCTTCTAAGCTCTAAGCTTCTTACTTCTCTACTTGCTCTTTTCTCTATCCCCGGGAACTTCAGAGCCTAAAAGAGGGGTTTCAGCACAGTAGAGGTCTCTGAGGTTCCTACAGATTTCATAAAAAAAAAAAAAAAAAAAAAAACCACAAAAACAAAACACCTGCACAGAGGACAAATATCTTATAAGCCTGACAAGCAAGGGAAACAATGCAATGGAAGCTTGTACTATTTCAGACACCAGAAAATCCAACAGAGGAAGAAGCTCTTACCCATGCTGACTAAAGATTATAGTCGTAGAACAGGAAACTAGGGAACCAAAACCCTCTCACCATTCTGCTGTTATGGGCACATTGTATTCTGCTTTTCAACGGCTTGCTCTGAGCACGCACAGGACAAGTGCTACTTTCTCAACAAAGAGGAATACATACCCACAGCCTTGAGAGCGTAACTGTATCTGAACCGAGTGCAGTAGTCTCACTTATGTAGTTTCTCTCCCTTGCACACATTCGCAGGTGCCAGAGATTATTCCCTTCCCTCCATCTCCAGGGATGGGTCCCACTGGAGCTGCAAAGCTGCTCCGGGTCCTTCCCCTCCCCGCTCACCAACAAATGCAACCAGCAAGCTCCCTCCTTGCTGTTGAGCTTCAGGCCACAAACCGAGCTCTGGAGCAAAATATGGGAAGGAAAGAAGAAGAAGAAAAAAATTAAATCAAGATTCTGCTTTTTAATTAGCTGCTTTACTGAATAAATAAGGCGCAAAGGCACCAAAATAGAAAAGAGTGCGTAAAGTTGGGAGCTACAAAACAGCTACAGAGGAGTTTATACTCAGGGGAGAGCCAGGCATGGACAGGGAAACTGTTGGTTCAGTTCAGGAAACATGAGTGACCAATATTCAAATACAAAAATGATGCAGCACATCTCCAGGGTCCTCCGCTGACCTGATGAGACAAAATTCAAGGTTCCTGCCCTTGTCCTGTGTAGGATAAAGATGCCACAGGCAGACAGAATCAGTCACAGCGAGAGCGTGGACAGAACAGGTCGACAGTGCTGGTCATGAATTTTAAGAGCCAGACTGTGGACAGGCGTCTCAGCAGAACAGTAGAGGACAACCCATTAAGAAGAAATATGATTCTTTCAGGGTGATAGGTCATCACAGGATTTCTATTTTGAGCCCCATAGTCAGCTATGCCATAGATCATGATGACCACCTAACTTGTAACAGTGTCTTCGGCGAGGGAGCATGGTTTGGCTAAACCTCAGGAAAGGGACATTGTGAGATGCGGCGCTGAATGGAGGTCTGAATCAGGTCCTGTGCTTCATCAAGGGCCTACAGCCATAAAACATGTCTAGCTGTTACGGTTTGGGGTGGTTGGTTTGGGTTTTTTTTCCACTGGAATAGAGCCCTTTGATATACTTCTGCAGCACACCATAAATCAAAAGAAATACATCAGGATTTTTTGGTGAAAGCTTACTAAAAACATGCAAAAGAAAAAAAAAAATTGAAGACAGACAGCATTCTCAGACCCTGTTTAAAAAAAAAAAAAAACAAAAACACAAAAACCCAAAACACTCTCAACATTTGCTTTGGCAGTCTTACAGTACAGCATGCCAGACCAGTACCTCCTAGTAATCCATTAAAATATTTTTGTGCTTACGATATTTTAAAGGCACTGGGATTTTGGGGGTGTTGGGAAGGCCGGAGAGACCAAGAAGAATAAAGGAACATGTGCCTCAGCACCAGCCTGAAGTGCCGTGGTGCAACGAGGAGCTCTGGGCTGGCACCAGCGATCAGCAGCCTGCCAGAACCCACCATCTGAACAACTAAACCCTTTCCAGGTCCTTTAATTGATACGAACAGGAACTACGTGGCCTGGTAGGGAGCACTGAGGTGTCGTCTCCGCTGTTTTCCTGTGGGTTCCACTGCGGTTAGCCACCCCACATCCTACTGCAATTTTCACTCCTTCCCAAAAAGCCCCGTACCTCAAATCGTGAATCACCATTTTACAACCAGACGTAACTCAGTCTGGCCAGGGTCACCACAAGCACCAAGTTTCCCCAAGTAAAAATGTTTAGCTGTGCTCTTTATAAAGCAGAAAGCAACCTTTGTGATCACCTGTGCCAGGGCAGCACCGACTTGCCAGAGCTCAGCTTCACACCCCCAGAGCTCGCCTTCAAAGACTGATGCTGAAATCCTGGTAAGATGTGCCAATTTCTCTCTCTTATCTCTCCTACGCAGGGAAAGGGGGTCTCTTCAGCTGGCTGACAGTTGAAGAGATCCTGCTGCACACTTTCCAGCCAGTTGACAGCTATATAAGAGAGGCTGTCAAATCATTTCCCATAAAGCAGTTTAAACAAGTCTAGCATCTTTCAGCTCACATCGATCACGAGCACCATGCTCAACCCCTAAATCCTTTTTAAAAACCCGTGTACTAATTCCACCAGTAGGAACCCGCCAGATCTAGCCAAAATGTGGACTGCCCAGATATTTTCTATGAGTTCAAATGAATGAACTGTTCCATTTAGTGCAATATCTCATCGTGATATTTCACTGCATCAGCCCATTGAATTTTATGTTTCTGCATTTAGGAATGATAGCTACCTACAGAAAATAACTACCACTGCACCTTAACTGCATTAATACTACACAGAAGCAAGAACACTTCACTTGATTTTAAAAAAAAAAACAAAAAGACAAAAAAACCCACACCAACATTTTAAGATGTCCCACAAGGCAAAAGAATACATTTGTACTTCTCTTGATCAAAGCACAAGCTCACCATTTCATTGCAACTGGTTTGATAGCAATCTGCTAATATTTATATAAGGGTCCTTGAAGAATCAGAGATAAAACAGCACAAAGAAAAGAGCAACATAAAGCAAGCTTCAAGACATCTGGTGAATACCCAACTAGTGGGAGAAGTGAAAATGATTAATGATATAGTATCAGCACACGCCCCCAGAGCGGAGGTAGGATAGCTGGGTTTTAGAAAGCGGGGCCATTAACACACAAGGTGAAATGACCACGCAAAAAAATTTTGATTGCTGAAGGACAAGGTAGCAGGAAACAAAACAAAGTTACTGTTGCCTGTAACACCTGGTACTAAAAAGCCAAGGCAGCGGGCCAACATGCTGATGAGAAAGAACAAAGCGTGGTAATTATTCCTCCCCTCTCATAAAAAAGCAGCAGGGTTAATTTTATCCTGGAACAAAAACTATACGCCATTGAAGGAGCATTACAGGATCAGCTCAATATCCAAACCTAGGTGTCTAATAAGCATTTTTTTTCCCAAGCACTTGGCAATGGAAAAAGGATTACATGGCATTTTGCAAATCATTGCGCTTTTTTTCTCAAATGGGCATTAAAAAGAGAACAAAGGGTTTTACAAGTATAACCTTAGGAAAAAAAAAAAGAAAAGTTTTATTCCTTTTAAAAATTCTAAAATCTAGATGAATTGCCATGAGCTCAGGGAAATTCTGAACTTGTGCTCATACACTGAGCAAAATTCAGATCTGGAATACAAAATGCGAATGCTGCCTCAGTTGTGGCATTTCATATTCCTTTAAAAAGCTCACCTCGTGAATTTTCCACAAAGTGAATTCAAATAGCCATTCTTCTCTTCCACAGCTAGGCAACAAAATCTAATACACTTAAATAAAGTAAACACCATCCTTCTAGCTCTCATTTAGAAGAAAACATTCTAGATGCAAAACAAGCGGAGTGATATAGCTGCACTTCGCTATGCTGGGAGCCAGACCCAATACAACTCACTATGGACTTCAACTTCTTTTTGGTGGTGGAGACAGCTACTGAAGATTTAGACAAGGATCAAAGAAGTGGGGCTTCATCTCACTGCAAGGAGTGAAGAAACCTCCCTTTTACGTATTAGTTTTATAGCTCTTTCAGTACGGTCCTCCATTTAATGTTTTATCTGATGACGCCATACATTTTTCAGACTGCTGCTGAGCTCCTCTTGGATGTTACAGACACCATGGTCACCGTACCGAGGGTAAGCTTCCCACAGAACACGCAGGACTTTTGAAGAGGTGACATCCAACCTTTTTAACACAAAGGGACTTAAAGAGATTGGATTAAGTGAGATAAGATATCTCCTCTTACACTATTCAAATCACACTTTTCTTGTTACAAATATACATACAGCAATCTACCGTAGTCTGTTTTCAGCAACCGGATCTGTCCCTCACTACTCTCTATGCTGCATTTAAAAAAACAGGTAATAAAGATACTTTGAAAATGTAGATTATTGATCATCAACAGCAATAGTTTTGGAAATGTCACAGTGACTTTGATATCTCAAAAGGTTTTTAAATGCTCTTATAATACAGGCACTATGGGAAGAATTGCTTTTAAAGTGAAACCCAGTAGCTTGCCCTTTTTCATTTCTTATAATTCTGTTTTGGCCGGACTGCTCAGCAGGCCTCTGTGCTGCTGCAGCCAGCGCGGTGCACGGCAGCATTCCCGCTCCGGGACTGGAACAGCCGGGATTACAGCGCCTGCTTTCATGCCGTCCTGCAGGCTTGTTAGATCCCTTAATGGGATCTCTCCTTACGACCTCTTCCTCCCCGACCTCCATTCAGCCACGCGCGTGTACTCCAGCACCACGGGTCACGAGATCCACAACTAAAAGCCTCTTCAAAGTTTTTGCTGAGACTATACCCACGCTGCGGGTATTTGCTGTTTAGACATCTGCCCCACGCTATTCAAAACCATTTTCCCCTCTATTGCATGTTCATGTTATGTGAATTCATAGGAACGAAGTGAGGGTATAATCATACATTCCTCATTTCTGCACTAGATCTATTTTAACACCAATACAGTATGCAAAAAACCATGTATTGAAGCTTTTAAATCAAAAGTTAACTAGGCTCAGGCACTCTTAGCTTTAAAAACTTAGACTGAAGAGCTCTTAATAAAAACAGTCTTCTCTTTTGCAGCTGCTCAAAATTCCGATCCCGAGTTTTCTCAGCCTCTTACACCGAACATACAACAGCGGGAAGCTAAAAGGCAAAGTCCGGAGCTGTTAGTGTGGTAAGCATCTCGATTTTAGTCTCCCATTCCACGTAGTCCGAATGCTAAGAAGTACCCATCTCAAAGTAAAGGCACTTCGTTTCCCATGAAACTGATAACTACCGCCATTTTTAAACGGCTACCGTTAGCCTAGGCGAAGGATCTGACAACACACCACTTTTCCGGAAAAGAGGATGACCCGCGTCGGAGCAGGTGAGAGCCAGCGGGGATCGCGAGGCAGCCGAGAGATCAATGCGGGATCGCAAGGACCTGCGCCGCCTTCCAGCCCCGGAGCTCCAGGTCTGCTCCAGAGGAAAACGGCTAAAATACCCGCCATCCCCAGGTTTTCGGGCAACTGCCTTGTCGATCCAATGACGTCGTTTAACGCTAACAGAGAGGGTCTCCCACATAGGGAGCGCAAACAGTAATTTCTGTCCTGTTTTTAGAGCCGCTCGATCAGAAAAGAGCTTTTCTGGTTATATTTTACATGCTTTAATAGTAAACATATGTTTCTTCAATCCTGGCAGAGTTTCTTGCAGTCAGAGACTGTTAAGAGGTTACAGAATAGTGTGACTGCCCCTGGTCAAGGGGGATGTTTTTCACTCAGGCCTAATTTAATCTTAATCCTATCTCACCCTTGTGTTGCTTCTTAAGTTTTATAGCTGTAACTTACCTAGATTAGATATTTTGAATCACAACGCCACAATTACAGAAAAGTTAACTGTATTTATGTTGCTGACAGAAATTATATATAATTTCCTTGGTTGTTTATCTTTTTAAACACTGAGATCTGAAGGAGAGAATCTCAAGGCTTTTCTCAGCCTTGAGAAAAGACAGCTTAGGGGAGACCTTATCACCATATTCCAATGGCTACAAAGAAAAGGGAGACTCCCTTTTTACAGAGAGTCACACAGAAAAGATGAGGGGTAATGGAATAGGGAGATTCCAACTGGACACAAGAGGAAGTTTTTTCACAATGAGAACAATCAGCTGTTGGAATAATCTCCCCAGGGAAGCGGCAGATTCCCCAACATTGGACTCTTTTTTTGGACAAGGTGCTGGGCCATCTTGTCTAGACTGGGCCAAGAAAGGTTGGACCAGATGATCCTTGGCGTCCCTTCCAACCTGGGATTCTACGATTAGCTGCACTTTTATATTTTTTTAAATGAAACCAAGGATCATGTTCAGACAGGGTTTGATTCAGATCTCAACCAGTTAGTTCCCAACAGGCATTCTGGAATAACAGCTGAATCCCAAGACCAGGATTGTTACTTGGATATTGCTAGCCCTTAGAGTTAAAACCAGGCCCGTCTCGACATACTCATCACGAGGCGACGAACGCTTTCATCGGTATTCATAGCATGTACAAGTTTCTTCATTTCTGTGAAAATCTCCCATGCAGGAAAGCATTTTGGTGCTTCCATTTTAATCATTCCACACTCCCACCACCAAAATAATCTGAAGTTTACACAGGTATTAACACATACTTGGGCTGTTCTGCACGAACCGATTTACCCGCACACAGACTTTTGGGGTTTTTTTTAAATGGACAAAGGCATCTCTACCAGAGCTGAAGGCAATGCTTGCTTTAAATATAAGAACATAATATCCTCATTCTCCACGTTGCACTACACAACAAAACTACACAAAGAGAATCTGTTCTGGCACCTATTCCAGCTGTGCTCTTTTTGCAGTCTAGAGAAAATCTACAGCGTGGTAACCTCTCCCTCTATCTCTGCCTCTCTCTTACAGAAAGCTGAAAACCATACACATTTTTCATTTCACGAGCCTGGCAAGATGAAAAGACATTTTACAAGTTCTTGATAATTTTTCTCAGACACAAAGCTATTTGCTGAACGCAAACAGCTTTTAGAGGAAAACACTCTTATGACTACACTTCGCCAAAAGAATAATTAAACTAAAATTTTAGATGTGAAACAATTACAAGGCAGGACACCCATGCCGAAAGAAATATCAGTTGAGGAAAACAAAAATACCTTGATTCCCCTAGTGCTCTCACAGCTGCACTTGAGACTGTGTTCAGCCAAAACTAGACTTCATGAACAGCATCAAATCACTGCAAAATCAATTAAGGATGAAAACAATTAGTGAATTCACCAGTGCGAACATCTTGCATGAGAAGGCAAGCTGAAACTACAACACAAACCCCTGCAGAAGCATCCTTTCCAAGAACCACAGGATGTTAGAATGAAATTAAAAAAAATAAAAAAATTAAAAAAATCAAAAGTCATCACTTCAGACTAACTGATGATCACCTTGGCTATAAGGAACCATTTGCATATTTCAATAGGTTAGAGCACTGCTGCTTACACTGTACTTAAAGCCCTTCACAAGTAAGGACGCTATACTTCCCGGTTTAACGCCTCAGGGAATAGTCATCTTTTAATACAAAATTTGAGGCGTGCTATCAACAGTCTTAGGATGTATCTGTGAAAAAAACGTTGCACATTTCCTCCTACATTATCCTCTTGCAGCTGTCTCTGCGCTAACTCAGCTTCATTAGCAGAAGCTCCAAAAGACCTTCTTCCTACCTCAGAAAAATCCCCTCCCTTCTTTTAGTCTTGCTACCTGCCAGCCTTACCTCTTCCGAAAAGTTTTTCCTGAAAACAACTGCTCCCATCCTTTGCCATCCTGTTTTGCCACTTACCTGCTGTACTTATTTTTGCCTCGCCAGAGGAGCGTTTTAAGTCAGCTCTCTGGTAGTTAGATCCAATGGCAAATAGGAGTCACAGACACAGAGATTAGAAATAAAACCTTTATCCCAGCTTTCATTAAAAGGTCAGCTTTCAAACTAATTACAAGTGTCACAGATTTTTGTACTGCTCATTTTAAACCCAGGCATATTTTCAACACCATTTATAAAACAAATACTCCCGAGCAGATTCTCCCTACGATGGATGATAGGGATTCTGCTTGCTTTGCAAGGGATGTCTGATGAGTGAAGACCTGTCTGTGAAAAAAACATTATGATGATCCATCGATACAAGAAATACATGCCCAGAAAACCTGATTTCCAGCTGCCAGCAACGCTACGCTGCCTCAGAAACTGACCTCCGCGCCACTACGTCCAGGAACATATACCACCTCGGATGCAGGAGAAGCGAGCTACTCCTGCAGAAGGCAGCTGCACATAAACACCACCAACCCATAAAACACTTCAGGAGAGGTTTTACTGTCCTAGAAAACCTGGAAGACACGTGCCCTTCACAGCTCACAAGTACGCTTCCGACGTCGGAGTCACTGCGCGTGAACTGCAGTGAAAAAAAATCTTTTTTTCCACGTGCTGGCCCCGTGGCAAACCTGTGCTTGAGCTAGGCTCCCTGCTGCGAGGGATAAAACTCTACTGCGTTGCCTGAACGAGAAGAGACTGTGGAAGGACTTGTCTCCTTCCCTCGTAAGGATACCTTCTCGCCTCCGATGCTCCGTGACCACCGCGGAGGCACCGGCAACAGGTAAGAGCACCAGCTGTACCAAATGAACCCGTTTTTAGAAATACAGAACTACATCTGGTTCTGTCTGGTGATAAATCCTTAATCCAACATCTGAACAAACTGCACTCGCACAATCTCGTCATTTCTAAACGAGAGCAGAATCCCATTTGCCTTGTAAGAGCAGATGGGAGATTGACATTTCCCCCAAGTGATGGCAAAGCACCTCACCGAAGAACACGCTCACATCATGGAAACTGTTCCTCGCTGAACAGCTATATGTAAATTCATAGCCTTGGGACTGGTAATGCTGTGTACCTAGCAAAAAAGAATCGGGGGCAATTTAGGCACAGCTCTTGAACTGATGGGAAATTTCAGAACTGCCTAGAAATTTTCCGATAAAGCGCGCTAAAGAAAGGGAAGTCGTACCAGTATGTACACATCCCAACAACACTATTTAATATGGTGTTGCTAATTAGGTATACAGGCACAGGTAAGCCAGAGGCAAAAATCTGCCTCCACCAACAAAAAAATCTGGGTAGAATTTGGAATCATGCACATTCCTACCAGAGAAATACAGTGATAGGAGCTTACCAAGAGACTGTTGTAATTAATTCAAACCTTTTGCACAATTTCTAGCGTATGTGAATTTGAGAGGCCCACTGAACTCACCAGTGTTTCCTCAGGAGCACAGACAATTCCCCAGGCCCAAGCCACACGGAGGGACTTCAGTAAAAGGACAAAGCTCTCTCCAGTCAGATTTTAAATCTCCTCTAGGGTCCCTAGAATTTTCCAGGCCTCTTTGCACAAACAATATGTCAACACGGTTTTGTTGCACCCTCCTCTAATTTTACGTTGGTGACGCAAAATCCACCATTACATGTTATTTCACAGGCACGGCCAGACTCCCTGCTATTAACAGAGGACTAGAAAGTCTCCTGGCAAGAACCTTTTCTTTCTGGCTACCGCACTACTTCATCTGTGTGTACGTATGTGTATGTTGTTTGACAACTACATTTTTAATGTAACACCTTAATACTTTCTGCTCAAAAACTATAATGATATTTACAATTTAACCGTTGGCAATAACTGCATTTCTATCTTTCGTCTGTTCGTTGCTTTTTTTTTTCCTTATTATTTTGTTGATGCCCTTGGTATTGCAGCTGCTGCAACACAGACGACTGTCAATATATACGGTCCAACAACTTGCCCTTCACTTTCTCAGCATGTCCTCTAGGCCCACATTCCTGTACACATGGTTTCAGGTCAAGTTAGTGAAAAATTTATTTGCATATTTCATTGATTTTTTCCCTACCTAAGGAAAATGTACCATGGTCACTCATCGATTTTCCCTTTGGTTATAATTAGGAGAAAGCTTATCTTATTATCATCTCTGAATATCCAGACAGCTTCAATGATCCAGTAAAAGTTTTTCCGCACTCATTTTATCTCCAGACTAAAATTAAACCATTAAGTAACAGTTAAGGTGGAATCAAACATCTTTAGCATTAGGGACAACAACATATTAATTATTATTTTGAAAGAAAGCAAAACAGGCTACTGGAAAGGAAAGTTTATGGTAAGGAAAACCTTTACAGAAACACAGTTCTGGAAGTATAGAAATGCTATAATAGGATTCTACACGACTGCTCATTTTTGCCATTTACCTTAACCCGTCTTCCAACACCGACTGCAAAGAAACATGATCAGTAAATGTTATATATTCGTGACAAAAATGCACGTCATTTGTCCCTGCCCTTCCTTTAATCCTGACCCACAGGCTCTCGGTCAGGTTTCTCAACGCGAGTCCCATGGTCTTCATAGCTGACCCCTGGCTGTAGCACCAGTCCTGTACCAACAAATCAACCATTTATCGCTTCACCAGATTCAACTGGCCCTTTCAAACCCCTTGCCTTTGACCAGAAGGATTGATGAAAAAAACTACCTGTGCTCCAGAATCCCTTACAGCTTCTGTAACCCTTCTCGATGCTCCTCAGGCTGCATCACTGGTGCCCAGGTGAAACAAGAGCAGCAGGTAACAGCCAGCGGACCGCTGGTCTCTCGGTGACATCCCCGATACAAGCCCCCAGTAAGCAGCACGCCTCTCCAGAGAGCGTGTCAGGTCAGTAAATGGGTGCCTCTATCCCTCAGAAGAAGAGAGTGACCTACCACTACCACCCACGGCCTTTTCTTAGGCGCGCTGGCTGTTCCACAGGGAGGAGGTCCGCGCTGCCTTAGCCCCAGCACCTCTCCTCATCCATGGGTCTTCTTCAGCGGGCGGAGCGGCGAAGCGGTTCTGCAAGGACGCCTCAGGCTTCCTCCTCCCGCTCCTCGCCGTTGCAAACTTCCATTCTTCTGCATTATTATTGCCCTCCCCCACTTCTGTGTGTGCCAGCGGGGGAGTTTTGTTGCCTACGTACATCTATCTGCCAGGCACTGCTTATAGAGTAGAAGGGTCGAGTTCGTTTTCTAGGTGTTTCGACTGACAAACGTTGCCTCAAGCTTCCTCTGGTCTAGAAAACTGGAAACTTGGATGTACAGGCAGGGTAGGGCTTATCAGTAGTATTTCTCTGTTTACAGGCAGAGGATGAATCCAAGGGATGAGGGTAAACACAGCAGAACTTCAATGGGAACCGAGAAGGAAGAAGACAACAGGAACGGGAAAACCAAAAGCAATATTTCAGCTGCAGCAGGCGAGCCAAGATCTCTAGGTTCTTTATCCACAGCCACAAATCCAGTCCACTTCTCAGAGCTGTAGAGGTAAGCAGCAAGTGCCTCCTGTGCTCCAGTTACAGACCAGTATTGTTCAGACTGGGAGAAAGCCAAAAGTTTTAGAAAGGTCTGTGCCCTCACCACTGGCAAATACACTGCTTCTGGGGAATCTATTACCTCCTGGGGACATTCCCTCACCTCTGCGGCTGGGTGGGGACATTCTCCATCTGCACCCCTGTTGCTTCCAGGAAAGAAACCTTTCAAATTTCAGATGCTGCCCAAGTTAATCAGGCTCCTCACAGGAACCTCCTCCATTTCTTTCCTTCTGCCTAGACTAGAGCTCCTTAACAGTCAGAGCAAGCTGCATTCAACAGATAAAGTGGACACATTTCTCTCAGCTCCTCGTCAGCAAATAGGAATAGAAGGTTTGTGCTCTCCTGGGTAGGTTCAAGGAAGGAGCTCACGCCTGACAGCAAAGAGGGTAAAGAGGAACACTTCCATTAGAAGTTACGGGATAGATGAGGATGACCGAGAGAACAAACATCCTAGAAAAGTCACCTTCTTCCCATTGCTAGCCATTCGACCATGACAACCACCCTCTTACTGTTTGCAATCAACAGCCTCCCTTGTGACTGAAGCCTCCGCATGAACCATTTTAGGATTCCAATGTTTAGCCAGCCACAGATACAATTAAGCCCAGCTATCAGAGAACAACAGGAAACCTTCAAATATTCGGGTCTCTTGGTATTACCAAGGTTTGTATCCAAAACACACAACAGCTTCTTGTATTTGCCACAGACCTACAACTATTTTTGTACATACTTATAAAAGCAAAAATAAAAGACACATGGGTAATAGCACATGACTTTTTTTCCTCCCTGTTTCTACATTCACTAAAATTTCTGACATCTGACCTCTAGCCACAGTTTGGGGTTTTTTATGGACAACATCACATCTTTCACACTAACATTTGTTTCCCAAAATTACTTCCATTGTCATGGACTTGAGATTTACAGCTGAAGCTGACAGAACCATTTCTAAGCACTATATATCAAGGGGAGAAAAAAGAAAAACAGTTCATAAAGAAAAGCTGACTACTGCCTTAATTATCGAGAGACTGCTACTTCACAAAAGCAGTAAGGGGATTTAAGAAAGTGACAAAGTCACAAAACTCAACTTCAGAAGCACCATGCATATTAAAATCCACCAAAAGTTACATTTGACAGTGGGAATCAGATGTCTTCACAACTTCTGACATTTTTACTCTGCATTTCTCAGCCTAGGCTGACTGTTCCAGCATTTTCCTTTGTTGTTCACCTCAAGCTGATGTCAGACCACCCACCAGTTGTTTGGATTTCTTCAGCTTTCGAGACTCAGGGTGCCAGTGTTTATACCTCATCTGCCTTTTTCTGTTGATGAAGAAGGAAACATTCTTTGAGAATTTTTTTTTTGTTTGGGGGGGGGGGTGTCGTTGGTGGGGTTTTTTTGTTTTTTGGGGGTTTGGTTGGTTTTTTTTTTTTTTTTTTTTTTTTTTTGTACTTTTTCT
>JAVJGG010000048.1:17614129-17650602 GCA_035590195.1 Aviceda cuculoides | reverse complement strand
TTTTTTTTTTTTTTTTTTTTTTACTTTGCTACATTTCCTAGTACATTACCCAATCAGATTACATACTTCAAAGTCATGACAAAATGATCCACATTCCGTATACTCCACCACCATCGGGCACAAGTTTCACACGCTTACCGCTTCCTTCATTTATTCATTGAAGATAACAGTCTGAGCTATCAGTCAACCCAGATGAGAAGAATATTCAAGGATTTTTATTTCCCAATTCATGAGAGGAATTGGCATAACCCTCTGTGTATTACATATCCAGCTAAACAGAAGTTTGAACACACAAACACACACACTTTTGTTTATACAGAAAACATTTGCCTGTCGAAGGTACCTCATTGGTATCACAAACTATTTAAATAGTTTCATAATGTATTGCAATGATGAGCTCCCCTCATGAAATAACACTGAAGTAGAGAATTTAAAAGAATTAAAAAAAAAAAAAATCAAACTTCGCACGTGTCTGTGTTTTTGCAAACCGCTCACAACACAGCGATACGCTCAGCGCCGCGCGTGCACCGACAGAACCGAGTCCGAAGGGGCGATTACTGAGCCTCGGCATCAAACCTGCCGTGGCTCTGCTGTGCAAACTGGGGATGAACAGGAGATGTGCAAGCACTGTAAATATTCTTGCTAGAGTTATGCCTGGCTCTCTACAGGAGCGTGTGGTGTATAGGAGGACAAATGAAGCCAGATGATAATGAAAGGCAGCACCCAAGTAATTGCAGTTCTCCTTTTCACCACAGGGAATATGAGAAGAACACAACCCAACCAGTAGGATCAGCTTTCCAGGCTGGTCACCTGCCAAAGGGCAGCTGGCAGCAATCCTCAGTTTATACCGTAATTTCAGTATCTTTGGTGAAATGCTGGCAAATACAGGGTAAACTCTGGTTCTGCATGGAAAAGCTCCATAATTCCCCTCGGGGAATTAGCCACCTGCATGGAGCCAGCCATATGCACACATTTTGCAGGTGGGCCTTATGTGCCATCTTTCAAAAGAACAGCCTCTGCTATTAAGAGCAAACATTGCAAAAGACTGATTTTTTTTTTTTTTTATATGATCATGTTCTTTGCAAAGCTAAAAAGATTATTAGATACTGCAAATATACCTCTACTTGCCAAACAGAGCAACTCGCCTTCGTACATTATGTTGTATTATAAGATAGGCTATATTCCCCTCCCCATTTGCTTAAGGGTCAAAAAGAACACTTTTATAACAGATAAGAGCAGGTGAAGTAAAGATTGCTCCAGGAACTTCACTTTTGCATGAGTTCATCCTCACTGTTAACCCTGCATTTCTAACGTGAATGTTTCCCAACAAAACACTATCAGCCTCATCTTGGTTTTGTAAACAAAGTTGAAGCCAGGTGCAGCACAATAAAAAAAATACATTAAGGTTCACTTGCATCTTGAACAGGACCAGAAGCTACTTAGAAGTTAGAGAATAATTAAAAAATAATGATTTATAAGGACAAAAGGAAATAATATGGACTCTTAAGAAAGAAGAAAGAATTTCAGGACTGCAAAGGGAGATTCCAAAGGGATCTATATTTTTAGAATGAACTGGCAAAACTTGAAGATACAGTGAGATTCTATCTAGAGACTAACATCTAAATGCAGCCACTGGGAAGGGCTTCTCATGCTCCACTGGTGAGTGCTTTGAAGGCAGACTCTGCTTTAGGATAGCAAGAAAACAAACAGGGAGATCAAGAGAACTAGTTAGAGCTATGCCAATGATCCTTAAGGAAAGTTCAGAAGGACTGAGAGCTCCCTGGAAAAACAAAGCCAAAAAAACCCGTAACGTGCCATGCCTTGTCATCTTCCAGCAAGTGTTGCAATAAACAAGGATGATCCATGTTTAACATGCACCTATTCTACACCTAAATACAATGCCCTAGGGTGACGGTGATTTGAAAGCATCCTTCTCCATCCCAGCAAAGCAACAGGCTACATATGTAAGATACTTGTCTTCGATGGACTCCAACGTAGTCATCTGGTCCTGCACCTGGTAGCTACCCCCAGCGTTAGTGAACACATCCCTCTAGAAATCCCAGCTCTTGGAATCTGCAACGTGAGAAATTTCCACCGATTTTCTCTGTTGGTGATTAAATGTTGACATTGTCCTTCGTATTTGGGTCTTGGCAAATCATGAGCATTGTGGAGGCAGCAACACCCGTTGCTTCTTTATCTGTCTCTAACTAGAGCTGTTTAGGAGCAATACCACCAAATATTTAATATTGTGCTCTGCTAACCAGCAGCTTTGCCCGGTTTTTCCACCCATCCTTTGTTGACCTTGATTAATCTGAAGAATATGTTGGCAATGAAAACTTAACCATTCAAAAAGAGGCAGCAAGAATATGCTGACTGACTACCCACACCAACTCACACTAACCAAGTGCACTTGGCTGCTCAGTCTCATCACTGGTGTGACATCTTTTGGAGCAAATATCTGTTCAGAGAAGCTAGTTTATCTTCCAGCTGCTGATTTTCATCAGTCTGCTCCTGCACATCTATCCCTCATGCTGTATGTATTCTGTTCGCATATTTAAACCCTGCATTTCTTAAGTCTTTGCAGGGATGCCCACCTCTCTTGCATTAATTCTTGCGAGATAAAATTGCTTGTTATCCATCACGCTGCTAACTACTGTGCTTATCGGGGACATCCCTCAATGGCAGCACTGCGTAGCAGCGCCTGTGTTTCTGTGTTTGTCGCGCAGCTAAAAATGAAAGCAAAGAAGTCTTAAACTTAAGTCTGCTGCACTGTAGCAGCAAACCCTCTTTCTGGACATGGTTTCTTTCACCTTAACCCACCCACTGCTGGCACCCCAGATTTTTGCATTAGCGTCTAGAGAAACGGACAAGAGACTTTAACGTCTGTCAATATTCTCTTTAAAAATATTAACTATTCTCTCCCCAAGCACCAGTTTCATTAGCAAAGGGAAACACCGCCCACGTTTAATCTAATGAAAAATTTAGCCCATAAACCCCACAACATGCCTACTTGTAGAAAACAAGCAGTCTCGCTTCCCACGAGGCAGAAACCAACACTTCACCTGTCAAAATGCCCTTGTCAGTCAGTCTCCAGGCCTGCAGCGCTCCCCGCAGCCGCGTCACCCCTGCCCAGCACGCTGGTCCGCGGCAGAAACCTGCTCGCCAGCAACGCTGCGGTCCCCAACTGCCCCGGGGAATCCCGAGGACGGGAACTGCCGCGCATCCCAACCTGGGTTTCACCTCAAGCTGTGGATGCTCTGTGCTCTCAAAATCCTGAAACGGCACTTCTGGCGGTGCACTACTTGGTTTGTGCTCATCAAAAGCCTCGCAAACTTGTTTTGTTTCTTTCAGATTTCCAGTAGGTTTCTCACAAAATTATGTTAACTGATGAGGGATCAATGGACTTACTCTCTAACAAAACCAGTAAAGATTTGTGCAGTTAGTTAGTAGTAGCTAAAATTATTTTGTTTTAGAAAAACCCTTCCATGTTCAGTATTTCCTAAAGGGGCTTCGCATTTAGATAGAAAAAGCCTTTCTAGTGGCATTTTGCTTTAGTATTTTGTGTTAGCCTGACAACATTACTAAATGATGTCAGTAAAGTCAAGTCTCTGGCATTTGCAACAAGGCAAGTAAAACAATTCCACTCACAGCATGGAACTAACATTCTGAAATGGCCACGTTGTCTAGACATTTGGTAGAAATTAATGACACCAACTTGTCTTCGAACTTGGGGTCTTAATCAATTTGTAGCTATACACTCGTTTCTTTTTTCAACTCTAACAATAAAAGTATTTTCTACAAGTATTTTTAAGTTCACCTGGGAGGAAGAAAACAAGTGGTGCTTTCAAAGAGCACAAAATCCTATTTGGTTAAATACCTTAATATTTTCAGAAGTATTTGTCTTTATGTGTAAATAAGCAGAAAGTGGCTGTCATTTAACAGCCTAACACAGTGGTTCTTATAATTTTATTTAATGTTTGTGATAAAACTACAGTACAATTATTGCAACAGAGTCAAGGTACTCATAGTGACAGTGAAGCTAGTGCCTGGCAAATTTATAAGGATCTCATCCATGCTGCCCAAACCTGGCAGGCTGTTGGAAGCTTAAGATTTGATGTTTGGTCTAAGCCATATCCTTCAGTTCCCAACTCCAGAATAATGCTGGGAAAAGTGAGGAAAAGGGGTGCAAATACAGAAGAAAGTCAGGGAAAAAAGGGATAAAAGGCTAACTGTATATGCGAATAGAGGAAACTTAAGACAACATAGGCAAAGTGTTCAGGTGAAGAGGTGGTAAAATTTCCTTTCTGTATGAAGTCTGTTTCATGAATTCACTGGACTGCTGTAAAAAAAAAAAACACAAACCAAAAAACCAAAACATACCCAACACAAACCACACAAAACCACCACAAAACAAAAAACCCAAACCAAAACATGCAAGTACAAACTAATTCTAGTCTACAGTTATAATATTAAACTTTTTGGCAAGTTTGTTCACAGGAAATGCGTACTGATGCTTCCTAATTCTCATGGCAGCCTCCTCACTGTGGCAAGACAAAGCTTTCTGGTGCAAGACAGAGCTAAGCTAAGCCACCCTCCAGCTATGTCCAAGTGCAGGAAAAAGGTTAGGTAGAAAATTTAAGGAAGGGCATTGTTTTACCAGAAAATAGGACAGGCCTCCTGACAGAACTCTTCCCGTATCGGTATTCTTTACCCTGATCTATGGGTAATTTAGAGCATTGAGCCCTAAAGCCACCACTATTTTAAAACAGGCAAAACCATTACTATGCATTTACCGTAAATAAAGATGACTTATCATTTGGGGAAAACCTGCATTCTGCCAGCTGCGTACAAAGCTGGAAACCAGGATCCCGCCGCGGCCATAACCTTGAACACCCTGGTAGCCTAGGAAGCCTGCTGCCTAGGGAATGGCTTAAGACAAAAAAGGGTTTTTCTTTCAACGGAACTGTTTCACTGGGTTTCTCCTCACAAATACTTAAACTACATTAAAAATATTATTTTTATAAGCATTTGGTCCAGTCTGGTACCAAAATAATTCCTTCTTCCAATCCCTAGCCCCCCACCAGCTAGGGAGACTAGTTTCCTCCCCATGAAAATTACATGGGAGAGAAATTCTCTTTTCTAGTCAGCACCATCTGGATGTAAAGCTTAAAATGTCAAGAGGGCATGAGGAGAACTGCAGCAGGCCAGCAAGTAGATGGGGAAAGCTAATGTTAATTTGCATACTCATTAAAATTCAGCATGCTTCAAAGAGATAGAAGAAAATTGAAGGAGATAACGTATAAGTGCAGTAAAAAGTAACAACAAGCAGAGATAGCCTAAAACCAGGAAAGAGAAAAAAAATTACTGCAGATATCAGGGAAAAAAGACCAAACCCAAACCACTAAAAGGTTCAGCACTTACAGTTGGAAAATTGAGCAATTGGGAAACAGAGACTGCTGAAAAGTCAGAACTTGATACAACACTTACAAAAAAAAAAAAAATTACTTGATATGGAAATCCAGCAAATGCTTCTAGACCAGCAGTTCTCAAGCTTGTTTGGACTGGGGCTTCATCCACCATCCAACAGCAGAAACTATTTCCAGACCCCAACCCCATGTCATTACTTAGAAGATCAAAGCTGCTGAATACTCAAGACTCTCAATGGACCACCACTGCTCCCAGTACTCTAGAAGTCCTTTCCCAGTTCGACTTCATACATGGAGACAGGAAAGCACAGTAAGTGCAGAAGCAGCATTCTTAGCGCAAAGGTGCCCTGAAGCAACTATAACTGGTCCAAGCAGGATTTCCTCAGTTCAGGGGACAGCATGAAGCAGTCACATCCATTTTCATAATTATCACAGAGAGCTAGAAGGCCCAGGGTAGCCTCCTCATCACATAAACATGCAGGCAGCTTTATAACGTGACAGTCACAGATTCATAAAGGCATTTTATATAGGTTTCTCAGCATCCTTCTGTGGTATTTATACCAAATTCCTTCACTGGACTCCAGAATCGGGCACATGGGAAACATTTTTACTCCCTTTCTCCATATCACTACGTTGCTCTGTACTATAGGAAGAAGAGAGATCACACTATGCTGTGCATCATGGGATGTCAGGAGCATAATCAAGCCTCTGGAGCTCGCTAGCATCAATTTTATCCTTCTTACCCTTCATATTGGAATCAGTCCAGAACATAAAATTTACATTGTACCAAAAAAAATGTACAAGGAAGAGTAAATTCATTTAATCTCTAAAGTTTTATATAAACTCTGCACAATTAGCTAAATAATCACAGAACTCAGAAGAATATATAGACTAGTTGGGAGGAGACTAATTATATGAGGTCCACTGTCAATGTCCAAATACCAAGTATACACAAGCATAAAAGCCATCAGTTACACAAGTAGAAATCTTAATTGCAGAAAAAGAAAAAACAATCCAGCAGAATGTGCCAATATCAATATTTTATGCACTGAACCACAGGATACAGCAGAAATGTTCCACCAGCTCTTCTCACCAATATCAACCACACATTCCTTCTAAATCAAAAAAGGATTCGCTGCATCTTGAAGATATTACTAAGATGCAGGGTAGCGTAATGGAGAGTGCTTCACAGGCTTCATAATAGGCAATGCGCCACCCAAGATACTTCTATTAGCTATATTAAATTCAAGAATTATTTCTACCTTGAATGTATTAAACACGGCAACGCCTCCATAAGCACATGCCGGTACCACAGTAAAGATAAAAGAAACTGCTGAACATGCGGTAGTAATATCTTAAGGTAGACATAGAGGAAAAGCAGCTGGCACTAGAGTAAGGTTAATTGGGTCTTGAGCACTCATTTGTCCATCAAGAAACATGCAATCAGCATCTGCTCCATGAACTGGGGCCTTCTAAGACACACGTTCACAAAGGCAGCCATAATCACAAAGCCTCTCTGATGTTATTCCTTGGGGAATGGTCATGTTCCACAACAAACCTGACACTGTGAGCATGAAGAAATGTGCGATCGTGTCTTGGAACGGTTGGAGCTTCAGCAGCTCGTTACCCAGGCCTTGCTCTTTGCCATTCCCTTTCTCGGGTCTTTCTTCTTGTTTCCACTGTTCCCCTTCTTATCTTGCCTGTCTGCCCTCTCCTAGATGCAAAGACAAGGCTTCACAGTTTTATTATTAGCTTTAAACCTACCTTTAAATTATTAACATTTCATTCTTATAATCAATATTAATGCTATCCAGCATAAGAAAGTTAACATTGATCTGGGTACTACAGGTAGTGATTTGGAGCTTGCTATTTTCACAAAGGGCAGAGGTTTTGTTTTGTGCTGTGACCTTTGCCATGAAAAATGGGAGAAAAAAAAAAAAAGTAAACCAATCCTATGAAATTGCTTCTGCCGGCAATGATTCTTCACACAGTGGTCTTCACTCAGTTCTAACCCAGCACCTTGTAAAGTCCTAGGATCAAGGGGCTCCAAGCAGATACAAAAATATGTACAGTCACCGACAATACAGGCCGGAATCAGGCCAAGGAGGTGCCTGAATTTCACAGCAAGATGCCCAGTGCCAGCTGGAAACACCAGGTCAGTTGCTGCAGGGATTACAAATTTCACCACTTTTCATCTCAACCCAATTAAGGGATTTTAGGGTCAAGTCAGTCCCAAATTTGACCCCCAGGTCAGCAAAACAAATCCTTTGAAGCAAAGATTCTTGCTGGGGCTCATCAGAACCATAAGGCTTTAGGAACAGCAGATTCATCTGCTCGTTACAGCTCTCAGAGCAACTCTTTTAACAGAAAGTTAATACAGTCTTTATTTAATAAAGGGCTTCAGCACAAAAGGCTACAACCTAAATCACCAACGTTTCAGGATGAAGCTACGGTGTGAATTTAAAACATGGTAGCTCTCGAGTAACAAGGTACCAAATCAGCAAGATTCAGATCAAGTCTACACAAGCCGCTCATTAATTGGCAACTTGTACAACCTCAGTCTCATACTCCTAAGAAAGTAGTATCCCTATGTCCTCATTCTGTCACTCTAGATTTCCATGGTACACATAGAGTTTTGTCAGCTTGATTCCTGACACACACACACAAAAAAGCAAATTGTTTGGAAAAAAGCAAAAAATGCGTCTGTTTCATCTGTCTGTCCGTCCCACGCACACACACCCCCCTTATTAAACAGAAGCCTAAAAAGCTAACTCCTAGGGATTTCATTTCTATCATCTTGTTAGGAGTCACGATCTCTTCAGAATCAATTACAACAGCAGAAATAAGACAAGGCGCCTTGTTCCACAAAAACATGCGCTTAAAGACTACGAAGCCGCATTGATTTATTTCTTCCCACCGGGAAGACGTTCCTATAATTAAGATTAGCCATACAAACAACACTCAGAGCTCTTGACTCCCAAACACCATGGTCAGTAATTTTACTGCGTTGGGCGACCTGTGCTCCAGCAGCCACCCCACCCAGTCTGTAACGTCTCGGGGGTAGACGCCGTGCTGCCGCCTTAGCGCTCCAAGCCAACTGCAGACCTGACACACTGAACATCCAGAACATAATTCAACAGTCTCAAGAGCACGCAGAAAATCATAAATCTGGAAAGCAAATCAAGATTAAAACAGTTTCTTTATATACAAAAGTAACTTGTTTTCACAAAAAAAAAAAAAAAAAAAAAGGCAACTTTTATTTTTCTGTGTCAGTAGAAAGATTTTAGCCAGCTGGAGTATTATAACAATCTGAAGTTCCTTCACAAAGAACACTTACTAAAACCGCATGCAATAATATTTCAAAAGTGTGTTTGAAAAGGTCTAATCCTTGAATTAATCAAAGCAAGTGTATTTCAGGGTATTCAGAACTAGAGCTACAGAACAGACCGACTTCTTGGTTCAGTAGTTGAAATGGGAGGGTGTGGGGCAGGGAAATCAGTTTCAGGATGACCCAAAACAAACGTTTTTCACTTTCAGTTGACAAACTGAAAATATTTTTGTTTGGGTTGAAACATGACACTTTGTTTCCTTCGGGAATGCTTTTCCCTTTTCTTAAAGTTATGTTTACTACACCTTGCTTTCTACAACAAATATTGTTTAGAAAAATAAAAGCATTCTCATTTCCTTACTGTTCTTGTCATTTTGACTACAGATGAGACCGTTTCCAAGTTTCACCAAAATCCATAGGCGGTTTTGCTGACTTGAAACTGCATCTTTTGGCAACAAACCAATTTTTTTTGCTTGACTTTACTGGTCAGCCTGTGCTACTGAGTCATAAACGTCCAGTGACAACCTGTCAACCAAATTCACTGCAGGCAGCATACGCGCAGGTAACGACATCGACGCGCTCCATTACATCAGTTACGGACTCAATCTGACCATGTGTAAAAGCCAGTGCAAGGAAAGCAACAAGATTACTTTTTTTTTCTCTCCCCTCAGACCGAATTCAACTTGCTCAGTGTAACCAGGAGAAAAGGGGAGGGGAGCAAGGGGAGTTCCCCAATATTATTTTAGCCAAATCTGTTGTAGATCTGAATTCAATGCTGTATTGGGGGCAGAGCGTGAAAAAAGAGGGAGTTACACATATGGTATGTGGCCCCAAGATTTTGTCTGTGTAGTTCAGCAATAGCGAGCGTGTGGTTTTGATCACCTTGCACTTCCTCCGAAAAGGCCTCTTTCCCCTTCTCATTAAAAACATGGTAAATAAAAATAAATACAAAACCAGACTATCTTCTGCCCCTAGTAGAAAGCCAATAATGCCAGGACAAAGATTTCCTACCACAGAGAGCAAGCATTTCAATTCTTTCCTTTCTTGACATGATTTTGTAGTTCAGGTGGGAATGGCTAGAGAAGTAACTTAAAGGGGGCAAAAAGCCCTGATGCACAAGGGAAATCAAAAAACAACTGGAAGCATCGGACAGATGCTGGGAACATACCTGCAGTATAAAAAACACTGGTGAGATAAGTGAGCGTGCGGAGCAGCAGGAGGTAGAAAAGAGACAACAGAGCAACTTTGCAAGGAGGGGGAACGACGCAAAGAAACAAATTGCAAGGAAGGAGCAAGTGTATGGATAAAGACCTTGAGTGCCAGAAGAGCCTGTTGAACAGAAGGTAATTCTGTGGGGCGAGACCACACTGTAGTGCGCAGTCCACTGGATCCAAAAGCAGATCCAGTGTCCCTCTGGGACACAAAAAGGCAATGGGTCACAAACGACGGGAACATCTGTGTCTTTCAAAACGCAGCACGGTCCCTTCTGAAATTTTGCCAAATGCCTCAAGCTCCGCAGGGTCTGGCTCAGAGGCCTCACAGAAAACGAGGTGACCCAACTGGTGAGCTGGTGATCACACGGAGGCGATGGTGTCGTCTATGAGTCGCTCCTGAACTTCCTTCAGGTTTGGATGCTTTGACTCTGAAGTATGAATGATATTTGGCTTACCTGAGCTTAAAAAGCCTGCATGTATTTTCCAGAACTGGCCATTTCGTATTGTTTCCTTGGCCAAATTTCACTTCTGGGGAGCCACATTTCTCTGACCCAACTTCTTGCTGCACTTTCAGCCGCCTGCTCTTGAACACTTTCTACCAGTTGACCCAACTGCGACCAGTGATGGGGCTTCCATGATTCATTCTGGAGGTTACTGTGGGCTCACAACACTGTCTCAATCCTTCTCAAATAAAGGCACCTCTATACAATGAAGATGGTCTGCGTGGAAGCAGACAAAACCGCTTGTCGTCACACATTTTCCTCTGGAATATTCATTGCTCCCAGGAGTTAATCCGTATACCCTATTCAGAAGATGAAACACCTTCTCTCATTTTTTTTCAATAAATATCATGAAAATATAGTACGTTGTTGAGATTTATACAGAGATGTTTGGCAGGCTTTTCAGGGCTGTCAAAGATAAATTGCATATGTGGTTCTTCTACCCAGAGAGAATTATCTGAATAAATAATATATTAGAAGAATTTCACTTCTTATTTCCGTCTGATTCATTCTCAGATAAATATATATATATTTGCACTGATGTCAGTGAGGTTGCAGAACACATAACAGCAGAAAATATGTCCTTAGGCTGTTTCTGTAATATCCACGATAGAAAACTGACCAATACTACTGATATACTAAAGCAAACAAAACACACCTCTTGAGGTATAGGAAAGGGAGTAATTTATTTTGCTTGTTTCAGCTTTTCATTATGCTTGTTTTTAGTTTTACCCTGTAAAGCTTTAACACAGGAAATACATAAAACCAGCAATAAAACCTTTATCAATTGCATCTCACACAACACTGCAAAGTGTTTTCCAATAGCCCTTTAATTATGGGAAGCCGGCACTAGGTTTAGAAGGGCAATTGGCTTCCTACTGGTTTTAGGACACATTTCTGGCCACCAGGCCACTTGCCTGTATACATGGACAATGTCACAGGATTCACAAACCTATTTAGACAGACAACTGATATGTGCATACAATCAGGCTTGACATATGCTTCTCTCCGTAAGCTGAAACTACCGAGGTGCTTATCTGTATAACTCTGAAGGAGAATGTAATGATACTCTACAAATTTTCTCTTTTAGACACAGGAAAATACAACCTTTTGTTACTGGTATCAGAGAGAAGTGCTCAGTGTTGCGAGGAAGGTGTATTGTCCCTCACACTGGAACTGCCATGAAGTCAATGACAACTGACTTTCTTATCTTGAAAGAAAAAAAAACAGCTGCAGTTGAGACGACTGTTCTTGTTCCAAAAGAAAAGGGAGAAAACCCACCCTAACACCTCAAACTTTTAAACAATTCTGTCAAGGGAACAGACCATGAATGCATGGTCCTCCCATACGTATTTAGTGATATAACCATGCAACATTCAATTAATACTGAACTCTTCTATATGTTAAAGATATGTCATACAATTAATACAGTAGATCCCACTGTTGTCAGAGATCTTCCTTAAGCATTTATTATTTTAGTTTTTCAGCTGCAAGAGATGAGATATTTATGCCTTAGATTTGCAAGAAAGAGAAGTGTGGATGTGAAGATGGTTTTAAAGACAGTCACAGTTACTACTCAGGAGCAGATGACAACTTTCTTTGCTGGATGACATAGTAATGCTTTTCATGTTCATCGATGGCTGCTTCAAAGAGCGAGGGAATCCTCTGTTCCCTGTACCCAGTTGGTTATATCCATGACATACGTAACAGGATTAAATTGCAAATTCAGATTTGAATGAGCAAAGACAGCAAAGCACTAGGCAGATCGTCTGTCTTTGGACTGTAAGACTATCTTCAGATTTCCTGGACGGAAATTTGTATGTTTTTGCAACAGAGCAAAAGAAGGTAGGTCTCCAACACCACCATGCAAACATGCAGCTGCTCTGGCCAGGCTTCCTCTGTGTCAGTGAAATATCTATCATCCCCAACACCTGCCTGTACAAAAAGTGTTGGCAGAAAAATTAAGAGGTAGCTGGAAAAACTCAAACACAGGCTAGCCCAAATCTCTGTTTCAGAAGCCAAAAGAGCTTTCGACAAGCAACTCACCAGCCAAGACTCATCTGGCTTGGCTTTACCCAGTAAGAAGACCAAGAAAGACAGATGGAGCTGAACAGAAGATGAGATCTCAGATTCTAGATCTGCTCATCCAGCATTAAGACAAAGCCCAAACATCTGGCTGCACCATCCATTAAAACGTACGACGATCATGAATACTTGTAAGTGCAAAAACCAAAAAGCTAGAACTCCAAAATTTATTTGAATTTCAATTGCATGCCAAACTTACCCAGGTACTCACTGATCAACTTCCTATTCCTTTTGCAGTTGGAAAGATGAAGTGTATTCCAGCCGCCTGCTGCAGCACTGTCTCACCAAGCCAGTGGCGATCGAATACAGATGACAGGACCCTAGATGGAGTAAACTTCAGTACTTACTCCACATGCCAAAGATCCAGAGGATTTGTCACAGGTACCTTATTTTTGTTGCATACGACAACAGAGAAATCACTCAGATGCTGAAGGGCTGTTTTTCTTATAGTCTATAATTTCTCATATTCTAAAAAGTGTTGTTAAGCCTCAAAAAGGTAGAACTGTCCTGGATTAAAGCAACAGAGAAAAACAGCAGCATCTTACGCAGACTGCTTGCCAAGCCAGGGCCTTAAAAAAACCAAAACCCCAAACAAACCCAAAAGACATGGGTTTGCTACCTGTAAGAGCAAGTATTTGATGTTCAGCTTTCTCTTCTCTATCTGTAAAATAAATAACAGTGATTATCTGTCTCAAAGGATGACCATGAGAGTTAGCCATAGGCCGAAAAGCACACTAGGTGTGTTGAATACCACTTTCGGAAAACTAGAATTATTAAACTGATAAAACTGCAAAGTAATTTAGGATTGCAATAATTTGACTTCAGATAAAAAAAATAATCACACTACTGAAAATTCTTTCCTTCAAAAGAACTCCCATCACAAATTCCACTTGCAAATTTCAAAACAAGGCCTCAATCCTACCTACATTCAATACGGATTTAGAAAAAGCTGTATAGAAGAGAAAGAACCAAGGTTTCCTTTTCTTTCTGTGGGAGCTCAAGTTGTGGGATTTTCAAAGAAAGCAAAACTAGAGGAGCTACCAGACTATTTCTGGTGCAAATTTCCCAGAATAATACTTTAAATAAGACCTGGGGCAATACTTCTTCTTCCGAGGCAAACAACAGAGTCACTCAGATGCCTACACATGTGCTCTACCACTTTAAAGAGAATTACAGTTTTGTTCACATTTAGGAAATGCCTTTTAGTTTTTATACTTTTTTTTTTTTTTTTTAATAACAGTGCCAATGGGAAAATACAAGAAAGTGCTGCCATCTTCAGTAAAAAGTCCCTGCAGCAGCCAGGGCACACTTGCTTTGGGCAAAGACATTTTGAAGCTCAGCCAGCACAATAGAGTGGATTTGAACTCTGGGAAACCTCTCAACCCACCTATCCACTTTTAGTCATTGCTAGCCTCCAGCTAATTAGCTGCCAGCGTGAGAGTGGACCAGATAGAGCTTTTGGGCCAAAACCTGACGTGATGTGATGGTTGGACAATGAGAAAACCTGGAGAAGTCCTGTTTTCTGCCATTCTTCCTGCATTCATATTGGAAGTGAAAGGACAATATCATTACAACAAATGTATCACCAAGAGGAACCTGAAGTTAAATTGCAGTGGGCCAGCACTGGTTGGGACTGTTCCCTAGCATGCAATTACAAGGCTTTTAGCATAAGCTACCGTCACAAAATTATGACAGCCTGCAGGTCTGTTAAGAATTTTCCCTCTTGCTTAGAGCATTGCTTTGTCCATAAAAAGCAGACATCATCATCATCACCGCTATTTACTGAACATGAAGAAATACACTGCCTGAAGAGCAGCTGCCTCTCAATTCACTCAGTTTTCATTCTCTTTCCATAAAGGATCCTACTGCCTGAACACATCTATATTTGAGAATATATAACATAAGGTCAGAATGACATTTAACAGAACTATTGCTTTCCTTGCGACCGCGCGAGCTGGGCTGGCTGTTGCCATTCCCACCTCCCCCACCTCCCCTCAGCCCACTAAATCACAAACCCACGGGCCAGTTTCAAGCCAACATGAAAGGAGATTGAACCCGTGGCAGCGAGGACAGGACAGACCTGGTTACCAGAAGAGGGAAACAGCCTGTCCCTCACCGCCAGCACCACAGAGAGCCTTCCAGAGCAGCAGAGGATGAGCACCAGCGATAGCAACAGCCGATGACCAGGTGCCATGGGAACCTGGAAGAGTCAGGCTTGGGGATTTGCTCCCTGACCCCCCAAAAAAGGGAGGGGGGCCTGCAGTCACTGCGGGAGAGATCAAGATGAGACCCTCAGGAGCACCCCAGCCCAGTCCAGGACTGGGCACCTCATAGCCGGACCCACTATGTTGAGATGTTGGGGTTGTCTCCCGGACTGAGGTCTCTTTCCCACCAGACACTGAAGTCCTGCCTCTCACTACCATGAGTTACAGACCAACCTGTCCTAAAACATGGAGAACGCCCCTCTCCGATATAAATGAGACTCCCGCTACAGCTGAATCTGTCAGCAACAGTTCTTCACTCTCTAGACTGAATAATTTCTTCAAACTCTGAACAGCCATCTAAGCTGAATTTCCATGTTTTTTTTCAGTTTCGCTAGTCTCTTCAAGATAAAACATGAAAATATGATTCTGGCAAAAGCAGATTAGTCCAGCCACTAGGGAAGCAAAACTTGTACACTGAGTGATTGCTTTGGCTCCGAGCAAATTTAATCTTTTCCCATCAATTCCTTTCCTCGTTTTTTCCTGGCATTAGGCAAAATCTTCATATCTGACCACACTTTTTCTATGGGCTTTGATCTAAGTTATGTTTTGACAACATACAATTAAAATACCTTTAAGAGCATGATTAATGTATGCCCATGCCCATAAACTATCTAGAGAATTCCTTCAATTAAATATCCACCAGTTACAACATAAGGAGTCCTACCATTAAATCTCTATCAAGAAAGGATAAATCAATAAAAAAAAGATTTGTAAAAGAATCTAAGTGACAAAGATATACTCCCTTCCCGTAATGTAATATTTTGCTTTCCCTCCTCAAATGACAGATGCCAGACAACTTAGTCTCTTCTTCGAGAACACAAACTTTAATTTAATTTTATGTTTAAATGGTCATTAAGTCCAGATTTTTCTATTCACATGGGAGAAGTTTTATTATAGTAAATGGGACCTTGCAAAAAATGAGAAAGAAAACACATAAATATACAGATACATTTTAAAAGATGACTAGCACTGCTTTTTTCCTGCTGACTTTTTCTAAAGGTCTTCCTTTGCTCTATTTGCCTTCCTACACAAGTCATTGATTTTTATCTGGTTTTAAATTATCACATCCTAAAATATGCTGTGAAACTTCTGAATGCCCATTTCCTCCTAAAGCCATTCAGATTCTCAGGCAACACAGAGAGGATGACTTTCTCTCATTTACTATCACTTAACAGGAAAAGTGACAAGACATACATTAAACCTTTATGCTTGCACTGCTGATTTTTGAGTATTTGCCCATGTCCCTCTACTACGCTACAGCTACCACATCTTGCAACTCCTAAATAAAAATACTGTGAACTTCCATCTCCTTCTGACAACACACTCCAGAACTTACTGCTGCGAGAAGGGTGAACTGCTCCAAGGATCGGCGTCCAAAATTTCCAGCTTGGCAGATCACATGGCTCCGTTCCCATCACAAAAACCACAGTACATGCCCTGTACAGTTAGTCTATACCTGTGCAGCAGGTCAGACTTTTTCCAGAAGTGGAGTGTATGAACTACAAGTTATACCTTTGGTAAAATTGTACCTTTGAAAACATTGGTAGCCAGGAACAAACCACGTGCATCGTCCTGGCAGAGGACAAACAGCCCAGGAACAACAGGCTGACCCTAACTACTGCAAGGCCATTCTTTGGCAAGGGACACCCATATTATTTTGCAGGTATGTAATTATTGGTTAGTGTTTTCTTCTCGCACTTCACTTTTTTTTTTTTAAATATATGGATGTTTCTGTATTTTAAGGCTGAGGAAGCTAGCAGCGCTAAGAGACTTGGGCATGGCTATGACTCTTTCCTAGTTGGAAGGAAAACGCTATGTGCTAGAGGCAGAAGGACAATCTGATCGCTGTCCATAATTAGGCTTTTCTAACCCTGATTTGTTACAGGCAACAGATATACGTATCCTACCCGTGCTCAACCCATTTCCTTTATACTTAGTGTCCCCAAATGCAGGAAACCAGACTGCAGGGTTTGTAGTAGTGAGGATGATATCTGTGCATTCCTCCGGTGGGGAAAGGGGGCAAGGCGTGGAAACAAAACACAGCTCAAAACTCTAGAGAAAGTAGTAGGCTTGTCTTCATCTTCAGCAGCCCTTGAGTGAGGATGGGAGAGAAGGTAGATGATTTTTTCTATCCCAGAACAGGAATATTTAGACAGAAAAAGGACAAACCTTTACCTTTCTAGGGGATGCAGTCAGGTTTCTTTGTCTTTTACAATAAAACGTGTGGGCCAGCTGAACTCTCTACAGAGAAGAGAAGTACCTGTCATTTTTACAGCCAGAAGTAACACAAAGTGATCAAGCAGAGAGTTTATACTAAGTCTGTCAAATACATGTTTCCTTTTTCTAGAATGCCCAAGCAGATCAGTTCTTTCATCACTGATGTGGGTGAACTGTGAAACCTCCTAATCTTTACAGCTAGCTGTTGCATCCTCTACCTCACTCTTGCAGACCCTCGACTAACCTTCAAGGTAAGCTTTGCAGAATCCTTCCTTCCCTCCCTCAGGCAGGGGAAAAAAAAATAATTGTCTCTGTTTACTGAAAAAGGACAGCTGTTTCCCTGCACTCTCTTATGCTAATGACCAATCAGTAACCACTCCCTAACAAATAAAAAGCTAAAGCACTTTACCACCCAACTAGAACCCACAAGGGTGGGTTGGTTTTTTAAAGTTTAAGACTTAATCAGTTTTTCTGGCTTTAGCTGACAACACCTATTTCAAGATCAAGAGTTTTGACTGCAATAATGAGTATACCAAAGATTTTTCTGAATAAGATACCCATTTTTCAAAGCTCGCTCTTGAGGCTATCAACCTCAATACACCATTCAACAAGTACAAGTTTCCTGTTTGTTCCAGGAAGCAAAGTTAAGATAGAGGAATCTTGGGATAGAGGGGATGTATCTGCCAGGCAAAAAGTATTAAAAAGGGTGTTTGACTAACAAATATAGAAGAGGCTTCTGAGGTATTTTATTATATCATGGAGAAAAAACCAAAAACAAACAAAAAAATGAGATTAATTTTTCATGCCATACATTCCTCAGCTGCCATAAATACAGGATAACTAACGGGATTTGGGAGTTAATTTTATTTCATTGTTTCAGAATAAGAAGCTTTAAGTCCAGTACCCACTGCTTTATCTGCCCCAATGCACATCTCTACCTGATTCTCTCTGTACTATTTCAATTGAATTGTAAGTAGTACTTCTATATCCTTAACAATGTTTTTGTTTCTAAAACAGCCAGTTCCAAAAATTTGATTAAAAAAAAAGAAAAAGAAAAAGAAATAAAAATCTCAAACGTCTGTCCCCTCCCCTCTAACTACTCCACACACCACTTATGCATGGTAGCAACGCAGAGGATTTGCAGGAAAAGGCTCCTTTTGTGGGGTGACATTTGTAACGCAGAATTCCACTTTTTGGGGAAGCAGATCACAGCCCCAAGTTTAGAGCAACTTCGTCGCTGTTTCTGAGCTCTTCAGAAACAACCGGGGGCTATGCAATGCGTGACACTTCCGTACCAACCAGCCTAAAGTATTTTTTTCATGCACTGTTTGGGGAGAAACAGATGCCTGCCTCATGCTGTAAGGAACAGGCAGAAGGATCTAAAATGTTACATGCTAAACAGACATACCCCCTTACTGCAGGGCATTGGCTTACATTTTGATTTTGCTTTCATTTGGCTAGAATACAGTCGTTCTGCTAATTGATACTCCTACCACAGTGTCAAACAAACAAATCACAGAAAACACAGGTTGCCAGTATTTTGTCACATTCTGGGCTTCCTGGCATTAATTACTGTCTGTATGTCCTGGGGCACCAACAGATGTAAGGTCTGATAAAAGCTGTTTCCCTGATTTCATGTCCAGGAAAAACGCAGGCTTTATTCTGCAATGTATGCACACCTGGCAGACCAAAAAAACCAAACAAAAAAAACCCAAAAACAAAAAACCCACAACCAACCAACCCCTGCCTCCTCGCCCATGCTGGATTTCAGACTCTAAAAAGGTTTTTAAACTTCTCCACCCCACTCCCCCATCTCTCACAGGCTACATACACCTGGAAGAGGGGCTGCAAGTGTCAGTTTTTTCCTGGCAAAGATGCCGGGTGAATCAATGCAGTCCTCACCTCCTCAGGAAGATCATGTGGGAAGGAATTTATGGGAAGGAATTTATCTCAGATGGACCCGGCTGGCTACCGCTTCGTCAGTCAGCACCCGGAGCTGCTGCCACTGAGCACTACTCCGAAATAAGTTCCACTTGGCACACATGTACACTGCAACCACTGAAGAATATCTGGATGGGCTACAACACATCCAGCCAAGGTTTTCTTTAAAAACTGTTCGCTGAAACTGAGGAAGATTACAAAACGCCACCAAACAGCAAGTGGCCCGCAAAACTGGGGCAAGTTCACTAGTTTCCACACAAAGTCAGAACCAGCGCCAGATCCAAAACTACTCTTTAGTTTGAGGCTTAATTTCCTCAGGAACACCTTGAGATGCTGAGCATTCAAGATAAGCATCCAGCAGTGTTTAGTCCCCCAGTGAGGTTAGGTCCTGGCCTATCTCGTGAGGGGGGAGTCAGCCTACTTCAGTTGTGCCAGCTGAATTATTCTCCAGGAAGATTGATCTAGTCTGCCTCTGGAGTCAACGTGGGTATTTTACTCTCAACATTCCTGTTCAAAATAGTGCATATACATAAGAGAACACTAAGTGTTAGACATGTAAGTTTAAGTAATGGAGCACAGACAAAAAACTCAACTGGAAACTAAAAGAAAAAAAACCTAAAGACTAACTTAATGCCTCCATTTGGACAACAGCTATTCTGCTTAAAACACAGCTTTGCTGTCTGTCACAGCTCTCTTCTCACACAGATTCTGACCCAACTCATTTCGATTTCTTCTTCCAATGGAATACCAGAGTCTTCATCTTCGCTTCGTACGTTCTCAGTCACTACACTGGGGAAGTCAGCGTTCACCACTGCAGATAAAAATCCAGAAGGCTCCCTCAAAAAGTCAGGATTTGGACACTTAATGATTCTACATATATGCTGACCCTAAGTTTTCTTATGGAGCCATCACTGTTGACCTGTCGAAGCAGAGAAGACTCCAGTTTTACCAGGTGGTGCTTTTAGCCCACTTGGGCCCATGAAACTAAAGAGAGTGAAAGGCAGGTGTGATACATCAACTTGATATCCAGGCCTTACACAAAATTACTCTGAAATACTTTTCAATCCTCTGCTTTCGGATTTTTTCTGCTTCCCAGCTCCCAGGGATTCCTCTTTTATTGTATGCTGTGAACATAACTGCTTTCAGCCATTTCATTATAACAAGCTCATTTTCTAACCAACCACAACAGTAACAGCTGTTCATTCCAGAGCCAGCACAGACATGCTGCACCCAAGTGGCACGCTGAGCACTGGCACTTGAGCTACCCAAATCAAAGGCAATAATAACACAAAGTATGTGTTGGGGAGATGCCAAAAAGGGTCTCGCCTGATTCTGAGTGGCCCAGGATTGCAACAAACCTTATTGTCCATGATTGTAACAATAAACAAGAGATTTTTGTAGGGCATAATTTCAAATTAAGGTACAATGAAAAAAAAAAAAATTTATAAAGTTTGTCCAAACTAGGAGAACAGAAAAGCCCATGAAATATCACAGAAAATAAAGTGTCTGAAAAAGAATGTGAAGAGTGCCTTGTAAGTACTGAAGATGAAACAGTAAAAAGCCTCTTAACTATAGTAGGAGGCCGGCAAGGGAGCTGGTAGGACTACGTGATGACTATGTTATAAAATGGGCATTGAGCAACGATAAGGCCACAGCCAAGAAGCTCAGTGCACTCTTTTGGTCAGTTTTTAGCATAGAAGGTACTGGAGGCATCCCACACCTTACGCATTCATGGCAGCAGATAGCTCGGAGGAGCTAGCTCAGTTTAAAGCAAGTACGTAGGAAGTATTAAACCAATTAGACAAATTGCAGGTTAGTACACCACCGGGCGTGGATGGCATTCCCCCCCGAGAGCTCTGAAGAAACTCAGATGTGGAGCTGCAGAACCCCCGGCCAAGGTTTGTAGCCGATAACCCCAAAAAGTTGCTATGCCAGAGGACTGCCAACTGCCGGTTGACTCCCATTTACAAAAAGGGCTCCAAAGGGCATCATGGGAACAACTGGAGAGCGATTTCCAGCAGCAGTATGATATGTACAGTCTATAATAAACAAGAACACCAGCGAGCATGCAGGGAAATTGTGTCAAGGAGTCACCACGGCTTCTGCAAACGGCAGTCCCTCTTCATCAACTGCCTGGACTTCTACTGGGGTGTCAATAAGCATGCAGATAAAGGGGATTCTGCAGATAAAATTTATCTAGATTTTCAAAAAGCCTTGAGCAAGCTTCCACACTAAATTAAGATGCCATAGGACTCGATAATAAAGGCTCTTTCACATATGAAAAATGGTTAAAATGATAAGGAGGAAAGGCTAAGCCTTCAAGCCTAACAAGTACTTTTCAGGACAAAAATGAGTAAGCATTGGGATCTTTCAGGAATCAGAGTTGAGACGGGTTTTACTCAATATCTTCATCAGTGACCTGGAGAGAGGAATGAACTGTTAAACCTCTGAGTTCGTGCATGCTACTGAGCACTTTCAAGCAGTCAAATGCTGTGCTGACGGCAAGGAACTTCAAAAGGAGCTCACAGAACCAAGTGAGCAGACAAAAAAAGCTGGCAGGTGAGAAAGCTGCAGTGAGAACAAGACATAAGAAGATATTCTTCCACTATGTAACATCACTGCATGCCCACATCTTGTGTACTGCATGCAGTTCTCATCTCAAGAAGGATGTGGTTCAAAGACAGAATCACAGAACTGTTGATGTTGGAAGGGGCCTCTTGAGATCCTCTAGTCCAACTCCCCTGCTCAAGCAGGCTCAGCTACAGCAGGTTGCCCAGGACCACGTCTGGTTGAGTTTTAAATGTCACCACAAACGGAGACCCCACAATCTCTCTGTTCCAATTTTCACAACCCTCACAGCAAAAAAGTATTTTCTTGCATCAGATGGAAGCTCACATGTTTCAATTTATGTCCATTGCCTCTTTGCAATTAAACGATCAAGGAAAGGATCCAGGGGGCAAGTGCTTTACATGGAGACACTAGAGGCTGAGAGACAAAGCGAGGAGTAGTATCTCTGAAGTTTACAATGTCATGAGCATGACAAACAAGCTGAATGGACCGTGCTGTTACCACCTCTGGCTAGCCAAAAGACTATACCACCATCTGAAGAGATGCTTCTTTGTAACTCTAATATCAATTCACCTATGAATTACCAAGGAATTATCTATAAATCAAGGAATAATGATGACTCAAGGTGACAGCAAACTTTGCTTTTTCCCCACTCGATGAAGAGAGCATATTTCTCCAACACCCTGCTCTCTCCACTTGTTCCATACTGAATAAATAGTTAAGTAAAATCTTTTGTGACTTTGACAGTAACCCGCTGGAATAACTTCTGGCCGGCCAGGGGCAGCCTTTCAGGTGACTGACACCCCAGCCCATACCATCCACACACAAAAACCTTCTCCTGTAGAAGCAGGCACAGGCTACCAAAACTGAGTTTCTGGCCTGAAGCATCATTCTCTTGAAAAGAAAGTGAAGAGCTTAGTTAACGGAAACTCCTAGAAAAACAATGAAAACAAGTCTCCAGCCAACAGGAGAAATGAAAGACACATTTAGATTATAGAACAACGAATTTCATTTAAAGAAACTTACAGTTCTTGTTAGCACTAGCATTGTGAAACTTGTAAATTTTCCACCCCTTCCTTTTCAGTGCTGAAGAAACAAACTAAGCTATGTTTGTTTGTTTAATTCCCTGGATTAACGTTTACTTTTCTGCCTACTTCATCAGTTGCATTAGCAAAGGTGTAAACAACTTTAGAACTGGGACATCAGAGTGATTCCTGTAAATCTTACTAGTCCTTACATCGGCTGATCTAATACCGCTATTGATAGCAGAAGACACTTTAATATTAAAGCTATACAACTCTGCAAAGTAATACACCCCAGCTAGGTCACTCCCAATATCAGTGTTACCAACCTTTGCATGCTGTAACAAAATACTTGATGTCCTGCCTCCTTACACTCAGCCAGACCAGTATTGTACCATTTTGGCAGCGACCAGCTAACAGATGGTAATTCAGTGGAGGTCATTAATAACATCGGGTTCATTCGATACTTCAGTCATAGCTATCCGTTCGGAAGAGCTGCAGCCATCTATCCTTTTCCCACAAGCAAGAAGAATTGAAGGACTACAAGCCAGTTCTGCTCTCCTAACCCTCAGTTCTTTTGAAACCGAGAAGCTTCCTGACAAGTGAATTCTTGGACTTGCCTCCGCACATTATCACTTAATAAAAGACCCCAAGTACCGTCATTAGAGCAAGAGCAAAATGGCAGAATGTTTAGGCTGGAGTCAAACAGTCTTTCTTATTGTCCAAGCCTTTTCCAGTAAAACATTAGCAGTGTAAGGGATTAAAATGAAATATTTCAAAGCTTCTGCAATCTCAATTTTCTTAAACTTTGTATTTAGTTACAAACTTCAGCCTCTCTTTCCAGGTCCCAGAACTTCTCACAAATTGCTAATTCTAGCTCCAAACCAGCATTTGTTCACATTTCATAGCAAGAAAACAAGCAATGAATTGGGCTATGTATTTGCTTTAAGTATCCGTTAATGTGTCTCTTAACTACTTCACATATGAAACCTAGGGTCAATCACCCAGTTTTAAAGCACTGAACAGCACAGGTCTATTGCCCTTAAACAACTGCCCCAAAATCAAATTGCTCAGATTTTATGGATAGTTCTGAACAACAAGGCATTTGTGATTTGTCCAAGACCACAGAGAATGTCAGTGGCACAACTGGAAATACAACCCATCTTTCAGATTCCTGTTCCAATATTATAAACAGAAGACTCTTTCTTTCTGAAAAACCTTTTCTCTTTCACAGAACTTTTTTTGACAAGAAATTTAACTCGGGAATGAAGAAACTTTCCTGACAAAGCTCCTTTACAAAAACCTCTTACTGCTGACAGTAAGCTTAAATGAACTTGCATTTTCCAAACAAATCTGCTTCCAGCATAAAACAGCTCCACTGTCAAATATGCTCTGCTGCTAGTTTATGACAATACTTATCAAATTACCATTTATCTGAATAAATTCAAAGACCTTCAGCCCAGTCAGATAAAGAGACATCTTGAACACAGAAAATGCAGAATTACTCAACTGAGAGTTTGAAAATGCACAGTTGGCCTGGAGAAACTAGTTATATTTTCCTCTTTTACTCCCTTCATTTTGACAGACATACAGTTTTTCTTGAAGGATTTTAAAAAAATATTTTCTTTAAATAAACTTTTAACTGTTTTGTACTCTGTTGTTTTTGGTTTTTTTTCACCAAAAATGTTTACATGAAAAACTAAAGCTGAGACATTTTGATTAACAAAACATCCTAGCCAGTAATGTAGCATGGGTCAGACTGCAATGTTTGGACCCCTTTAGCTACTCCAAATCTTGGCAGACTGGGGCACTTGGTTTCTTCATACTGGGGCGGCGGGGAGTGGAGAGAAGCCCAACTGCCTTGACCCTGCAAGACAAGTGCTATCTCTTCCATCTAGCAGCTTATATATACATTCTATTATCCAGGCACACCGTACTGCAATGAAGCCCTACAGAGTTATGTATCAGTATTTATTCAAGCTGACTCTACTCAGTAGTTCCATAACTAAGACCGGTCTTCAGTTAACATGAGAAATACAGGTCAAGAAGAAAGAAAATACATTCCTTGCCTATTCACCTCTCTCACTTTTTTGGCCATTTGGAGCTAAATTTGGGCTTGTGGCAAGTCCCTTCTGATTGTAGCCCAGGATTCTCTGGGCAGATGACAATTTGTCTCCGGAGGTTTTCCCGGCTCATGCGCATTTCATGTGTGTTTCCACAGCAAAGCCAAGCAGCCACGCTGCTCTAACAACTTGCTTGTCTCTTCCAGTTGTCTCCGCCTGCCCCAGGTAAGGTCAACTTTTTTTTCTCTCTCTCAAGGGTCTTTTTATTCCCTTCCTTACCACCTCTACTCTTTTGTTCTCCCCTAGAAATGTGTATTTCCTACATCCCTCTCACTGAAAACCGAGGGCAAAACCATAGTTCCTCCAGCTCTACTCACCATGTTGTTTCTCAAAACATAATCGCAAAAGTTCAGTGTTTCCCGTGGTCTCTGGTTTGGCGCTCGTGTGTTAACAAACTTGTCAGCCCAGCGCTATACACAGGAGCATTTCAGATTAAACAGCTTCACGCGTATCAACCACGTTAAGTTGTGCCCACCCAGAGTCCCAGGGGGTCACAATATCTTCTCACAGCATTCCTCGGCCTCTGCCCACACTCACGCGTAACCCTGACTTCGCCCAAGAACTCACTCGGGCAATGCTTTGGAGAACCAACAGCCAGTAACAGGTGAACCGTACCCGACTACCCTCCTCCTTCATCTTGATCCAAAAAAAAAACATTCACACAATTACAGCCTCCATGCTCAGAGAAAAGGTTTTTCAATACCCTTAAAACGCTATTTTATAGCAACAGGTTATTTCCATTAAAACACAATTATGGGCTCGAAACTCGGGATAAGCAGTAATGGTAGTTTAGGGCCCTCATCAGGTGCTACATAAATGTCTGTATATCAGAGAACTAAATTTAAAAATGTCACTTACTGTTAAGCCAGTCCAGTAGAAATACTTTGTTAACTCTTTTCAAGATCAGTGTTATTACAGCAAGTAATACTATTTTTCATTTGGTTCTCTGCTCAGAGATTGAGAACTGAATATGGAGAGAAAAAAAGGCCATTTTTCTTCTCCGAGAAGACTTCTGTAGGTCAGGGCTGCACAGAAGTGCAATCAGTGAGGGTAAGAGGGAGATAAAGGGCCATCAATCTATAGGTCCTCGGAGGTACTAAAATTACTATGATGAGAAAAAGAAGGAGGAAGAGGATAAAAATCTTCCTACTGCCCTTAGGTGCAGAGCAGCTAAGCAGTAACACAGTAGAGGTTGGCAGCCATTTGGCTTCTGGGACAAGAGAACAAAATATCTGATCACGGCCAGTCCCGACAGCAGAAGTGTGTCACTCCCCCACCTTTTTTTGCAGGTTAAAGAATCAACAGCAGCAACTTGCAAGATATCGAGTTCACAAAAGCTCCCGAGACATGACATAAAGCAGCCAGGCCATACTGTTGCCGAAAAACTCGGAATAAAGAGCTTATCAACACCAATTTAGTACAGTACCATATGAGCCAGTAACGGTGATCCCAGCTGCTTCCTGCAACTCAGCACTAACCTCCCCCCTCCCTCCACTCAAATTCTTTTTTTTTTTTTTTCTTTTTTTCCTAGCCAATTCACCCAAAGGCTAAAAATCCACTGACCTGTCTGACAGAGTTGAAGATCTGCCTGTCCTGCCGGGTCTTTTCTGAGGGAGAAGCAGCAAGGCAAAACAGATGAGTTTCAGGTTGGTCTCAGCAACTGGTAATCAGTGCTTAGATAAATGTTAAAGGGAAACCATTTTATAAACTAAGTTCTCCATACATTTTCAAACATCTTCAAAAGATATTCCTCTCACTGGTAGCTCCTAAAATAAGTTATTCCATTTTTTTTCCTCATTTAAGCAGGTCTAAAGGGCATGAAGGCACCTAATTAGGCTTTCTGGTATTCATACAGTGTGCTTTGCCCACAAAAAGGCAAAAATTAGCTGCAAAAATCCAAATACTCCTCCTCCAGACTGGCTCAGACTTCTGAGGGGGACCATGAGGTATTCCTCCCTGCTACAGGGGACATCAGCAGAACAAATACATTTCCTTGCAGAGCTGCAAATTCCTGTAGCTCTCCCAACAACAGCTATCAGGAAGCAGACTATCATTCCTGCTTGACTGCTGTGGAGAAGCAAGAAAAACAGAATGCGCTTTACAACCTATTCAAATTGCATCCATTTATTTCAAAATGGAATTTAACCTCAGGGTACAAGAGGAAACCAGAAGTCTCAGAGAGCAGGGTAACAGGTCAATCTGTGAGACAATAGAGTTTCACCTGGCTCCCACACGCATCTGCTGGTATGACTGCTTTCCAAGCTGTCCTTTCCCAGAAATACAAGCGATCTAAACAGAACACAAGGATGGGAATAATAACAAATGCCTAAATAGCCTTCCAAAATGTTAGGAGAGTTCTTTTTTTTTTTTTTTTTTTTTTTTTTTTTTTGTCAGACGCATCAAATCCATTCAAAGGGATCTTAACTTAAAAGGTTATTTAATTCTTAATCATTCTCCCAAATAATCCTTACAGCTCTCCCAGGTTAGTCTCTTCCTTCCTTCCTTCCCAGCATAACAGACACCTCTCGTAGTCATGACAGAGCTGCATATTGTTTAAACGCAAATGTTTATGGCAAGAAGCAAGTCAGCTGCTGGCTGGCACAGTGAACTATGAAACAATTACTGGGAAGTGATAAAGTATTATCAAAATAATAGTCTATTGCTGCTACAGCTGTATTTGTTACTTCAGAGTATCTGAACCACCCTGGCAGGTTTCAAGGTTCAGGTTCAAATTAAAAAAAGGCTGGGTAGCTGGAAAAGACAGCCTGGACTCGGTGCTCCTGCATTTCTATCAATTTTCTCCCCCAGCAGCACACAAAGTCAAAGAGAACAGAAAAAGGGAAAATGAAGGGACTCTTGTGACTTGTGTCCCAGGGTGCCTTATCAGATGTGGCCCGTGATGGAAGTGGTGGGAACTGAGGCCACAATCTCAACCGCACACAGCCTGAACCCAGAGCTCAGCTCTGTAATCAAACATCCTTTATTAGAGTCCAAAATAAAACCGGAGACTGAAACCCTAAGATATTTTTACATGGCTCGTGATAATTTTTCAGAATTACAGAGCAGGTCAAATACCCAGATAGGAGTCAATGTAATGTCTCATTCAAACAGTGCCCTAACAACTACAGAAGCCCTCCTAAATGGCTTTGCACAGCTGTGACCCAGGGCATAACATCAGAACAAGCTATCCCATCATTTCTTCCGAGAAGGCTTTTTTGCAGGCAGTGAAGGTGACTATTTATGCTTTCTGGTGCACCATCTATGCTAGGTTAGCAATGACCAAACCACACAGGGAACACAGAGGATGCTTATGGAACTGCAACTATTTCTAGTCCTCTTTCCAAATGCTGTTACAAATGCTTTCTACTATTCTCTAAAATACACTTCGCACAGCAGTAAGAAAAGTATCATTAAACCATAGGATAAAACACCTTAGCCTTATGGGCTGAATTACATTTTGAACAGGTTTGTTGTTTGTTTGTTTGGGTTTTTTTAGTAAGAAACACAACACTGAATCAAACCAAAGCTACACTGCAGCTTCTATAATGAGATTTCCTTAGCTATCACAGAGCCATGAAGCAAAGGTCACCATGTTGATATTCCATGAAAGCCTCCAGCACTTAAGATGTTTTGAATACTGTAAGAATACCTCTGCATTTGCACAAAAGTCTCCCCAAAATACCTAATGACATTGTCAGCATGAGGTGCTTAGTCAACATTAAGATCTATGCAAAGGTCAAAGCAAATAAAATGTGTTGGAGTGCTGAGCCCAAAAGCACTCTCTGAAATGTGGTTTGAACACAATCCATCAATATGTACTTTTTCTGTTCTATTACCCACATAACCACCAGCCCTGCTTCACCATAAATCTGTTGTTCAGAAGCGTTCAAAAATGTCACAGTACCGGTCATCTGTGTCAGTTGCCCAAGAGTGATTTATTAAAATGTTTGGCTAAAGAGGTCATCATCCCAATGGCACGTAATAAATCGGGAAGCACTTGACAATATTGCTGTTACAATAGGTGTGACTGCCGGTGCTGCCAAATATTAAAGTTGCCAGGCATTTCCACGAGGAAGCCCTGTTTTCAGTTACTTGCAGCTTTGTCAGACTGCTCAAGCTGAAGTTTTCCATGCTAGAGTTCTGCCTTAGACCGCTTTTTATTTTAACAGAAAATTTTAGCCAAAACAGTTCACTTGGTGTGCGAGGCAGCCAGGGCACAGTATGTTTTATTTCTGTTAAGAACAAAACCAAGAACGCAGTTCGCTAGAAGCCCTAGCACTCTTTTCTAGAAGCCATCCTGACATTCAACAAGGATGGTCTGCACTTACGGTTGTGATCCCAGCTACCAAAACGTCACCTTAGATTAGCTCAAGTTGACAGCTTGAGAAAAATAGTTTGTACCACAGCGTGCTGGGTGTTACAAGCACCGTAAAAGTACCATCTGCATCCCATACATGCCTCCTGATCAAGCAATTCTGTTACCCTACAGGTGCAGCTTCCAGCGGCTTTGGGCCAGCCTGCACCAAGGTACTGGTTAAAGACGGAGAGCCTGGAAGAGGGGAGATTCTTCCCCCAGATCTTAAAGAAACAGAGTTACTAAAGAAAGTGAGACTAGGCAAAGAAGCAAGAAGCAGCTCTGTGATGCTGCCAGCAGAAACAGCCGTGCGAGGGATCTGTAATCTATAAGGCAGGCACTGACCCAGGGCTGCTGCACCTGGGTTTGCAGGGGGGCTCAGAAGCCACTGAAGACCCCAAGGAAGCATTTTCAGCTAGTACTTGTGAAGTAACTTCATCAGGGTTGCAGCTGTGTGATAGCTTTACAGATTTAGGTTTTTGTTATAAATTCAGAGAGAAATTTGATTTGCTGGCCCCGCTGTACAGGGATCAGCATCATCTGCTGATGTAGCCTACACCCAAAATGGCAAACGATTCACAAGCAGCACCTTTATAGAATCTGTGGTTATTGATTAAAATAAAATCTTATGGCATTGTCCAGAAAGCTGAGGTATCAAAATAGGAGACAGAGAATGAAAATGTCCTTGTAATAATCAAGCACTAAGACAAAAACTGCATTTAGACTGACCAGGTCAGCAATTCTAGACATATTGCCAATCCCAAAGCACCTGGGTATAAACTGACAACCAGCTACAGTCCAAGAAGGGCAATGTACTAATTCATTAGTTCAGCCCTCAGACAATGACAGGCGACTACCTCTGGAAAACAAAGTCTGTACACAAACAGGACTTCTACAGCAGAGCAGCTAACCCATCTCCCCAAGTCTGAAAGTTTGTTAGTCAAGTGCCTCAGCCTCTGCTGATGGAAGTAGTAAAAGAAGTTGCAGAAGTTGCACCCTGTTAGCGACACTGCTCAAATACACACACAACCCCCCCGAACTGCGCTGACATCAAACCTGCCTTCCCAAAGAGGTGAGGAAGTCCTCAATCACGATTAAAGAAACCCAAGAGGCTGAGAGGCAAAAGGAGCCAAACACGTTCTCTAGAAAAAGCTACTACTTCTGTATTTAACAATATTCTTTAAAACCATCTTAAACCAAGTGCTCAATAGCCTTCAGTAACTCGCACGCTAATGTATCACAAGGAGGCAGCGATCTGTCAAATATTGAGAGCTAGAGGGCTGCTAAAATTGAGAAAATAGTTTTGAAAGTACATTCAACATCAACAGAAAGACAGAGATTCCAAAAACCGAAAGGAAAAAAAAAAAAAAAAAAATCAGCAGAGTGCCTCTGATGATACCAGCTCCCAAACTTGTCTTTAAACAAGGATTTTGGACAAAAACCTCCCCCTTCCCTTCCCACTACAGAAAACAACAGGTTGCTCCAAGCCCCATCCGACCTGGCCTGGAACACTTCCAGGGATGGGGCAGCCACAGCCTCTCTGGGCAACCTGTTCCAGTGCCTCACCGCCCTCACAGGGAAGAATTTCTTCCCAATAGCTAATCTAGATCTGCCCTCTTTCAGTTTAAAGCCATTACCCCTCGCCCTGTTGCACCTCTGCAAGTCAAATCCCCATCTCGCGCTCGCATCACTCTCAAACTCCCCGACCTGATGATTCACACTGCTGGCCCCAGGGTGCTGCTTTCTGCCAGCTAGGAAAATAAATACAAAAGCTCCCATTCTAGTTATTGGCCACCAAACCGGGTCTTCTTCAAGCGGTCTCACCAGAAACTTTCACTTCATGTCTAGCTCAATTCCTCTACCCTATTCTCCTTCACTTGGGCATACAGCTCGAAAACCTCAGTTGATGTTGCAAAGTGTTGCTCCTTTGACGGCACTGGCAGCCCTGGCCCTGAACTTGCCTAGGCTCTTAGTAAAACTAACAAACAAAAAACCAAACCAAACCAAACAAAAAAAAACCAAAACAAACACACCATCGAAGTCTAACATTTGCCTTGATCTTCATGAAACAGACTTTTAGCCTGTCTCTGATTTAAACAGAGTGTGACCCTGCTGCAACAACTTATATATGAAAACTGCTGAGTTTTCCATTGCTTTCCTCAGGACCTGAGGCTGCTATCCCAACTGGTCCTTAGCGACACAAGCTCTGCCTCTGACATGCTACTCCTATCTTTTCCATAATGTATATGCTGCCCCTTGCTCTTCTTTGATAAATGTGGACTATTTCCCTCTCCTGAAGATCCATTCTGCACCCTTTATGCATGACGCAAAATTATCCTTCCTTCCTTTCACACACAGGTACCCGTCACATCCACCTTCCCAAAGGCACAAATTCACTGTACACAGGTTTTTCTCAGGTAGCCATAGAAGTATGATTATCTCTTACTGCGTGGCAAAAATCAGTTGATTTCAGAAGAAAGGGCAGTTTCTTGCCTGTATTTCCTTTCACAATCTCAGGAGCTGACCACACCGTACACTGTACAGACTTGCAACAACGCTATACTATACTTTTTTAAAAATTCATTTAGAGTCATGCACGAAAAATACCCTCACTTGCACTACCAATGCAAAGGATTTCTCTGGGATTTGAAGCTAGGAAAACTGCATTAGTACCTAACATGTTTTCTTTAAAGCCACATGAGTTTTATAACCATCATCACTATGTAAAAATAGTAATTAAAAGTTATTACTGCTTTTGTTTTCTTACAGACACATCAAACCGGATTAGTTTGCTCAATTTTATTTAGTATTAATATTGCTACTAGGACTGCTAAGATCCAAGAAGATCCCACTTGATTCCAAACGTTCTCACTGATGTTCAGATGAAAAGCTATTTAGAAAATGATGCTTCAATTACAATTAAAAAACCCCAAACTTTTCAAGGTAACATTTCATGTTTGAATAGCTAGCTGGAGGCATCAACCTACTTGCCTGCAGCTGTTGCGCTACTTACACATTACCCCAAAATCATGAGTATGCGTTCAGCAAATCACCCTTTATTGTTTAATGTGTATATGAATAATGAAAGAATAAAAGTTTTTGCTTCTTTTTTTTGCCATCAACACTCCATCTCTATTTGACTTTTCCAGAGAGTAAGAAAGAATCCACCATGCTATACACTGCTTGTACAGCTGCCCTGTTTTCACAAGGAGGAAAAACCACCTTACAGCAGAGTTCAGAACTCATGCCAGCAAGATACCAGCATTAACTCAAATACCACACAAGCATCAATAATGACATTTTCCCATGTTTCTTACTGCTTATTACCGGGTGTTTTGGAAGAGATGGCTGCACGCTACCTTCGCTGTGCCAAGCTTCGCGCGAACCTTCTCCGCAGGACCCACCGTCTCTACATACAGGGCTTTGAAAGTGCATCTGGTTCTCTCCATGAGCTGCCCAGTACAATCCCATACTAATTCCCATTCAGCTTTTAATTCCAAGAACACTTATTCTTAGACGGCATGGACAATCCTGAGACAGACTATAACTTCTTGCTTTCTTTTCTCTCCTCCCCATCTGTTGCTCCCACTGCTGTATTTCTATTTGTTTCATTGAGGAATCCATGGGGAGTGAAGGCTCAACCTCCTCTCCCCCAACTAAATAAGGCCATAATGCATTTTCTGCAGCCTCCAAATAAACTGTACCTTTATTTGCATTTCTTCTGATTGCCAGAAGAATTACTCTCGTGCTTCCCTGTCACACACTGTGAGGAAGTTGTGGCACTACAAGATTGACACCAAGTAATTGCTCCCCTAATCTCCTGCTACTTCAGTGATTTAGATCCCATGACTCCCATTTTTCCCCTCAGTCTTAGGAAAGCAACAGGCAACACCAATCTGACAAGCACCATTCCAGGTTCCACAGCTCTTCAATTATTTAAAGTCAGGCTCCGTCCCCACTCTGCCAGAAACTTGCTAGAAATACAGCTGCTAGGTTAGCTACAGAATACACTCGAACTATACTTGGAGATGTAAAAAAAGAGCGATATTACACAGCACGGCCTTTCTGCAGTGCGCAGTAACAGGGTTTGGAAACTATTCCCATGCCGAAGAGGATACCGGACCGTCTCAGACAGCGATGGACAGTCTTATCTATAGTTCCAGCCAAGCGTTATTTTGGAACTTGGGGTTTTTTTTGTTGTTGTTTGTTTTTAAGGACAGAAGACATGAATGTTAATTAGCATTAAGAAACCACCAGCCTCGTGTATCAGAGGAAAACAGCATAATATAGTTCTCTCAAGCATCTGGAGGGATCAGATTCTTTTCCCTATTTACTGTGTTTCTTATGACAAGGGTTTTCAACCTGCTATGAAAGAGAAAAACGGAGCTTACAGAATGCCCCATGCAACAGGAGGATAAATCAACTCTTTTTGTATTATTTTCTAATATGGAACTATAGAATATGCAATGCCTCTGAAAAAATACTTTGTACAAAGACAGCATCTCCTATTAATTGCATAATTAGCATCTCCTGCCCTAGGGTATCTTTCACCATAACTCTACTTTTTCCAAATTCATCCAGTAAAAGGAAAACACTGTCCTGCTAGGATGACAAAAGTCTCACAATAAAAACATCTTTATTAAGCTCCATGGCAGAGGCAGAGTAGCTCTCTGTAAAAATGAAATACCGATTAAGAAAACTGTCAGCAACCTGATTACACAACAGAACAGATGACCCACACAAGAGCAGAAAATCTTGCATTCCTGCACTCCTGCTCAGGCTTTCCCACATAGCCTTCTGCACAATACATTTATTACGGTCCCACTGAAAACCAGCAGTCCTGTATTAACTGAACATGAAGCCAGCACTGCAATATTCCAGAGGTGCAAACCCCAACGCTAGATCTATAAACTTAACCCTGCTTCTTTGAACGCGTACGTTACAAGGCAGAATAACCATACGAGAGCGCGTTAAAACGCGGTCAGACCAGTATGCCTGTCACACATCTCCTTTCCCGGCTCTACGGAAGCACAGAACAGCTTCCCCTCCGATCCTCGACCTAATCTGTCCTACGTGGGGTCAGCAATCTCAGATGTCCGTCAGCTCCTGTCATTCTGCCATGCCTCAGTAACGACGGGCAAAGGAGTTAATCTCTTCTCGCTTTCTAGCTTCCCACGCAGGTGTACAGACAACGGCAGTCATTTTCTTTTAGCTTCCAGTCTGAGACACTCACTTTACCTTTGTGCTCTGACATTTTAACTCCACCATCTCCATCTGTTCCTCCTCCGGTTTGGCTGCATATCCCCATCCTCTTCCTTACTAGGCTGAAAAGCATCTCTGGTTTATTAATGTGTCTGTCTGACCTAAATGCTCCTCAACACCTGCCTGCCTTTCTCAGCTCCTAATTTAAATAACTCCCAACTACTAGCCTGTTTTCTCTGCCAGAAGTTGCACCCTGGCTAAATGAGAATTCATCCAAATTTGACAGGTAAAAGAAAGAAGCTAGATCCTGCAAATCTGTCATTTAAAACAAAATCAATTCTACTTTCTTAAAATTAGAAAGATGTTTGACAAATGCATTCTTCCACTGCCCACCTCCTCAACCCCAAACAGTATTTTTAAATGCTTGCTTTAAGAAAAAAATTAACACTGTAGAGGTTAGCACAAAATAAGCATGGTGACTTTGCAGCTGCGTTCATAACACAAAGAATAATTGTCAGTTAAAGCAAGAAAGTTTAGAAAAGCATCAGTACCAAAGAAAATAATAATTTGACTTTGAGGTAATGTCTATGTTGGCATTAGATCACCTCTTCATTGATCAGCTTTCTACCCTTGGACAAGTCACGAGTGACCCTACCCCTTCGGTTTCTCAATCTGCAGTTGACGTACCCTTTTTCCTCCCTCTCTATTTTGTAGCGGTGCAGACTAGAACATCAAGCTGTCAAAAGCTCCGGTTACGTACAGTTACCCTAAGTTACATAGCTATCATTGGCGAGCTTTCTGAAACATAAAAGAAAATAGTCTCAAGTTTTCTTTGATGGAGAAGCTGCTAAGGCCAAGAGCAGTGTTTTCAGCCAGAGATACAAGTAATAGCAGCACGAGACGCACAGCAAAGAGCCCGATTCTGTAAAGCGCAAAGCACTTCCCAACACACCACTAAATATAACCATCAAAGCATAAAAAATTGCATTGAAGTGCTAAGCACCGAGGCAGCAAATACCTCCCTCATGATCAGTACTCAAGCTCTGTATCATTATTTGAGAAAGCCTCAAAACTCAGCACATGTTAATGGGTCATAAATACCCAGCTGCTCGGGGATAACTGGTTTGCCTTGCGTACAAGCTGTTTCTACAAATGTCCACAAAAACATGCAAAGGCCCGCTAAAACGGCCTGGAAACAACAGGCTATAAAGCTATTTGCCATCTACGCAGAGGACAGAAGGAGGTCAAATTCAAACCATCACAAGAGAGAAGAAACAGAGAGGTGCTTGGCAGTACTTTGAGGGAGAAGGAAAAAGTTCAACCTAGTCCCAAAGATAAACAAACGGCAAGGAAAAATGAGGAGGGGAGGATAAAGATCCTACTGATCTGCTAAGGGACTAGCAAGAAGGTGGGGAAGAACGAAAAATGAAGACTTACCTGGGACTCTCGAGGTTCTCTCCAGGATAGAGTAAGATCTCAGCTCCAGAGGCTGTTGGCTCCTGGCTCCTCACAATGCTCGTTTCCGTAGTATGCCAGGGTCTTAAAATGCTTCTCTTGGAAAGCTATCACACAAAGATATACAAAGCAATAAGACCTTTGATATTCTTCAAGTGCTCAGAACACAGCAATATGACAGAACTCCTCATACTGAAATCAAATAGGGTTTTTTAAGCAAACTAGCTGTACTCCAATTTGGTTTCAGAATACTGGAAAGTCAGTGTTAGAGGTGCTGACTGATATTTTTTTTTTTTTTATTTGGCATATAATTACCAGTAAATTGTTTCAAATACATGTAATAATGAGTTGAAAATTAAGACTTCCTACTGTCCTTGCCTAAAAAAAAAAAAACAAACCAAACCAAAACAAAAAAAACCACAAAAAACCCCCCAAAACTTCGCTGCTAACAGAGGTTGCTACAAGTCATGCATTTAATAGGAAAGAGTTAAATACTAATATATGCATACAGCTTTAAAGACAGCAGTGTTTTCTCAACTGTATGAAGCACAGATAAAAAAAATCCATGAGGATTCATGAAGATTCAAGAATAATTCTTTCTTGTGAAACTACAAATGTCAGAGTAAGGAAATCAATTTTGCCCTATTATCTAAATAGAAATCATCTTAATATCACGGCAAATAGTGGATAGAACTCTACCACTGCCAATATCTTTCTGGATCCTCTTTGATAGATCACAAGGACAAACCAGCGCGTGGGGGGGGGGGGAGGTGG